>RQOL01000847.1:0-167950 GCA_013076295.1 Sanderia malayensis
CCTTTGTTGTTGGCTGTGTTGGGGCTGAATATGTAGTAAATGTTGGCCCATTGGCAACTGACGTTGTAGTTACAGTTAATGCTTCTGCACCCAATGTTGTTATCGCAGACTGTGCGGGAATATCTAAGGATAGTGCTGCTGTTTGCTCGTTGATAACAGGATTTGTCATTGTAGTTTCGTCATTAGAAATTGTTGTCCCCAATGAGCTTTGTTGAGTAGGCGAGGCATTTGTTGATAGTATTTGTCCTGCGGAGAAAGGAGCAGAGTAACTTAGGGTCCTAGTTCTCCATGTTTGTACTGTCTCTTTCTCTCAGTAGAGACGAGGTACAAAAACTTGAATGGCTAAAAAATTGACCGGTACCGTGTAAACGGGGCTTAAGAAGTTCGTGGCCACTAACTATTCCGACGTACTGCCAGTTAAAACATTGTTTCTATCTTGTTCAATATCGTTGTTTTAAAAAAATGAACAAAAGAGAGGTAGAATTAAAACAGTCCATGGCAACGGCTGGGTTTTTCAAATTTACAACACAATTACTTTGGGCACCTAATAGAAATAGAACAAATTCACTTTGCATTTTGAATGCTCCCAATTCTTGTAATAGTGGATACACATATTTGCAAAATGATAATGGATATGTCTTTTGGAAACATTAAAGTTTATTCAATAAAAAGATGATCTGTACAAAAATGGCTTTGTATACGCCAGAATAAATTGTGCGCCAAGACAATTTCTAAAATGAAATTAAGCAGTTGGTTAGGGGTGTTTTATAGTTTTTTACAATTTCGAATAGGTAACCAAGAAAAGCTTTTGCATCTACATTTTTACCATTTGTGCAGACCGACAGTTTTCTCATGGCTCTCAGTACGATTTTTATCTCTGGAATGTTACATTGGAAGAATTTAATTTGTTTCCTTTAGTTTTGAATTATTTTCCTTTCTTAGTCATGGGATGTACAAAAAAGCATTAATTATTGCAATACATGGTCAATGTCAAACGCTGTCGCGTGTTGGATCTAATTGCATCAAAACCCAACACTTTATTACCCGCAATTTCCTCTTATTGTCGACATCTAAATTAATCAACCCTTCCAAGCAGTAACTACATCATATTATACACAAAAAACTTGAAAACATTTTCATGCATTATGAGAGTCTTTTCATAATGTGTGAAATACGGGTTATGGCTTTCTGTCCATTGTAGCTTGAACGCAATTTACTACTTTGTTGCTTTGAAGTTATGCATTTTTCAATGTATGAACCAAGATCTTCATGAAAGATCCACGAAAATCAATAGTTGCAATCTTCTTCAAACAGAAGTTAATTGATGTTTTGATTACTTAACCCGTATACAAGCTAAATACAATAAACTCGAGAAAAGAAGTAGAAGTATCCAGATATTGGTTAATTTTCTGTACCCTTTAGCAGGATTTTTAAACTGTTGTCATCCATTGCTCTAACTTTTATAAAATAGTTTCGTGTAGACCTCTTGTATCTATTGTATCCTGTGTCGGCTTCATTTGAAACAAATCCAAAAATATGGCTTAAAATTATGTTGCTAAATAATAAAGATAATGTTGCTAGAATGTCTACAAATGAATGCTCTGGGATAACTACCACTGCTGCCCTATAAACAATAGTAGTAATGTGTTTTGATTAATGTTTTTTAAAGCCCTCGGACCACAACCATTTTGCTTATGCGGCATTTTTCGCCACATATCAGTTTTATAGTGAAGGTGAATACAGAAAAACTTCACTACACAGGAAACATTTTAATCTCCTTACGAAAACCAAAGGCGCAAAATATCTGTACTCTACATTGCCTCGATTATCTCATTATTTATTTTTCAGTTTCTCAATATACAATTCGGTGAACTCCAAGCATTGTTCATTACAATTGAATGTCAACAAAAAGCTTGTTAACATTTGACACAGTTCAGTACACAGTAAACACGGCTGACTCGTAATTATTTGTTGATACGATGTTGCTTAGTGCAAGTTGGAGATCATTCTTCTGATCTTAAAAAAGCATTGTTGCATAACAATACCTTGGTCAAGAATCTTGCCTAGTTTGAATAAAAAAATTGCAGTGCATGGCGGCGAAGCTCATTAATCTGCAGCACAATAAGCATTCATTGTAAAAGAAATAATAAGTGCACTGACTGAAACATTCTATTGAAAATTATCAAGATACAAGTGAGTGACTAAATGTAGAGACGAGGAATGTCGTATGACACCACCCTAATATTAACTCTTCAAGAAACTCTTCAGCAAAAATCTTGTATATTAATTTATAAATGGCACAAGCGCGCTCTAGCTACTTCCCGTAGGGCGTGGCATGCACAGCTTTGGTAACTTTTATAATGATGTATTCCCTAAGTCAAGTCCAATTAGAGAAAATGTCATTATACAAGCCTGGAAAATAAAATTAGCTTACCTATTACCAATGTCACAATCACTAGAGCAATGTCAAGCCGTGAGCCCATCTTTCTTAGTTGTAATGTACGTAGGGATATAGTGATATTTCCACATCAACCATGCATCTTTGTTATCATACGAAGTGGCAAGTGCGGTCCAGAGATCATTTGGAATATTTAACTTGAGTTTTTGAGTTTTTCTCAGTGTAATCAGTTGAGAACAAAAATAGGATGCCAGAAATTCAAAACCCAGAAATGGGTTATTAAAACCTTCACCAAGCGAAATTGAAGTGCAGCATTCAACACACCGATATAGGAAAGAAACGTCCATATAGCCTCTCAATTCATCCAGACGCAGCGAATTAATCTCCGAACTGACATCCACTCATGTCGTGACTCAATGTGATTTAAAACATAAAACTCTTGTATGGAAGAAACTCCATAGAAATTTGCGACAGCTTTGGGAGGGCGTCTTTTCCAGGGGGCGCTCTTTAGGGGGCGTGCATTTAAAAATACTGCATTCAATACAGCGGCAATTTGTAATACGAAAAGATTTTGAAATTTCCATTAGAACTTCATACAAAACATTATGAGTATCAGTTATCAGCATTTTTGCAAGAAATTATCATCAACTGTTGATAAATTGCATGACGAGGTAGCTATCTCGGCGAGAAGTTTTGAATGGTGTATTTGATAAAAGCAGACAATTGAACAGTCGCACGCTTTATTCAGAACAGAAACTGTGAGCAACAACAACAAGTACAAGCACAAGGAAATCAAAAGTAAATCTAGAACTAAAACTAAGTTACAAGGAGTAACCACAAATGACTTATGATCTAAAACGATTCAAAATATGTAAATATAAAACTATAACCTAAACAATGTGTAGGTCAAATCGATCAATTTAAGTCATTTTTTCAAAAGTATTTCATATTTATGTGGCACTAATAGCTTTTTATTCCCATTTTAGTAATGGCTAACATGATTCGTCTTCATTGTCTCATTCCATTCTCCATTTTGGTAATAGCTACGAGAAGCGACTCGAAACTCCTCGTTGATAAAGCGACGGTCGAAAAAAGACTGCATTCACAATTCATTTTGTATTGCAAAAATTTCTTGTTTGATCTGGATTCATTGTTCATTGTACTTAATTTGCAGCTGAGTCGTTCTTTTTGTCTGCATAAAAACAAAAATATCTTAATTGTATAAATACAATGCTTATTGTTTAATACTACATCGTAATGGACAACGGTTGCCATGTGGTCGACTGTGCAAATTGCTAAATAAAAAGATCAAATTGAGAAACGGATTTAACCGTCTCCCAAAGGAATTTTTAGAGGCGGCAAAATACTACAATCCTTCTCAGGTAGCGATATTCGAGTTTGCAAAAGCATTCTATGTGATGGGCTAAATATACTCTTGTGAAGTCATATGTTTTTGAAACATAAGATGAATATGAGAGTCTTGAATAGTATAATATGTCATTTTTCAATGTGTATCTGTGCTAGAAAATTTACCATCAAAATTAATTACGTCGTTTGGAAATGAGCTCTTAAAACATAGTCATTAGAAGAAGGGCATATTCTTTTCCTTATGACTATGCTTAAAATGAAACCTGTGGTTGTCTTTTTCGCTACGTAAAAAGACAGTAAGATAAAACGCTGCTTCCATCCAGTATTCATCGTCTACATTCAAGGGTTACACTTGCAAAGACACTTGCAAACTCTGAGTTCGGGTTGATTTTAGATTCATAACTTTACAGCATTAAGTTATGATGATTGCTCATAGCCATTCTGTTCAGTTTTAGTTTAAATATGAACATTCCAAAACGTGTGCCTCTCAACATTATTTATATATATTTTTCTAGTTTCATATATTTTGTTGCTGCTTCAGTGGTTTCTTGTCAGTAATAATGTTATACGACGTAATATATGACGAAAACACCATAAGAAATAATTTGTTACCCCTTGTGAATTTTGGGTCATTTCTGAGTCAATTGCAAGTTGTTCTCTCTTTTAGCTACATATTTTTAAAAGGGGGAATATGGCGTCGTACGACATCGTGTAACGTCATATTCCCCGTTTTCTTATTCGCTGTTCCCCCTTTCACAGATAGCCTCATTTAAAGGTACTTATTTTGTATGAGTACATATTGGTAATAAACAGCAGCAATGGGGCAATGCTTTTTTATTATGATGCCCTCGTACTCAGGGCGTCGCCACGGGGTTGTGCGGGGGACACCCCCAGGCGCAGGCCTAAATGTTGTGGGCAAATTGCTAAAAATTTAAGCTTTGTCGGCAAGCTCTTTAAAAATATTGTTTATTCTGTATTTTTGATATTGAAAAAGGATAAGTTTCCAGCAATTTGAAATTGCAATTTGCTATATAGCAAATGAAATTTAATTATTTGTTACTGCGATTAGCTTCAAAATCATTTGCATCCATAATTTCCTTTCGGTCTTAAGAATATTTCATAACAATTTATGAAGATTGTTGGATGAAATGAAGTATGAAGTGTCAAATGTCATTGTCATGTTGCACACACAGCGGCGAATTAATTTTGCCTTCAATACAGTCACAAAAGATATCGTAATTTTTTTTAAGGCTGGTGCAAAGCCCAGTTTCGCAATTTTGGGTTTCATTTAGCTCTAAAAGTTCCTTAATGGTGAGTAGTAATGGCAAAGGTAACCATTTTCAAATTGTTTTTATCGAAAGTTCCCGCTCAAGTGGCTTTTCGACATTTTCATTTCCTGTTTATGCTATTTTATGACACTATAATTGACAATGAACTCAACTTTTTTTTCACAACTAGCTTTCACCAAGACACATTCCTTTGGTGCCAATTGCATAATTTTCAATAAAATCAGGAAATTTTATTTTCAAAAGTGGAAGCACTAAGGATGAATGAAAAATCTTTTGGAAGCGCGGAAAAAAGAGAAAGAACTAGATTAAAATGCCTGATGCGTGGCTGTAACCCAACATTTGTTGATGATTATCGAACTTTCCACAACTCAAAATATCACAAGGAATTGCTGACAAAATGTAAAACTATTCCATACGAAATTTTTGGTGCTTTGAAGAATCCAATTGCGATCGCAAAAACTGCTCAAAATAAACAAAATGTCACGAACACAAGGCAGCGTATAACTCAAAAATAGAAACAGATTATAGCTTTCCGGTATCTTTATTTTCTGCTTTGACCCGATCCTAAATCTCGATCTAGACTGACTTCTACTGAAAATTGAGTTACATATATACCAAGTCTAGATCTAAAATTAAACATCATGAACGTAAGTTTAACGAGTGATAACAGTTAAAAGGAAAGGAAAGTCTAATTAATTACTTACATCCAACGTAAAATTATATGAAAAAGCAAATAAAATATGACTAAAACCGATAACTGGGATTACAACAAAACTGAGAAAATATCGCACCTTCATGACGAACACTAACGGGAATACCTTTCGGCCACGAATGGCACAGAGGCATTCCCGCTAATGATATGCGAAAAACTTACTAAAATAGGAACTAACTGAATGGGCCTAACTATAACGAAACTGTGACAAAAGTGATGCTGCAAGTACAAGTAAATCCAAACGTTAGGTATAGATCTCTTTATTTGTTTTATTTTTTCGTATAATGTTCAAGCCATAAACAGAACAAACATACCGTATTTCCTCGATTAAACGCACCCTCTCGATTAAAAGCCCCCACACAACAATTTTTTGTAAGTTGGTGTAATGTATTGTTGTTTAATAAAGGCAAGGCACAACTAAACCATTTTCTCTTTTTCTGGACCGAATGACAGAGGCTGTGATCTTGTACTGTCTAATAAACGCCCCCCTCGAATAATAGCCCCCTAGATTAGGCGCCTCCTCAAAAAGTGCCGAGATTAATAAACGCCCCGGGACGTTTAATCGAGGAAATACGGTAAATATTGTGTGAATAAAATTACCAGAAAAAACTAAATAAATAAATGCAGTAAAGCCTTTGTCAATTTTACAGCCGCCATTAAAAAAACCTTCATTGTAAGAAGTCAATGATCTTATCAAAATGTTCTCCAAAAATTTACCGATTGACCCTTACACTTTGCTGGCTTAGTTTGGTAATTTTATCAAAGATAAGCAAATTATCGAGAAGGAACTAACATATGTGGCTGATGCAGCCAAATTTTCAGAAGAAATGAGAATAGTTCTTCCAATTTTAAGAAGATGCTACCGGTTGTTAATGACAGCACCATTCACTGTTGTCAAAGATGAACGTACCTTTAGCCGATGGAAGTTAGTGAAAACATATTTGCGAACAACAAATCGAGACTCGTGTGATGAAGTGTTTTGATGAACAACAAAAGGATTTTAACGGATACAATAAATGTAGATGCAGTTGCTGCTTGTTGGGCGAAACTAAGCATTGAAGAGTTAAGAGCAGTTAAATCAATAACTGATCTGAGTTACTAATTTTTTATGTTACATCATTTAACTTCTCTTAATTCTTTGATATCTTTATTTGTATATGTTTCAGTTTATTGTTTTCGTTTCGTTGCAAACGTTTATTCTATTAGCTAACATTTGTTCGTTTGGTGATCTGTCTATAATCGTCCACAGACCTATTAAAAAACCTTTATAAATAGTAATGAGCCTTTTCTCAATAACTTGATGATTTCCTAAACCATTTGAAAGCCACACTGATATTCGCTGCCACGCCCATTTTGTCGGCAAATTACTTGTTCTGTACCCCCCCCCCCCATAAAAAATGTCTAGCGACGGCCTTCAATGGCTACTTTGTATCAGAAAATCTGCATAACTTGACCAGTACTTCTTCAATATGATAGCAAGATACTTTATACCTGTAAGTATGCAATAACAACACTAACTGATGACACCATAGTGGCGTCGCTACGATTTGGCAGTGAGGGGACAAAACCCGGACAAGTTCCGACAATATTTTGACGCAATTTGGTGATGTGGACACATTTTTTGACAAACCCTTTTGATGTTTGGTTGTTGCCCCCCATTTATACGTCGTATGAAAGGAAAGGATAATTGCTTCTTCGTGCTCTGTAAGGCATTTTAAAAACACCGAAATGGTGAAATGAGAACAAAACTTAAAAGTTGTAATAAAGCTAACAAATCAGCACGGGTAATAATTTTTCATAGAGAATATTCAACCATAAAGAACATTTCTATAACTGTCCCAATATAGCTTTTCTTTAGGGCTTATACATATATGTGCAAGAAAGTAGAAATAATAGACAAGGACACTTTGTGAAGATGATATCGACTGTGCTCTTTCTCTCGAAACTGTCCCCAGGGTGGCCTGTTTTTCTTTTTTAGAGATAGAAAAAGGACTTTCTGGAGCCCCAACAAGTTATATGGAATGCCTCGGTGGACAACAATCATTTTACCACGGTACTTTTCATTGTGCTTCTTTCTGTAGTCACTATCGAAACGGAGCATTGACTGACCATTTTTCGATATATAATCAACTTCAAAGTTGTTTGTTAATTTAAAAGGGGATGAAACCTGAACCAGTTTTAGTGTCATTTGAAACCTTTGAAATATGAGAACGTTTTGTTTTCATTGATTATGTCGCAACATAACATTACATAATACAGCACAATTACAATGGTAAGAGCCACCAATGTCCGAATTGAGTTGTTTATGAAATGAATGGATATGCGCGTGAAGCTCTATTAAAGAGTTTAAAAATTGAATTGATACTCTTCCAATGTTCAAAATTTGCAAAATATATTTTTGACGTTTCAGCAAAAGGTTAAATATATAAATGTTAATCTCTCATCTTCTCAAATTTGTCTCTGCTGAGTCCTTTTGTCATTATGCCTGCTTACATATGTTCTGTGGGACAATAGATAACTTCTATTCTTTTTGATTCAACCTTTTCTCGTACGAAATGGTGTGTGATGTCAATATGCTTGGTCCGGTTGTGAAATCTTGCATTCTTTGACAGATGTAATGCACCTTGGTTATTCATAGAATATTGTTGGTGCAATGACTTTGTGACCAATTTCATTCAGTAGTCTGCGCAACCACATTGCTTCTTGGGCAGCTAAACTCGGCGACAAATATCCAGTTTCATTCAAATATTCAGGATGTTGCTTGCTACTGATGCTTGTCGCTTGCTACACCAGCTGATTGTTGAATTAGCAAACTTGAAGACTGACCCCGAGGTCGAAAGTCATGTTACTGGGTCTTAGCCCCAGTCTGCATCCGAGTAGCCATATAGAGATATATCATCTTTATCAACGAAAAACGTCAAACCATAGTTTAAAGTCCCTTTGAGATATCTTAGGACACGCTTTACTCCTGCCTAGTGCTCTTGGCTCGGATTAGCATTAAATTTTGATAGCATTCCAACAGCTGCAGAAATGTCGGGCCTGGTAAATGTCCTTGCGTAGATTAAATATCCCATGCCTTCTTGGTATCTTTGTGAATCGAAGACTTCTTCATCTTCGGTGATTTGTGAAATCGCTTTTCAGCTTCAATTGGTGTTGATATAGGCTTACATTCATTCATGCCAAGCCTCTTCAATGTGTTCTGCAGATAGCTTGGCTGGCTGATGAATAATGTCTTGTTCATTCGATTTCTCTTTTTGAGCATTTCTAAAATAGAGTTTGCTTCCCCTTGATCCACCATTTTTAATCTTTTGCACAAGCTCTTCTTCTCTGAATTTAACATATCAATATCATTTGATATTGGTAGTATGTCATCGACATACACGCAAGAATCACAAATTTGATCTTCCCTTTCGCATCATGTAGACACAGTTATCTGATTCATTTCCGCGATAACCTTCAGACTTAAAAAAACAATCATTTGTTCCATTCCAGCAGCGAGCTGCTTGCTTGAGTCCGTACAAACTCTTGCTAAGCTTACAAACGTAGTCAATCTGCGTCACTGAACCGTTTTTGTTGATTCATGAAAATGTCTGCATCAATAGATCAATTCAAAAATGCCGTTTTCACGTCCATCTGTTGAACTTCCCAGTTATTTCCATTAGCCAAGGAAAGTAGAGATCTGTTAGTGGAATATCTGACAACTGGGGAATAGACTTCATGGTAGTGTACCCCATGCAATTGTATTCATAGTCTTGAAGAAATAAAAATGCTTATTAAATTTTTGTCGGAAAATCTGAACTTCTCGCCCCTTCTATAAAACTTTCTATCTATGCCCTTGGCCCTGCCTGGGCTACTAATCTGGCCTTTAACCTATCCATGTTTCCTCCTGCATCTCTTTGAACTTTGAAAATCCATTTTGTGCCAACTATGTTTCTGCCTCTTGGTTGTGAGCCAATGTCCAAGTTTCATTTTCAATTAGAGACTCATACTCTGATTTCAGTGCTGCTTTCCATTGCTCAGAATGCTGGCTGTTTGGTGCTTTACTCGGAGATTCGGGCTCATCGAGATCAGCAATAAGTGACTCAGCCGTGAAACATTCATCATGTTGATATCTGATGAATGTTTCAGGTGGACATCGATTTCTCTTCCTGGTAAGATTTCTGACTTCCTCTAAGAAACGATCTTCGTAATTGACTCCCACTGGTTCAGCTCTTCGTTCTTCTTCAACCATACCATCAAGATCCATCTCTGCTGGATGAACCGGTGTTTCAGCAAAATCGTTGAAATAGATCCTACGTTCATTGGTCCACATACTTCTGTATGTACCAGTTCCAGTGGTTTGGTAGCTCTAGCTGAACTAGTCTTTAGAAACTCACATACTTCACATTTTTCGTCAAAGTTTTCATTTGAATGTTTCAAACCATTGACCATATCCCTCTTTATCATCTGGTCGATATATAGCTGTGATTAAGATGACCAAATCGACAATGCCAAGTATTTAGATCAGGTACTTTGTTTGTTTCTGGCAACGTTGACAAAGTCCGCAGTATTTACTGTGTATAATCTGTCATCTACAATATGACCAATGACAAGAGTGCGTTTATCATATATTAATCCTTTTTTAGCCCCAGGTGCAGTTGGAAGAAAACTAATCTTTAGCATTTGGCAGCGGAGACAGAATACAAGAAAAAAACACAAGCTTTATGTGGGAGTACGCGGGAATGGTTCATGGCAGCAAACGTCTCATCAGCCCTACGCAGGGGGTCCTATATGCAATATCTGAGCCCCTCTTGTAAAATAACTTGCTGGGTCTATGAGAAGTGAGAGCTAAGGATTGAGCTCGCACTTGCTGCGACACATTAGACTGCGCGTAATTAGACTGCGCGAAACAAAAATGTACAACACTGAAAATATATTGTATTAAGTACTTTTTTGTATAATAAATTGTCAGTTCTAGTTAGATTTTTGGATGCCTCGAGCAGGGCAGTCTCAGGGGTTCTAACGTATCGTTCACAGCAGTCAGATGTCCAAGGGCCGAAAGTTTTGATTAACCAAGAAGGCATTTTAGCTGCTGCGGCTGACATGGCTAAACCTATGCAGAAACTGCGCTGGGCAAACTCGGATGACGAGAAACCGCACTGTGAGAGTAAGGTAGTGGTTTTTGGTGAATGTGTCTCTTGAAAGGGGTTTCCTAGAACCGTAGCGAAAGAGAGGGCCAGAAGCGAGGGGGGGGGTTTTCAAGAAGCATTGCAGAGCTTTGACTGCACAGAGATAATAATTGGTGGCTCCGATGACAAAGGAAACCCCCCGTCCAAACGAGTCAGTTTTTGACAATTTCACGTCCATCTTGAGATGAATGGGATGCTGGGCGTTTGGTAACAGCTTGATATCAGAGTGAGACAGAAGACAATGTTGTCAAATCGTTGTCCAGACGTGATTTTGACTTTTGCGGAGGAAACAGAAGAAAGACAAACACAGCGCGGCCCATAGCATGATGCTATCAAAATGCCTTGTTGCATACTGCCGAAGAAGTTCAAGAAGTGGGTTCAGGTGCTTTGCTGTTATTGGACATCGAATGTTATTTTTCTGCCGCCTGCGATGTGTCGAGATTTGGTATAGAAATTATTTTTAAGGTCAGCAGGATCAGTCTACGCAAGAGTTCTATTATTTTAGGACACTTAGACCTTTTTGTGTTAATGACATGTACAACAGCCTGATTGTCGCAGTTCAGTATAGCTTGCTTACAGTGCCACGAGTTACCCCAAAGAGCACACGGGACGAGAATTCAAAGAACTCCTGCCAAGCTATGCTGATCTCTTGTGGGTTGCTTCCCAATTCATCATCCCGATGTTGCGTGATCTCAGTCTTGTGGGTTGTTTATCTGAATGGTATGAGGCTGGGTTCGCTGGGGGGACAAGTTGAATTGAAGGTGCTGGATCCTTTGAGCAAGCAATGCGGGAGTGAGATCCGCCACGATCGGCTTTGTTAAATTTATGCAGGTATGGGCATGGCTGAGCTAGGCATGGGGCACATCGGTTGAAATTGTGGCATGTTGCGTTGCGTTTTGTCCCAACTCCGGAATTAAAAGATACGGGTCCATTGTCAAAATCAGGACATGGATTATCCAGCTGGTACAAATTTTCAGGGAGCAGTTTAGTAATATCAAAAACTCACGTCCTTGAATGCTTCGCACGTAAGCACTTGGGATTTCGGGCGTAAAACCTCCATCCATGGCTTGGGATCGGTGATGTTTGGCATTGATTGGGATTGAGGCTCTTGCCAGGCGTTCAAGATCTTCCATTGACGGCTGTGCTTTGTTTGTGTGCTCAGATACGGTGGTTGGAGTTGATCTGTTGGCCTGTGCCAGCTCAAAAGCGGCTTTGCTTCTCGTGTAACTGTGGACAAACTGGTTTCAATCGAGTCTTGAACCATATAAACATGCAGTTTTCAGGGCTTTCCTGAGACACCATATAAACATGCAGTGTTCGTGGCTTTCCTGAGACACCATACAAACATTCAGTGCTCTGCATCTGACAATGACTCAGAGGTAGGTGACTCTAACACACATATGTATGTTGTAATCGTAAATTGAGATTCAGATTGGTGATTTTGAGATACAAGCAAGGTTATTCTATTTATCTCTTCGTCTCTGTTCTGCCGAACCCGAATACGTTACACTGGTGACAGAGGTACAGAACAGACGACAAGTTAATCGCAGTTACCAATTTGTTATTGCATCTATTACACCGGAAACATTTGATTCTGGCAATTCTGCTTCTTGGCTTCGCCAGTTTGATTGCTGTGCCGCAGCCAATGGATGGAAGGACGCAGACAAACTCAAGATTCTTCCTGCCTTATTACGTGGCCCTGCCGCCACCTACTATCATTCATTGGATGGGAATCAGAGATGTACGTACGCTGATCTCACAAAAAATTTGTATGCAACTCTGTGCCCTGCTGTCGATCGTGAGGACCCCTCTCTCTTCTTATGGGATCTGAGAGAAATGCTTCGCAAGGTTGACACCGCCCTACAGGATGATGCAAGAGATGCCCTCTTGGCTCGCCAGAAATACCGTATTTCCTCTGATAAGCGCCCACCCTATATTAACCGCTCCCTCCAATAAGCGCCAAAAACCCTAAAATCAAAAAATGTGAAATAAGCGCCCCCCTCTATTAACCGCCCAGAGCGGTTAATAGAGTTCTTACATTTTCACTGTTTGGTTCAAATAATAGCGTAGAAACATGTGAATAGACATCAATTCCTTTCCTTTATCAATGGCGACATAAGCAAGTAGTTTAAGACCAAAGTTAGTCATTATATTGTAAACGTGGATGGTCTAAGGCTCTTTTCTCTTCTACTATCAACTGTTTCTTCGATGAGACGCGAACAAGTAAATACACAGACACATAAAATGATGACACAATTCCATATTTCTTCTTTCATTTCTGACACAACCAAGCTTCTTTTCAGCATACAATAAAACTGATAAACTTCAAACGACGAACAAACGACAACAGTAACTCCAATACTGTTCAAAACGGCGGCCCCATAACAACAAATTCAATAAAACCAAGAACTGAGGCAACGAGATCTTTCACAAGCATCTCGCTCCCCAACGGTATGCTCTCATGCTTCTCGACGCTTACATATCCAGGCGAGTCTAAAAACTAACTAATTAAACTAAAACACATACATTTAAACTACTAAGATCACGTGATAACATTACGAAGAACAATTAAACCAAATACGTCAACAAGGGAAGTGATACGTCCGGCGAGAAAAGCAAATGAATGTTAAGCTAATTACAAATACAAGATCAACAAAAGCGAAAACAGTACCGGTGCCACTAGGCATGGCATGTGATCAGACGAAAGCACATGCGAAAAAACAACGAATGAATGAATAAAATAGAAGCGAAACTAGCAGTATTACAATATCTTAAAGAAAATATCCATTTTTAATGTTTGTCAATTCAATGACCACGTGTGCGGCTTTACCATGCTGTCGCTTTTTCATTTCTTCTAAAAAATGCTAACATAGCATTTTTTAACGTATGTCAATAATTAACATTCGGAACTTTGTTATTATTGATTATTGTTGTATACTATTATTGTTAATATAAAATTTTTGTTTTGTTTTTGAAGATGTTAGATTTTAAAATTTTAAAACTGTAGTGAAATTATGTATTTTTAGATTTCTTTCGTTTTGCCCTCTTCTCGATCACTTCCTCTATTTCATCATCTCGCGTCATTCAAATTACATCATTCTATTTTTATTTCTGCATCGTCACTCTCATCCTTCTACAAACACTTTTGTTTCGTCATCATGATTTTTAGAGTAATATAAATACTTGTAAATTATTTGTAATTAGTCAGTCAGAAAGAGTCAGAGTTAGTCATTCAAAATCAACACTGTATCGTTTCTCTCTGGCTCCGTGCTCGTTCAGCACCGTTTCTTCTTCCGTCGGACGCAGCTCCTCCGCAATCACCATCTCCACCGCCGGCCATGGTACCACGTGCCACCCGCGCTGGTCGTCATGTTCATTTCCCTCAGCGTTATGGATTTAATACATGACTAGATACTGTTAATTTGAACCCGTAAATACAGATTATACATTTTTTACTCTTTTCACATTTATACGTTTATTATATCAAACGCTTCTCTCCACTCGCATTCTAGGGGGCAGCTATCGTAGCGTGCCTATTTTTATCATTACGTCATACCTAATTTTAGTCCATTACATAATCAATTGCATCATTTTATTTTTTAACTTCATAATCATGTTTTAATCTTTTTGTTCTCGAAATATTTAAACATTTTTTGCTTAGTCATCATGACCTTTAACTTTAATATAAATACCCTGTAAATAGAATGATCATTAGTTAGTTCATTTTATCGTGTTCAGAATATTCGGATCAAGAGTAAAGTCACAAGATAAGATAAACAAGATAAAATTGGCATTCATAGTAATCAATTCGGCTTAGTAACTGTATCATTATATTTTGGTAAATTCATTTTTGCACCATAATTAAACACACATAACATGTACTTACATTTTATTTTTCATTTTTCCTCAAAAATTTTTCGCTGCCCTTCGGTAGCTACATCAGTGAGATGAACTGTTTGTTTTCGAATGTTGCGTCTCAACTGTTGATCGTGTTCGATGATCGATCTTTTCTTTTGTTTTTAAGTTCCTCGAATCATTATACTTGTTGCGTCTTTCTCTCATATTGTTCGCGTTTCCCCATTCTTCTTTCATGTTTATTACTGGCTTTAATACCTTAATGTATAAGGCCTCTGTAACCTGCCTGAGCATAGCATCATTTCGACAATTAGCTAGAACTTTGATCTCGATTTCCTGTGGGATACCTTGGTGTTCGTCGACTATATGTCTATGGAAGACAGAGTTTTTACTTTTATTCTCATATCCGGAGATGTGCTCGTTTATTCTTTCGCCTATGCTTCTCGCTGTTTCCCCGATATACATTCCTTCTTCGTTTTGGCAGCCTTGGCACTTCATCTCGTAAACCAGTTCCCTATTCTTGCAGTTGACGTCAGAACCTATTTTGCAGAGATGACATTTTTCATTTTCACAACCTGTACGTTTGAAGGGATCAGAGCGGCACAAGCATCTCTTTAATGACTTTCCTGCCTTTTCCACTACTTTGATCTTGATTTCACTTTCTTTAAGAGCTTGTCTGCATTCATTAGCAAGCTGTCCATGAGGTGTAGCATCAACAAATAATACTACTTCATCACCCTTTTTCCGATACCAGTTGTGTTTCTTTTCCTCTTTCCTACTTTGTCTTTCCTCGCGTTGCCAAAATTTTCCTCTGTTAACGGGCATTCTCCTTCTTGGTCACGTTGAATCATCTTATCAAAAATTCCTTTTGCTCGTTTGTATGTGTTCACCCTCTCATTTTGCTTGTATCCCGAGAATTGCATCCGATTTATGTAATGTTGTATATGCTTCATTCTTTCTTCCTCATCGCATTTTAAAGAGACGTTTCGCATTACCCTGACTAAGTCTGCTACCAACACATTACTCTTCATTTCATTAGATAACGCCGAGCCTTTATTAATGAGATGTTTGCTGGAGATCTTTTTCATATAATGTGAGTGAAGGACCTGGTTTTTGATTGCACCATTGACGTTCACTTTCTCAATCCACTGCTCTGTGTCAAGGACAGGCATTCTTCCATTTTCGTGATTGCTTGGAAAATCAATTGTGACTTGAATGCTTTCGTGTATGCTGTTGGCAACATTTTGCACCATCTTCATTGCCGATTTGTCTGGCATCTCAGTATCAACTGGATTCGAAACAGCTGTGCAGACTATGTCAATGTCGTCAACATATCTCGAATACATCTGCATCTTAATTTCAGTATGGCTCAATCTCTCTTTCAACACTCTGTCCCACCACACCATAAAGAGATTCGCAACATCACCAGCTATGCCTACTCCAATCGCTCCTCCCTTCGTTTGTCTGTAAAATTTATCGTTAAACTTGAATGTGTGGTTTTTAAGAGTGACTCGAAGACTGTTTCTTAATGCTAGAGCAATCATTCTCCTGATTTCCGAGTTACTACGTGGCTCCTGCCTTGCTTCGTTCCATCCAGACCAACGTTTTTCTTCATTTTTACTTGTCCCTGATGACGTGATAGTCGGTGTTCTTCCTTTTCCCAATCTAGTTGGGCAGAATCTTTCTACGTTTTCCTCACACAGATCTTCTTTACTCAGTGTAAGTGCAAGATAAAGGCCGAGCTCCCTGACATTAACATTTCGAAACTCCATGTCACTCTCCTCAATCATCTCTTGGCATTTCTTGGTGGAAAAATCTATATCTATAGAGGGGTACAAAGCCACTACATCCATGCTTCCAATGATACTGCGACTCAAATCCTGATGTTTATTACATTCCTTTATCCTGCTAAGCAGGTCTTCAGTACTTTCGCAAACCTCCACTGACTCTTTGAAAAAAGGTCTGATTACCATGGATAAGAAATGGGAGATCCGATAGTTACTTGATACATTCGCTCCACACACAGGTCTAGTTGGAGGTCCCTTTTCCTGATCTATACAGGCTTTGTGGTCTTTTCGTAATCCATAAAGTGGAGGAATCATATTATTGGATGATTGGAAGGAATGTATATCGGGGAAACAGCGAGAAGCATAGGCGAAAGAATAAACGAGCACATCTCCGGATATGAGAATAAAAGTAAAAACTCTGTCTTCCATAGACATATAGTCGACGAACACCAAGGTATCCCACAGGAAATCGAGATCAAAGTTCTAGCTAATTGTCGAAATGATGCTATGCTCAGGCAGGTTACAGAGGCCTTATACATTAAGGAATTAAAGCCAGTAATAAACATGAAAGAAGAATGGGGAAACGCGAACAATATGAGAGAAAGACGCAACAAGTATAATGATTCGAGGAACTTAAAAACAAAAGAAAAGATCGATCATCGAACACGATCAACAGTTGAGACGCAACATTCGAAAACAAACAGTTCATCTCACTGATGTAGCTACCGAAGGGCAGCGAAAAATTTTTGAGGAAAAATGAAAAATAAAATGTAAGTACATGTTATGTGTGTTTAATTATGGTGCAAAAATGAATTTACCAAAATATAATTTGTCCTACAACACACGCGATCTGTTAAAGAGGCTAGCGCTAAATGTTAGCAAAAGAGAACTGTATCATTCGCAAGTTACCAAAGCATGAATTTGAGAGCGGCTATCCGCACTAAATTAGTTCACTTTACAAAGTGAACTAGTTGCGTTTTTGTACAGTGTGAACGAGTTTATCCCGATGAATTTTAGTTCACGTCGATCACGAGGTAAAAAATGTCATGGTGGCATTGTAATTCAGCGTTACTTGCAGAAGAAGAATGGCATCTATTACACCGGAAAAATTTGATTCTGGTGATTTTGTTTCTTGGCTTCGCCAGTTTGATTGCTGTGCCGCAGCTAATGGATGGAAGGACGCCGACAAGCTCAAGATTCTTCCTGCCTTATTACGTGGCCCTGCCGCCACCTACTATCATTCATTGGATGGGAATCAGAGAGGTACGTACGCTGATCTCACAAAAAATTTGTATGCCACTCTGTGCCCTGCTGTCGATCGTGAGAGACATTTTTCTGAATACGAGCAACGAATTTTACGCCGCAACGAGGACTCCTCTCTCTTTTTATGTGATTTCAAGGAAATGCTTCGCAAGGCTGACACCGCCCTACAGGATGATGCAAGAGATGCCCTCTTGGCTCGCCAATTTATGAAGGGTCTCCCTTCTGATATTCGCCTGCGTCTTTTGGAAAGTAATCCAACCCCATCGCTGCATGACATGACGTCATTCGTCCAACGATTTCGAGCAATTAATCATCCCGATGTTGCATCATCTCAATACGTGCATGTTGTCCAATCCGTTTCTCATGCTGCTAGCCCCAATCACGATGACTCCCTGGCCGCCTCGATTACCCAGCTGACCGCTACTGTCGCTCCGCTTGCCGCTGACCAGAAAAAATTGCGGGCTGCATTCACGCCACCGCACGGCCCTGCCCCTCCGCAAAGTTAATCCCGTTCGCCGTCTTTGTCCGGAAACTTTTGCAACACTGGATTCGGTGGTCGTGGAAGATGGCCTACGCCTACACGTCAAGACCGCAATGCCTCACAACGAAGCCAACGATGTTTCAATTGCCATATGCTGGGACATTTTGCGAAGGACTGTCCGTGGGACTCCCAATGTCAATTGTGTTATGGTTGGGGACACAGCACCCAGGCTTGCGCCAACAATAATAGTTCACAGAAGAAGCATGATCAATGAGGTATGTATTCTTTAAACTTCAACGGGGTGCCTCAATGAAGTGCTGGGTTGAAGGTCACCCCCGTAACTCTACCGTTTCTCAAAGCATCCAACGGTACACGGTGTCATACGGACTGAACTCTTCTTTCTAGACAACAGTCATATTTCGTACCCAGGCGAATTTCTAGTATCTAATAACCTTCTTCAACCATTGCAATGTATTTTGGGCTGGGATTTCTTAACCTCCAACAAGCTCAAACTTTCTTGTAATCAAGCAGGTTCCTATATGCTTGTTGGTTCCCATGGCAAGACCCCTCTCCTGCCAGATTGTGCATCCCCGGGCGTCTCTAGCTATTCTCCTGTGACATTTGTGTCGACTAAGTTTGTAGACCCTTGCTACTTAGCTCAGTCTTTTGATAGAGGACCTGCCCCTGTTACCTTGATAAGTGGTCTTTGTATTCCTGGTCGTACAGAAGTTCTAGCTCGTGCACAATTACCTAAAAGTTATAAAGATCAGTTAGGTATGATAGCCCCCGTTTCAGAAAGTGATGTAGATTTGCCCTATAAACACGTCCTTCTAGCTTATTCAGTTAGTCATGCTGAGAACCGTTCTATTTTAGTGCGCTTCATGAATGTTGCTAGTTTTGATACAGAATTGCCTGCTGGGATGAAAGTTGGTGAATTCTGCCCTATTGTGGAATATCCTCTTCCCTCAGTCAGTAGCCAATCATCTCTAGTTGGTGCCACATCTACAATGATACCTCCTAAGCTTATAAAACAATTAGAAGATTCTATCAGTCCATCTTTAGCCCCTTCTCAGCGAGACACCATTTTGCAAACCCTGTTACACTATTCAGATGCTTTTGATGACATAGTCCTGGGTCATACTGATGTGGTCACTCACAAAATCGATACAGACAATGCCACCCCTATCAGACAACATCCTAGACGATTACCATATACCTACAGAGAGGAAACAAGACACCAAATCTCAGATATGCTACAGCAATGGGTAATCCAACCAAGTCACTCTCCCTGGGCCTCTCCCATTGTACTAGTCAAGAAAAAGGATGGCTCTTTTAGATTTTGTGTAGATTATCGCAAACTAAATGCGGTCACCCCTTGCTTAGGGTTGATAACTTGTTGGATTCACTTCCAGGGGCCTCGTTATTTAGTAAATTATACCTTCGATCTGGCTATTGGCAAATTAGTATGGAACCTAAGGACAGAGGAAAGACAGCATTTGTAACACCAGACCGGCTGTGGGAGTTCATTCGTATGCCATTCGGGGTTTCTAATGGGTTTGCTACATTTCAACGTGCCATGAAAATTGTTTTTTCAGGTTTAACTTATGAAACCTGCCTCTGCTATTTTGATGATGTTATCATCCCCTCAGACTCCTTAGAGCAGCATTGCAAGCGCTTATCTTTGTGTTAGAACGACTTCGCCAACATAACCTACGTGTCAAAACACCTAAGTGTAATTTTGGGGCTAACAGTGTACAATATTTGGGTCACGTGGTTTCAAAAGCTGGTGTTCATACTGACCAAGACAAAATTAAAGCCCTTACAAATCTTACTGAGCCTAAAACTGTTGAGCAGGTGCGATCCTCCCTGGGCCTTGCTGGCTACTATCGAAAATTTATCCCAAATTTTGCTTCCTTGTCTACACCCTAGGTGGCCTTAACAAAGAAAAACACCCGGGTTTCCCGGGCACTTTAACAAACGGTTCACTTTACAGACTGACCCTTCTGATTTCGGCTTGGGGGCTGTTCTCACTCAAATTGACCATTCTGGCAATGAACGTGCTATATCGTATGCAAGTAGACCCTTAACTGATCGCGAAAAACGTTATTCAGCTACAGAGAAAGATGCCTTGGCTCTTATCTTGGCCGTTAATCTTTTTCGTGTGCTTCTCTTGGGACGTGATTTCACTCTTTTCTTGGAGCCTAAAGGTCGACTGGCTCGTTGGGTGATGCAACTTCAAGAATTTCGTTTCGACATTAAACATAGGGCAGGTACTGCCAACGGCAATGCTGATAGACAGGTCGGTGTGTAGCAAAATCTAAGCAAGTGGGTAACCTTTGTTTTGACACCGGATTACGATAGTTCATGGTATTACGAACATTTTGAGCGGTCGTGCCATTTCGAAATATGGGGGTAAGTCACGTGACTGATGACGTCATTCTGGTGGGGCAGTTAATCTAAAAATTGCCATATCTCGCATAATGCTTGACCGATTTTGTTGAAAATAGTTGCAAAAGCCGTGAAATAAATTGCGCTTTAAGTTGATATATGGCGTAATATATTTTGTGTTAATTTAAATTTTCAAAATTTCGGGACATTTTTGATGACGTCACAAATGAATCGTGCAGAAAGTTAAATCAAACATGATTTCACTAAAGTTCTCTTAATTTTAAATGTCTACATACCTAAAAAGGTGTCCAATCACTGCCACTGTTGTCAGAATCACTAGAATCACTAAGAAAATCGGATAGATGCACCCATTCCTCATCATCTTCGGATGCTTCACATGATGAATTTTCAATCGACTTCGCATGTGACGTAGCTGCATCCTTTACTAATCTTTCCCACCTTCTCTGGCAGGGTAGTGAGCTTGACTTTAAAAATTTCTTTTTCTTCGTCGAGGATGCAGACGAATCTTCACTTACTTTTTCATTACTCACTTTGCTCCTTTTTGGCTTGCGCGTTGTACATTTTGTCGTTAAAGAAGGTGGGAGCTGCTCTCCAACAAACCAAATAGGGCTAACTAACGATTCCTCTATTATTTTCCATCCATTCGATGTAAGTGGTGGAGTTTCTATATTTGGAGAAAGGCATTGAAGCCAAACAAAGCACTGATAGTGAGCACGTAAAATCGCTTGCTTGCAGGAATCAGGATCAGGTGATAAACTTGATGAACTTTTTACTCTTTGGGATTTGTACAATCGGATTCTTGTTTCAACGTATGACTCGCTTTTGTTACCAGAGTACATCATAGTCTGTATAAACAGCATACAGCTTGCAATGTCTTCTTCGCTAAGCACTTTCTCCTTTCCAAGATTTTGAATCAACAGCAACGATTGTGGATTTTTCAACACTTTTTTCAGCGTTCTGACTTTCCCAACTCCATAGAAATACGACGTTGTGTCGCAGCCGGTGATAGCATGAAACTGTGGAAGATAACAACATACCTCTGCACCCCAGTGACTAAATATTTTGCTTATGCAGGCAAATGTCTCAGTATCATACTTCATGTACCATTCCTTACCGGGTGTAACCTTTGCATAGGCATAAAGCAGCAATATTAGAACGTCAGTGTCCTTGGAGACTACTACTGCTTTTTCGCTCGTTGCAGCATGAAGAACCATCCTGGTATCTGCCTCTTCATTATTACATGTTAATGCCAATGTGTGGTTGGAGTTTTCGTGATCAATGTTCCATGTCTGGCATTCGTTGTTGACTGTAACTGGGAGAGAGATACGAGCTTTGCCTTCTGGAGATTTCAGATATTCAAAGATCAGCTTAATTAAATCATTTTTGTTCTCGCTACCATGAAGGAGTTTCTCCCAACTGTACCCCTGGGGCATTTTTTGGTGGAAGCCCTGTATGTGCACCCTCGGTCCTGTATTTCCACGACATCTTCTTGTACCTTCCTTGATGCTCATTTTACGATAGGTATCCATCACGATGTTCAACGATATGGCGTTTGCCTTTTTTGGAGGTGTCATGCGGGCCAATAGAGATTCACACCACTGTAGATATGTGTCAGATGGCTTCAGCGAGCGTACAGAGGCCATACCACCAACAATCCATCTTGATCTATCGGTGTATTCATTAATGGATGCGTTAGCTTCTGCAATAAGAAAATTTTTTAGGCAAGCTTTATCAGACTGTCTAAGTTCTGCCTCGGGTGTTGCTACGCTTAGTGGTAGTGTTGTAAGGGGATAACGAAATGCTTCTTCTAGACTGGTTGCTTTAGCAATGAGCATGCCAAATGCTTGCCGATCTTCCTTTAGGACTGTTACTGTCTTAGACTGCTGTTTACTTCCTTCAAGGCCGGTTTTAAGCTTCAACTTTTTGATGGGGTCAAATATTGATTTATCCCCCTTCACAAGGCGGTCAGCAACAAATGATTTAAAATACTTGTCATCCGTTTCTTCTGCACTCAGTAGACCATTTATGATGTCTTTGTCAATTTCTTTGCCAGTTGACATGGGTCTTGCTGGTCCATCACCAAATGGGTCGATTCCGTACTCCCTAAGTTTCGCTCTGAGATTCATAACATGTATGATGCATCTTTTTATTCCCTGGCTTTAATTCCTTATGACTTGACGAAGTCTTAGCGTGCAGATTTTCTTTTATGACGATCTCATTTTACAGTGTATATGGGACGTAGAGATCCATCTGCTGACTGCATCAGTATTTGTACTATAGCCTGCTTGGAATGGGCCTGCAGTGCCCTTGGTCGCTCCGTTAAAGTGCTCTGTTACTAAATCACCATGTATGCAACTGAAGATGTCTCCACTTTAACTGGCTCCATGACCTCTTAACGCTAAATCATTGAAAGCTTCCAATCTACGTAAAAACACGTGTTGGTAGGTGTTATATCTGCCATAATTAATATGGTCGAAGGCGAAAACTAATTTTAGCATTTGTCTCTCTGCTTGTAAATGTCTTTCAAAATCTTTTTCTCGCACTGCAGAAACAAGTGCAAGCATCAAGGATATGTCCTTTAAATACTTAACAGTCATTTTTGCTTGTGTTCCACTTTCAATCATTATCTGGCGCTTCAATGCGTGAAATGATTTCAGTACAAGAACTTTTTCTAAAGCACCTGGTGAAGGATTTTTACGCAGCTCAATTAATTTTTCTTTAAGGTTTTTATCCATGCTTGCATAGTTACTCGTGATGTCTTCTACTCTGTTTTGGATCAATGCGTCGAAACCTTCCTTGTGTAAACGCATACAACGGTAATAGTGGCGCCCTTCCACTGCTTGAGATAGAGAGCCCGAGGCAATCGAGCCAGCATCCGCAAACCAATCACCATAACCCATGCAAGAATGTCGTTTATAAATAATCTTCTGAAGTACCCTAAGCTGATGAAATCCACCCAGTATCGGAATAATGTTCTTATATTCTTCTTTGTGTTTCCACATGAGATGCAGGACCCTTGCATACACTTGTTCGTCAGCGTGTACAAATATGTTTGGAACATCTAATAATTCCATTATATCAACCATCGAATCTAAGTAGTCTTTGCATACATTGTATTCAGGTGAGGCATCAATTGTAGGC
Organism: Sanderia malayensis; assembly: GCA_013076295.1. Classification (NCBI taxonomy): domain Eukaryota; kingdom Metazoa; phylum Cnidaria; class Scyphozoa; order Semaeostomeae; family Pelagiidae; genus Sanderia; species Sanderia malayensis. Next base: position 23,872 of record RQOL01000847.1, read on the forward strand.
ATATAGTTTATCACAGACTTAGGCCCCGTTTACACGAGGCCGGATCCATTTGAATCCGAAAGAAAATTGATACGGATACGCCTCCCGTTTACACGAGACCAAGCAATCCGCATCAAAATAGATACGGATAGCCAGATCAATTCTGATCCTTCTAGCAAGACGTTTTTAAAGTGATCCGGTCTCGTGTAAACAGCGAATCCGGCTTACTTTTGATCCGTTTTCAGGTTTACATGCGCTGTCGCGCTGTGCGCATATTCTTGTTTGGATTCTCAGCCTCACTTCGTTTTTTTCACCTCTATTTCATGCGAATCCGCACTTGTGTAAACGGAAAGCCCATCAGCAACACAAGTAGTGCGGCTCCATGTAAACGCAACCTATCTGTATCACTTTTGATACGGATCAAAAGTGAACCGGTCTCGTGTAAACGGGGCCTTAATGATTTCGACGTCAGATACCTGCTTTTGGAAAGCTGTCCAAGATCCAATCTGAGGGTATTCTTCATTTCCGGTATCTGGTTGAGGTAAACCACCTGCTATCCCCCACACCAGGTCTTTATCGAAGCTTTTGTCAAGGATGCCGTGGTCATCTTTGTCTGTGAAGTTTTCTAACCGATGCGGCTCTATTAGTTTTCCTATCCTATAGTCTTTATTTTTGTTTGATTTAGCATCCAAGACACTTAGCTTCAAAGAGTCAGGCAGCTGCTCGTTGTCTTGCAAATCAGGCGTTTCACCTGGTAGCATAGGCTGGAAAACCTTGAGCTCTTTTTCGTAAAAGCATTTAACCTGAGCGGTGATACGATACTTTACAAAGAATATAATTTTTAACATTTTTGAGCTTCGACTCGTATGAAAATGAAACATTTTTAGTAATAGTTTAAGACGCAAGCTTGAAATAAAATATTTTGCGCGCTGTTTTAACCTTTTTTAACTGAAACCGTCAATATGGACTTTTTAGCATGATTCGTTTGTGATGTTATCAAAAATCCTCCAATTAAAAAGTTTTCAATTTACAAAAAGATATTAAGCCATATATCAAATTAAAGTGCATATTATTTTACACCTTTGGCAACCATTTTCAACAAAATCGGTCAAGTATTATGCGAGATATGGCAAATCTTAGATTATATGCCCCCACCAAAATGACGTCATTGGTCACGTGACTTCCCCCCATATTTCGAAATGGCACGACCGCTCAAAATGTTCGCAATACCATGAACTATCGTAATCCGGTGTAAAAACAAAGGTTACCCACTTGCTTAGATTTTTCTACTCACCGACCTGTCTATGATGCTCTCTCACGATTACCCCCGCCGTGCCACCACTACCTGCGCCACCACCACACACTCTCATCACAGTCTCCAAGAAGCCTAGAGACAAGACATGTGTATTAGTAAAATAATTGAAATCAAATCTCTGGGTCTCCCTAAGCCACCCCTTTTTGCCTGGTCTAGCGACCCCCAGTTAAAAGTCTTTTGGCATGTTTGGTACAGCCTGTTTGTGCATAACGGCCTTCTAGTTAGACGCCTTGATCCTGATAATACGCTCCCCAACTACGCATTTATTATTCCCACGTCTCTAATTGAATCCGTTCTGCAAGGCATTCACTGTAGTCCTTTTTCCGGTCATTTAGGAGTCAAGCGAACTTTGCAACGCGCTCGCGAACGTTTCTATTGGCCTCAGATGGCCCTTCAAATTACTGATTTTGTCACCCGGTGTCATATATGGGGAAAAAATAAACTAGATCCACGCCACCGTCGTGCTCCACTACAATCTATTGAAGTTAACGAACCAATTGTTTTCTGGGCCATGGACTACATGGGCCCCCTGCCAGAAACGACACGTGGTAATGCACATCTTCTCGTTGTAATGGACCCCTTCACCAAATGGTGCGAGGTTTTTGCCACTCGAGATCAGAAAGCCCGTACTGTCGCTGAAGTCCTAGTTTCTGAAGTCGTCTCTCCCTTTGGCCCCCTACCTTCCTTCACTCTGATCAAGGGAGGAACTTTGAAGGCAATTTGATGCAAGAAGTCTGTGATCTCATGGGTATTCATAAATCCCGAACGACAGCCTATCATCCACAATGTGATGGCCTTGTCGAACGCCAAAATCGGACCTTGCAGGAAATTCTGGCAGCTTTTGTCTCCTCACATAAGGATGGCTGGGACTTATGGGTAGACCTCGCTGTATATGCTTACAACACCATTCTTCACGAGTCTACAGACCTCAGTCACTATGAGTTAGTATTTGGCCGCATAGCTAAAACGCCTTTAGAATTAGACCTGGGACTACCCCTCAAGAACCCTCAAACACATGAATATAGCGCATAATATGTGAAGATAGCGAGTCGCTCAGAACCCATCTCAGTAGTTTGCAGAGAATAGCACAGCAAAATTTAGCTCGTAGCAGGCACGACCAGCGAAGCCGGGGCTCTTCTCATGGTAATTGGACACCTCTTTCTCTGGGTCAATCAGTCTGGTTACGCCGTCCTAAATCATGGAAATTTGGTGGGAGATGGGTCGGCTCATATGGGATAATCTCAAAGCAAGAGGCTAACTACAAGATAAGCTCTAAGGATGGAAAGGATGTGACAGTCCACAATGACAACGTGAAACCCTGCACTGTCCCATTCAAGCTCGGAGAACCATTTTGTCCCGTTCGTGAAACTGGCCAGATAACTGTAAACTGTTTCCAGTTTAGGCATAATTCGAGCGGCAAAAACACGACAGATATAGTTTTTCAAAGGTATATCATAAACAACAAACCGACCTTGGCCTTTCTCAAGAACCAAGTATATAACTCTAACTAATTTTTACAAACATAAGCATATGGTTTTAAATACAAAGTTACGATGACTAATTTAGCGAACTATCCAATCAAAATTAAGAATAACAGGAAAGGTGCGGATAGAAAAGTTATGTTGATTATAAGCTTAAACGGATACAATCTAGGTTATACAAATGACTAACAAATATGTCGAATACGGTATGAATACGGTATTAACTGGTGCCAACGTTATGGAAAAACAATCTTAGTCATAGAAGTAAAGGAAAGACGATAAGGAATGAAAGGAAGATTATATGTTGAAGACTTTATATTGATGATACATGAAGGCGGAATATCAATACTCTAAGGAAATAGCTATGCAATGAAACGCTGCAAATAGGATCACACATAATATAAGTGAGAAAAACAAGCTAGAAAACACAAGTGGTGACGCAATCTAAGCAGCAAGCATAACAGCGCAGGCGAGGGGAATACGCAGTATTACATAACTATATCCCCCAGGAATATCAACACCCAAGGAACTTTAGGGGGGACACGAAACCTTCTACCCCAACAACACCGGTATCGATTGAGGCCAAACGTAAGACCCCCTGCGAGGTTTGGAGAGTACATAACACATTGATTGCTTTTATTCTAAGGAGGGGGGTGATGTAACGAATTGATCTATTATTATTATAATTATCATTATTATTCCTATTATTGTGCAATTGTATAAAACTTGAGAGTCATGTGCATCTGACAATGAGTCAGAGGCATGTGACTCTATAACATATATGTATGTTGTAATCGTAAATTGAGATTCAGATTGGTGATTTTGAGATACAAGCAAGGTTGTTGCATTTATCTCTTCGTCTCTGTTCTGCCGAACCCGAATACGTTACAAAAGAATACAAAGAAACGCAAGAAATTGAACCTTTGTTGTTAGTCCCGAAGAGTCGAATGATGGAATGCTTTAGTAATTAGTTCGTTACTATGATATGACCCAGCTAACTCTCACACACAGTATGACCAAAGTATGACCCCCTTAACACTCATCCCTCATAGGAGGTAATGTCAAGGACTGGTTCCTTGAAGTATTATTATTATCATGCCCAGAAAATGATGTAACTCAGCATGCATCATTATAAACATTTCTTTCGAACATTAACCCTGCTTAAACAAGGCTTAACCAGCATTAAGAACTAGCTGTTAACATTGTCAAAATGAGGGCTGCTGTGATGTAACCAGGACAAAGCATTTAGCATTTGATTAAAACGATATGTTTTGAAGTGAGTGCTTCAAAAAATATGGAGAGGGGATGTTTAGCATGCTTGGAAGCCTAGATATCTATATTGGTAACAGGTCGTTTCTCTATATCTGATGTGTTTGAATGTTGTCATTTGTATTTGACATTTCTTATTCACGGTAGCAACTTCAGTTGATAACGTGTTTAAAACCAGCTGGAGTGGAGCGTGCATTTCCCGTCGGAAACGTGCGTTTCCCGTCCAGAAGAATAGATTGCGAGGCTTTCCCGCGGCTTTGCGCTTTCTTTGCGTATTACACGCGCACGACTGGATCAGCAGATTGCAGATCAGATCAGATTAACCAAACCGAACCATCATCATCAATCAACCATGGTCATGGTGCCATATGGTGGATCATGCCTGCAGTTCTGTGAGTATAAGTTGGACAGACGCGCTGTGAGTATAAATTTTAATTTCTTGCTACTTTTCGCTTAAAAGGAAATCTGGTTGTCAATTAATTCACCAATGATGGATTCAAGTTAATTTTAAATAGATATACAGCTAGATGGGCCTAAAAGACCTAACTCTGCCTGTGGAGGCAGGGCAGGGACAGGCCTAGTCTAGCAAAGCCATTGAACTCTATATAAGAACTCTGGAACGATAACTCTATTGTTCTCGGCTGCCCGTGAGTGTGTCACTTTTTGAATTTGATGCGCGCGCATTGTACGTATAAAAACTGAAAATTATAATGGAGACCTATTGTGCTGCAGCTATTTTTTTACGGATTTATTTCATTTTCATCAAAGTCGATGGTTTTACCTCAACGAAATAAAGGAATCATATAATGGTAAGATTAGTTTTATTGTTTCCGATTTAGAAATAATAATGTTAAGGAAGGAGATCCTTGTAAAAAGGCTATTTTGCAGTGGCGGCAACTTCGGCCTGAGTAAAACGCTGAGTAAAACCACAGGAAATGACTCGTAAAATGCAGCGTATAATCGTACACAGCAGCAATAATGACGCGTGGTATTTTATCAAGGGTGCAATACCACACTCCCGAGAAACTCCCCGTTAAATGTAGCATTTCACCGAGGTATTTCACAATAAAATAACAGCATTTCTATGACTGTAAAGTTTCATTAGAAGTGTGGTATTTCACGAAGAATTTCACGTTGTTGTTATTTCACTTGCGAGGAATTTACCACACTTTTATCTGTGTAGGCCTTTTAACAATTACCTGATCATATTAATAGTAATAAATAATAGATGTACATAGATATACATTTTGTTTACTCCCCATTTTCGGCAAGTTGAATTTACCGCTTTATACACTTAGGTGAGTGGGAGGGAGGAAGTACAGGAAGTGTTGTCAGGTTGGCTCTGTACACGTACACCACCATCAACAAGCAAATTTGTTATTTTCTGCTAGGAATTGTGGAGTTTCACCCAAGAAATTTGAAGTTATCATTTGGAGAAATATGTTATCGAAAGTTTTACATATGTGACTTACAACTTTGTGGAGAAATGTCAACGCTACAAGACTTTTTGCAGCGGCGATTTTTGGCCTAAGCTCATCGTTCAAATTATTTGAAGTGATCTTACACGTTTATTTTATGAGATACATAGCTACATGGGATTTCAAAAGTTGTAGAATTGTTATTTGCAGGTTATACTTAATTGGCTGGCTTCTGAGTTTGCCCATTCTTGAAAAATTTATGAAAACGTTGTTTTTTAGAGAATTTCTAAAATAGAAAATTGCCCGTAAAATACATTAAAAGCGTGTAGCGATGAATTTTTTTTATTTCTAAGAAATAAATAAGTATATTAAATGATCTTGTACATTTTGGCAGCTAATAATGATATAACTGATGAGAAATACGATGATTTGTTTTTTCGGCTGTACGTACAGCGGCAGCCATTTTGTGACACACTCGAGCTAAATAGAGTTATCGTTCCAGAGGTCTTATATAGAGTTCACTGAGCAAAGCTAACATAAAAGCAAATTATGTTTAGGCCCTTGAGTGAGGTCCAAACAAATGGCGACTTTCCTACAAACTCAGGTCGTAACAGTAGACTTTCTGTGATTTTTGTACTAACTGTATGTATGGCCAAGTTGCACCGTAAGTTGAATTTTATCTTTCAGGCGTTTCAAGTAAAGTACTTCAACTTAATAAGCAACCATTATGATAAGTCTTTGATAAGCATAATGGTTTGATAAGCATAAGCCTTAGTCTTTGATAAGCATCCAGGACTTGATTATATTCCGAAAGGATTTTTAAAGTGGACTTATTTAACATAAACAAAACAGTATCGTGACTCTTAGATTTTCTTTAGGGGCTTGCTCCTGAGCAACTATGATACTTGATTGTAAATTCTTTTAGGCACCCTTTGCTAATTGTATACGCAGTGTAGAAAAAATTATGAAAGGATATTATTACTACACTTTTTTTATACAAGAAACCGCTTTATAAGAAACTCACTGGTAAAAGGCCAAAAATTTAAGAAACTTCCACTGGTAAATGAAAAATCGCTAAGAAACTTTACAATTTTTTATTCTTGTTTGAAATACGAAAAATAGCCACTGTGCAGGGTAATATCAATATCAATGGAATAGATATGATGCTTATTGATTAACGTTAGATATACAACTATATTAAGTCAATCTTCCAGCCTAACCTTACTTTTCACTTGTTTTCCGAGATTTTTAATTCTATGTGTGCGTTTTTTCAAATATCCAATTAAGAAACTTACTGGTAAAATGTGTCCAAAAATGCCCTCAAATTAAGACACTTTCACCAGTGAAGCTTTAGCCAGGTTTCTTATAAAATAAAAAACGTGTATAAGAGGATTAAATTTGCTGTTGATGTATACCCAGCATAGAAAAGTAGAAAGAAATTGAAAAAATTGAATATTTTGATTAAGATGTGTTTTCTTGATTTATTGGCCTTTTCATTTCCTATTTGTTTCTTTGTTCTTCAAAGATTGACGACAGTGCTCAATGCATTCGCAGAGTACTCTGTGAAGCTGAGAAATTTGAGATCATTAACTTCCCTGGAAGCAACCTGTTGAGTAAGCGATCTGAAATCATGGGCAAGTGTCGACATCAGCGGAAATTCGAGCTTGGGCTTTGTTCAGAAGTACAGAACTGACATCGATTTCGAAAACGAAATCATTCGAACGTTTTTTAGATTGTAATGTAACGTATCTTTTTAGTTGCCTGAAGATTGTCTTAATGTAAGACATGAAACTGCCAGTAGCAGAATAAAAGAATTTTTCTTTGTTTATTTAGTACATCATTTCCTATTCTGTTGCTACCGTGTTGAAGCCGTTTGGCTTGTTGTTGACATTTATGTTTCATAGCTGGATTTTGGAATTTCAGCAATAATAGATTTCAGCAAATTATTCTTTATCAAGAGAAGGTGTACGCTGAGTTTGAAGATCAAAGATAAAACTCAAATCTTTGTTCATGTGACTTCACAATGAACACAAAACAATACCAAAAAGAGAGGAATAAATGTAGAAAACCCCAGATTAAAAAGAAAACTAAATTAAATGCAAATCATCAATTTTCAGGATTTTCTGGACCGGGATTACTTAAAAAAAACAATAAAACATAATGATGGTGAAAATGATGATACAATAGTTTTTTAAGGCCTACTATATTTCCGCACAGCTTTTCTTTTCTGCTTGAAGGCATTCATTTGTATAAACTTATCCCCACGACAAGAAAGCAACTCCTGTGTTCTTGTCGAAATAAAAATGGCCTCTTTTGGGCCTTCTCGATTCTGGCCAGATAACCAATCTTAATAACCAACAGATAAGCCAACCAAATATCGTTTTCTCAATGCACTGCAGCAAAGATTACCGCCATTGATGAATTGATAATAAAACCAGCATGCGGCTAAACGGAGGAGAATTTAAGGCCACGTGCAGGCTAGAATCCGACAAATACACAAACAAACATTTATTGCAACATTCTTCCACAAATGCATGCAATAACAGGTTCGGATACAACATTCTACATGTTTAACATTGGTAAAATATGCGTCATGAAAAAGTTATTGAAAGATAAAACTTCATGTGAACTGATTCAAAGCTTGAGGTCCGAAGAAAATGTAACTGATGCTGCATTTACTGATGTCGAAACGTTCGTGCAGACCATAATGTACTCTGGCATGGCAAAGGAATCCTATGTACAAACAAGAATTCGATTGTATAAACGCTTGAAAACGAAATCCTCCGCTGCGATTCCAGCAGATCCGAAATCGCTGAGCTGAGCGAAAACATCAAACGCGCAAACTTGCAGAGTTATGTGTTGTTCCGCAGTCCAAATGCAAATGTAAGTTGCATTGATCCAGAAATGTGTGGCTGGACCTATAATGAACAGCTAAGCAGATTCACTCCTATCTGGTTTAAAGGGAACCAGTTGCCTCCGTCCCTCATCTGATTAAGTCGGCAGAAAAAGAAAGTCACAAATGACGGAAATGACCCTGATAGAGAGTCAGAAAGTGACGTGGAAGTTCCCCCAGCAACAAAGCGACCAAAAATGATGCCTCGATGACTTGATGCCACATCATTCCAACATTATTCTGCTGACTCAGAAGTGAGCATAGTTTTGGGGCCAGTTGAATAAGATTCTGAGTGGGAAGAAGATTTCACGACTTCCGAGGAAGAAAAAAGTAACTTTTCAGAGAGCGACTTTATGCATTAAATTACTTTTTCACAAGAAAACAGTGCTTTTTTCCTTAAAATCAAAAAATCCTTGTTCCGTTGTATGTTTTATATAACTTTCACCAGTTTGGGATTACTTATGTGGAAACAATTTTTTCCATGACGTCATCGCCAAAAATGCTGACATGCGCAAATGAATTAAATTATATATCAAGTTATTGGTCTTTATGCAAGGAGCACGAAACCGTTAATACTTCTTAAATTGAGGGAGTATGAGAGAAGTTATAGCTGATGCAAGGTCAATTTTGTACCATCTATGGCGTCATCAACCACGTGAAAATTGGGCGTTTCCCAAAAAGTCACCTGGCAGTTTCTGATAGTCCAAGACCTCCTTAACAGGTATCGGGAATAAAAACAAACGTTATGCAGGGTGTAAGGTGTTTTTAGTATATGCCCTGTCTACCTTGTCAAACATGATTTTTGCTTCTTTCTTTGCCATGGCCGCAGCTGATAGTAAATTTTTTCGAAGCTTTGGGACAAACAATCATCATCATAATCTTTAGATCGTCATCGATCTCTAGTGACACTATAAACAAAACATTTCCAATTTTCATGGTTTAGACACAGTTCATTTTGTTCTTTCCACGTCATGTCAGTAACGTTTTCTTGGGCTTTAGGCAAAACTCCAGAGAGTGATTGAGAGAGTAACTTGAGTCAACAATTCCATTTCATATTGATAACACGTTGAGAATAGATACAAAACCTAAACCAAAAACCTAAAGAAAATCTTTGCACTAACTAATTTGTACTAATGTAAAAAGGATCTGGGTACGAAACACGCTGGGGCTATCCTGTGGGTCAGAGTCAAGGTTGCACGTGCCTGATGCCCGCGCACAACCAAACGAGCAGACAGAATTGATCCTGTGATTAATCGTAGAACGATTAATATAACAACAATAACAACAGATACGATAAAATTATATGATACCAATACAAATCATGAGTATAGATAAGTTTAGACAGATTTATATACAAATCACACCATTTTATTTGCACGTCTGTTTGGCTTTCCAATGACTGCAGCATCACGTTTCGGTCTGACAGATTGAGCACGTGTGTCGGGTTGTTGCGCGGTGTGCTGCTGCGCTGGCGCTGTGCATTAGCGTGGCGTTTGCAATGTATTGTTGTCTTTTGTAGGATACCCAGTCTCTACTTCTCCTCTATCACTAACACTCTCACTGTTACCCCTGAGCTGTTGTACTTCGAGTGGGAAAAGGTACTGTATCGGACCTTTTATGATGGACTTACCTTTTTCCGAGGCGACTTCTATCTTTGCTGCTCTGGCATGGCCAACCATTCCTTCGAGAAACTCGATAATACAACACGTTCTCCAAAAAGCTCGTTTTGAATTGTCGTTTTTGAGGAGAACAACATCTCCAACCTTCAAGTTCGGTGATTTTGAGTTTTGTTTCACCTTATACGCTTCCATTAAGCTAAGCAAGTACTCGTTTTTCCATCGCTTTGTGAAATGACCTAAGAGCAATCGGTGGTATTTGGCTCTTTTTTCCAGGGTTTCAATATAGTTTAACAAGGCACGACCTATAACCTTGTTGAGGCAAAGCTTAACACTTTTTACTAAGCGTTCCCACTTTCCCCCTTGCCAGGGAGATCGATCGATAATGAATTTCTATTTAATTTGTTGTGCTGCAAAGAAGTTATATATGCGGGGGCTGCAAATCAATCCTTTTGGCTCTTTACTCATGGCTTTAAAGGTCTTCGCATTGTCAGATATAATTGTGCCAGGCAACCCTCTCCTAGCACAAAATCGGCGGAAACAACGTATAAACGCATTTACATCTAACGATTCGACCAACTCTAGATGAACTGCACGGGTAGACGCACATGTATATAAAGAAACATAGCACTTGCTTTCGGATTTGTTGTCTGCGAATATGCCTGTGTATCAACGGCCCTGCGAAATCGAAGCCAACGTGAGCGAACGCAGGAGCATCGTCAACGCGAAATTCGGGAAGATCTGGTGCTACGTTAAAGGAAAGGGGTGTTCCCTCAAACCATTTGCAGGTGAAACAGGCTCGTATATATTTCTTGACTTGGGCACGACCTTGTAATATCCAATATTTCTGACGAATGTGATTCAGGTTTTCCCTTATACCGTTGTGCATCACTGACTTATGTGATTCTGCAATACAAAGTACTGAAAATGGATGATGTGCTGTAAGTAAGATAGGGCGGACACTAGCATCACTAAGTGATGCATTCCCTAGGCGAGATTTGCATCTGATTATGTCTTGCTCGTCAAGAAACAAACTGAGTTGATTAACAAATGGATTTACTTTATCACTGCCTTTTTCCCTTCAAGTAAATAAATTCTAATTCATTGACAAACGCTGTCTTTTGAATGATCAATATTAGCTTGAATTCAGATTCAATGATTTCTTGACCAGATACCTGAGGATTTACATCTGTTTCTTTGTTTGTCATTCAAGCCCTGATATTATGAATGAAACGATTAACCCATGCAATGCTGCGGAGGAGCTTGAGTTTAGAGCTAAAGCGTTTGAGTTCAACGATAAGTGTGTTTTCGAAATTGTTGCTGGTGACCAAAACATGATTGACTTTCGCTGGTGTAGCTTTTCTTTCCTCTTGGAGCACAGAAGATGTTAATTCAGTGGATCCTTGTTTAGGCCACTTGTGCATTGGGAGCTTCAGAAATATTGGATCCTCCCACCAGACAGAAGGATGCTTAGACTTACAACGAGAGGGTAAATCGGCGGGGTTGAGTTTTCCTGGACAATGAAACCATTCTTCTCGATTGAAAATTCTGAGAATATTGTCAACTCGATTTTGCACATAAACTTTCCAAGGTTTGGCGTTTTTGATCCAAAAGAGAGCAGCAATTGAATCAACCCAATAAAAGGTTTCGATGTTAGAGAGGTTAAATTCTTCCAAAAAAGTGACCTTAACAGTATCAACGAGTTGTGCTACCAGACAAGCACCTAAGAGTTCTAGCCTAGGGATTGACTGTCGTTTGAGAGGGGCAACCTTTGCCTTTGCAGCTAAACACCAACTTCCCCGGTTTCGTAAATAACCCGAAGGTACACGACGCATGCGTGAGCCTTTTCGCTTGCGTCCGAAAGTCCATGAATTTCAAAATGAAAAATGGGTTTGTTATGAGCGAATACAAAACGAGGCATTGTAAATTGCTGCATTTTTGTGAGTTGAGTAACAAGGTTATCGTATTGAGACCTGTATTGACCTTTTAGCTCTTCATCCCAGGGAATTTTTTGTTTGCAAAGAGTCTGAAACAGTTTTTTCAAGTTGATGACGAAATATAGTAAATGCCAAACGGATCAAAGATCTTGGCGGCAAGCTTTAACACAGACCTCTTTGTATGTGGCAAAGTGTTAGCAAATTCATGCAAGTCTTGCAGGGGAACATGTAATGGATCATTGGTTGTGTCCCAATAGATTCCCAAAATCTTATTACCATTGGCTGGCAATCCAACAAAATGTTCACTGAACAATTGGTCATCTTCGCTAATATTTTCTGAGGATCCTGGGGGGTTTAACTGGGTTATTTTCACTTTCCACGGAATTTATTTTATCAAGTAATTCCTTACTGTTGGAGTTCCATTTTCTGAGGTTAAACCTCCCATCCGACATATTGGCTTTGCATTGCTTGCATAGCTCAAAGGCGTGACTCACTTAATCGGCTCCACAAGATAAATCATCACAATAAAGGCGTTCTAGCATTTTGACCGCGTCGGAATGTTTGTGACCATACTGAGCAATGTGTTGGTTAATAGTGGCACCTAATATACCCGGAGAACATGTGAGTTCAAACGGCAAACGATTGATCCGAAATTGGACCACCTTACGATTATCATTCATTACGTCATCAAACCACAAAAACAGGAGATAGTCGCGATCTGAATCCTTCACTTCAATCTAACGGAATGTCTTTTCAATATCGGCAGTCAAGGCAATTTTCCGCAAACGAAATCGGAGTAGAGTTTCAAACAAGGGGGGCAAGAAATGTTAACCTATTTCAAGCCTGTCATTTAGAGATAAGGAATTATCCTGAGAACATGCACTGCCATCAAATACTGCTCGAACCTTAGTTGTTGCTTTGTCTTCTCTGATAACACAATGATGGCTAATTACTCCTTTTTTCGCCCCAAGTGTAGTTGGACGCGAACTTATCTTTAGCATTTTGCAGCGGAGACAGAATACAAGAAAAACAACACAAGTTATATGTGGGAGTACGCGGAAATGGTTCATGGCAGCAAACGTCTCATCAGCCCTACGCGGGGGGTCTTATATTCAATATCTGAGCCCCCTTTGTAAAGTGTAATTTGCTGAGTCTATGAAAAGTGAGAGCTAAGGATTGGGCGAGCACTTGCTGCTAGCCACGGCGTAGAAATGAAACTAGTTTATGCGAAAACGGTTCTGAGTAGTTAGCATAGGTGAAACCATGAATAAAAACAAACTGCAAACAAGTTTTGAATAGCATGCCCCGCGCACAGGGGAGTGCCCCGTTGTCAGGCGATGCATAGGTATCATGAGGCAGGGCCTCTCGGACACCTTTGAAAAGCAATCATGTTTTCGTTTGACCATATCTTTGAAAATGCATGCCTCGCGCACAGGGGAGTGCCCCGTTGCCAGGCGATGCATAGGTATCATGAGGCAAGGCCTCTCGGACACCTTTGAAAAGCAATCATGTTTTCGTTTGGCCATATCTTTTAAAATGCATGCCTCGCGCACAGGGGAGTGCCCCGTCGCCAGGCGATGCATAGGTGTCATGAGGCAGGGCCTCTTGGACACCTTTGAAAAGCAATCATGTTTTCTTTAACCATATCTTTTAAAATGCATGCCCCACGCACAGGGGAGTGCCCCGTTGCCGGGCGATGCATAGGTATCATGAGGCAAGGCTTCCCGGACACCTTTTAAACGTAAGTCCTGTTTTCCTTCGCCAATAGTGTAAAAAGCCTGCTTCGAGCACAGGGGAGGGCCCCGTAGCCAGGCGGCGTGTGTGAGTGAGTCAACGTATTTCTAATGCCGGAACCAATTTAAAATGTGAGTGACGTATGTGGTTGATATTTGAAGGGATGCTGGAGATCCCCAGTATTATTCAACAATTTCAACAACAAAATCTGACCTGGCCATATGAGTGAGGCTTGCCACCAGAGGAAACATTTCATATTTATTGATAATGCAAGATAGATATTTATAACATTTTGCAGAAAATCGGATAAATTATCTAAATGCAATTTAATATCACTGATATACTGGAATGCGATAAGACGTAACATAATTGAAACAGCAAAATGTCTGGCACGCTAGGTGTCTTGGCAAAGTTAATGTCTTTTTAAAAACTATAATATATCTACGTACGGCAGTGTAGCGTGGCTGGGTAAAGCAGGTATAGTCAAGAGAACACAAGATGTTGCTTGCTCGAGATCAATCATTCAACTAAAATACTATTATAATTTCACCTAAGTTAAAACAATCGTAATATGACACATCAATCAATAGTGATAGCAACAACGGATATAATATAGACAAACGGCACGGTCACAAGTACATCACAGGAAAACAATATAACTAACACGAACATGATTCTACTTCTAATATATTAACACAGACATGATACAATTTATACTTACGCAAGCATAATATTACATCTTCCCCTCCCTTACAAGTTGAAAAACGAAAAGTATGCATGCATTAATGTGCCACAACATTTCCAAAGCGAATGGGGGGATTAACGACCTGTCGGAGAAAAGGGGGTCGGTTGGGCCTGGCAGCACCACCTCCAATATCCCTTTGGTTCCCAGCTGCTGGATCGATCTCCGCCTCTACAGTTTCAGAAAGGGTAATGCCTGGGGCTTCTGGCCCTGGATGGACTGGGATACCTGGATTTAAGGGTAAGACACAGGGCTTCAAGAGATTATGATGCGCAACAAGAGATTTTCCCATGGACGATGTTAACCGGTAATTAACCCCATCTCTTGACTGTATTCTGTAAGGGCCAGTCCATCGTTTACCAAATTTCCAATGCTTGGGGCGCCAAAGCCAGACCGTCTGTCCCGACTCAAAGGGCTGCCAGTTTCTCTTACTCTTGTTGTCGTACTGGGAAGCTTGCTTAGCTCTAGCATTGACTAAATTACGCTGTGCAAGTTGATTCGAGTGACTAAGAGCTTTCCTCAATGACTGGCTATAATTTGACTGGCTGGTAGGATTTCGTAGGGGAACACCCAACTCAACTTCGATAGGCATTCGAGCTGGGCGTCCAAATACCATCTCATAGGGAGAAATACCTGTTGACTCGTGAACACTTGTGTTATACGCAAAGACTGCTTGGGCTAGCCAATCATCCCAATCGACATTATGTTCTGAAACAAAGCTAGATATGATACTTTGAAGGGTACGATTTTGTCTCTCTACAAGTCCATCACATTGAGGATGGTAGGCAGTGGTACGGGTCTTTTTGATGCCCATCAAACCATATATTTCATGCATTAGTATGCTATCAAAATTGCGACCCTGGTCGGAATGGAGAACTGTAGGTGGGCCAAAACGAGAAAAAACATGAGACACAAGAATATTAGCTACAGTCGACGCTTTCTGATCGGGAGTAGGGAATGCTTCACACCATTTGGTGAAGTGGTCCATGAGCACAAGTATATGTTTGTTGCCGCGTGATGTTTCCTTAATAGGCCCCATATAGTCCATAGCCCAAAAAACAATTGGCTCGCTAATCTGAATTGGTTGTAAAGGGGCCTTGGTGTTGTGTGGATTCTGCTTAATTTGGCTACATTCAGGACAGCTTTGAATAAATGATTTAATTGATGCATGCATTTGAGGCCAAAAGAACCGCTCTTTAGCCCTGTAGATAGTGCGAGTAATACCCATGTGACCACCAGAAGGGCCACTGTGTAGACTGTGGAGGACACCATTTACTAAGTTTTGGGGCACAACAACAACATTATTGGGAAAAGAGCTATCAGGGTCTATTGATTTCATTAATAAGCCACGATCCACAAAAAGTTGATCCCAACACGACCAATATGACGACAAGTGTTGATGGTTCGACCACACAAATGATGGGGGCCGAGGAAAGCCCTGCTCTTTCATTTCAATGACCTTCAAAATATTGGGGTCTTGGTGTTGAGCGGTGTACAAATCTGTGTCTGGGATAAGACCAACAAAGCAGTTGACAGGGGTGTTCGTGGAATGGTTGGGTGGCGCAGAGGGAGAAGGGGAACATCTATGGTTTAAGCGAGAGAGAGCGTCTGCATTTTGGTTTGAGGCCCCGGGGCGGTGTGAAACAACAAAATCAAATTCTTGGAGGGTCATAATCCATCTGGCAATTCTACCTTTAGCTTGGATAGAATGTAGCCACTTCAAAGCTCTATTATCAGTAATGAGTTGAAACTGACGGCCCAAAAGATATACACGAAAATGGTCAGTTGCAAACACAACAGCCAATGCTTTTTTTTCCATTGCTGTGTAATTTTGTTCTCGGCTTGTGAGAGTTCGACTGGCATATGATATGACCCTTTCATGGCCTGATTCATCAAGCTGGGTTAAGACAGCACCAAGCCCAACATCTGATGCGTCAGTTTGTAGGATAAAGGTCTTGTTCAAGCAAGGGTAGGCTAAAATAGGTGCTGAGCAGAGGCAGATTTTGAGGTATTCAAATGCTTTTTGGGTGATATCTGTCCATAGAAATCGAGTAGCTTTTTTAGTGAGGGCCATTAGGGGAGAGGCAATGGTGGCAAATTCCGGTATAAACCGCCTGTAGTAGCCTGCAAGTCCCAGAAAGGATCGTAGCTCCTCCAGGGTAGAAGGGGCTGGGATGTCTTGAATTGCCTTAACCTTTTTGGGGTCAGTATGGATGCCGTCTTTAGAAATAGTATGCCCTAAATAAGCAACCTCGTGCGAGCCAAATGAACATTTGGAAGCTTTAACACGGAGATTTTGCTCTCGAAAACGTTGCAAAACAGATTTCAAACGATCACAATGCTGGTTGATATCTTTGGAAAAAACAATTACGTCATCAAAATAGCACAAGCAAGTTTCGTAGGCGAGACCAGACAGGACAACACTTATGGCCCCGTGAAAAGGTAGCCGGGGCAGTGGATAGACCATATGGCATGCGTAAAAATTCATATAGACCAGTAGGTGTCATGAAAGCTGTTTTCTCCCTATCTTCTGGGTCTACACTGACTTGCCAATACCCACTGCGAAGATCCAAGGTACTAAAGATGTTATACCCATTTAAGGCGTCCAGCAAGTCATCAATTCGAGGCAAGGGAATAGCGTCATGCTTAGTTACTAAATTTAATTTCCGATAGTCAATACAAAATCGATAAGACCCATCCTTTTTCTTGACAAGGACAATAGGAGAAGACCAGGGGCTTGACCTAGGCTTGATAACACCTTGAGTAAGCATGTCCTGAACTTGCTTGTCAACCTCACCTCTGTAGTGATAGGGGAGGCGTCGAGGGTGTTGGCGGATCGGAGGGGAATCACCTGTGTTTATCTTATGAGAAGTCACGGTAGTGTGGCCTAAGCCATTGTTAAATACATCTGGATATTCAAGCAAAGTCTGCAACAGATGATTACGATCATGGCTAGATAAACTAGAGCTAACAGCTGTCTCTAATTCTTGCAATGTGCAAGGGTCCATGCTTGGCTGGCAAACACTAGCACAAATATTATCAACAGATGATCTCAGTCTAGCTGGAAGAGATTCAACAACTGGAAGAAATTTGGCAACCTTCTGACCAGAATATAATTCGACTGGAGACTCTGAGGAGTTCAAAACACGTACAAAGACCTTACTATGGCTGGATTGATTCAAAGTTGATGCAATAATAAGGGGAGAATCATCTAAACTACACACCATACCTAACTGTTCAGAATACCCTCGAGGTAACTTAGCTTGTAAAATACACTCACTACGACCAGGGATGGAAAAACTATCAACAAGAGTGAGAGTGACTGGCCCTTGGTTGGACGACTGGGCAAAGCCAGAAGGCAGACCCACCTGAGGAGAACTGGACAGGATCGAACAATTAGAGGAAGTTGAACCAGAAGGTGGGGCCCAAGGTATCAAGGGAGTACTGCCATGTGGCCCATTTAAGAAATAGGAATCCCCAGAATAAGCCAAGTGTAATTGAAAGGCAACAATAAAATCCCATCCCAGAATGCATTGGAAGGGTTGTAGCATATTATTACATACAAGAAATTTAAACTTAAATGCAAAATCACAACCAGGAAATGAGAACTGGAAGACCGCTGCACCAGCAGGTTGCAACGGTTGTCCAGTAATAGATAAACAAGTGTTGGAACTACTTCCAAGTAACGGTGGGACAAGGTTTTGCTGTGTACAGCTCTGAAAAATGTGTTGGAAAGCATCAAAACTCAAAATAGATTGCATTGACCCGGTGTCAACAAGAGCTGACAACTGTACACCAGTAAAATTACAAGAAACAAGGGGTTGGCATGGAACTAGGGCACGTGGAGCAACAGAAGTAGTTCCAAAAGCAAAAGTAGTGGGATGCTCATCACTCCAACCTAATAGTGAGGCATCCCCTGAAAGTTTAAGGAAAACTTACGATCTGGTTGTTGAAATATATCAGATTTTGGCTGAGATGAATCAAAGTTATTGGCACAGTTCTGTGGATGATGGCCCCAGCCATTGCAAAGGGTACATTTCTGCGCTCTCTGACGTTTGTCGCAATTCCGGACGATATGACCAGGTTGACCACAGAAGAAACAGCGAACAGAAGAACCAGGACGACGAGGAGGCATGACAGACGATGGTTGACGAGCAGCTGATGATGAAATTGCAGCGATCAAACTAGCTTGTCCTTCAGCGAGCTTGCTCAGTAGGCCAGTAACATTATCCAGCTGTAATTGTTGTTGTTGTTGCTGTTGTGGTTGTTGCTGTTGGGACAGAGGTTGATCCTCCATGGCCAAGGGGCTGGTGGCAACAGCGGCACACGCAGTGGCAGGGCTGGTAGGCAACCGTTGGAGTGAACGAAACCGCTGAGCGAATGACGTCATTGTGGCCAAGGTTGGCGTAGGATCAGATTCCAACAACTTCAATTGCAGTTCTTCTGGCAAGCCTTTAAAGAACTGCCGGCGTAGTAAGGCATCAAAAGCCGGTCCAGATAAATCCGGTTCAGCGTTCCGAAGTGATTCTTTCAAACGCCAAAGGAAGAGCGTGGGATCTTCTGCGGGGCGAAGGCGATGGTCTTCAAACTCTCGATAATACCGCTCACGGTCAGTTGGAGGGCAAAAACACTTGTGCAGGCTGGCGACCAAGCTGTCCAGAGATGTTTTATCTCCATCTGAGAGGGTTTCATAATATGTGGCGGCCGGACCATCAAGAAAGGCTGGACGCTTTAGGAGTTGCGCTTCGGTATTCCATTTGTTAGCGGCAGCACATCGCTGAAACTGACGAATCCAGACACCAAAATCCCCAGAAGTAAAAGGAGCTGGTAAAATGCTTGAAGCCATACCTGTGCTCCTGTCACCAATTTGTAGCGTGGCTGGGTAAAGCAGGTAGCTATAGTCAAGAGAACACAAGATGTTGCTTGCTCGAGATCAATCATTCAACTAAAATACTATTATAATTTCACCTAAGTTAAAACAATCGTAATATGACACATCAATCAATAGTGATAGCAACAACGGATATAATATAGACAAACGGCACGGTCACAAGTACATCACAGGAAAACAATATAACTAACACGAACATGATTCTACTTCTAATATATTAACACAGACATGATACAATTTATACTTACGCAAGCATAATATTACATCAGCAGAATTGAGGTAAATTAAACACTATAATAATAATAGTAAATTAAGTAATAAAATCAATCCAAAAAGGTACGCTAGGTAAACGTAAGAGGGTGGGATGGCGGGAAATTTTTGTCTTGAATCAGAAATCGAATTCGTGTGTCTCTAGCACGGCGCACACAATTCGAGTGAGGGGAGAATTAGAAAACAGATGATTTGTTCTGAATGCTAGGTGTTAGTCACGAGTGTGTTTGCCGTATTCTTATTGGTTAAGGGGAATTGACGTACTCCGTCTTCGCGTTCCTATGCTATAAAATGTTAAGTCCTTTTCGCATAGATAGTGGCGCCCCGCCATTGATTTGGCTTCTTGTCACCTAAACATTAATTAATTTATCTGGCTACAAAATTATTAACCACAATTCATGACAGGCAGGAATTGAGAAAAAAATGCGAGTTAGTTTTGTTTAATTCATCATCGGGTACCCTCTATTATTCCCTTGGCTAACTGATCTGAGAAAATAGCATTGTATGCAGCAAGAAGTTCACGTTTATCTTTCAAACGACTAAATACAGACTTTAAACGACCTAGACACATGTTGCAATCAGATGATAAGAAATGAGAAATGTTGTTCTTCCAAGGAATGCCTACCTTGTATCGAGTTCCGTTGAATTCCACATCCAGACTTCGAGGATTTTCGATCTCTTCGAATTTCGTTTGTTCACAGTGCAAACCCCCGGCTTCTTGCTTTCATCTGGAGGAATTTCTGCATCGACAAAATCTATCTTTCCATCTATTACCAGATGAGAAGCCGTGTTATAAGAGTGACTTTGATCACAATGGCCATTTGATGGCCCAGATAAAAGCCATCTTAAACTACTGTTAATAGCTGTAGGTCCTGAACTACTTCTTTCTACTTCTCTTGTAACTATATCGAAATAGAAGTTTGCACCAACTAAGACATCGATACGTTTCTGTTGAGCGCTGCCTATACTGCGATCTGCAATTTACGCAAATGCGGATAATCTGCGAAACGAAAACGTGAGCTGATAGGAGAGCAAATTACTGGATAAGTAAGTGCACAGATAATAATTACATCGCCATTATTCAGCTCTACATTCAACCTCACCCTATCTGCCTTTGTCTTCTGGTGTGAAGTGGAGCCAAACGTATTCAAGTTGAGGCTTTCATTTTTCTTGACCATTTCGAGATCCAGGTCTCTTCGAAGGTCTTGCGTGACGTAGGACTGCGTACTGCCACCATCAAACAAGAGACGCACCTCTTTCTTGTCGTTGCACGATCTTCTATAGACAAATGCAGTTGCTGTTTGTAGCAGTACTGGACCATTCTTTGAGCTGTGGCTGTTACTTCACTGCTCTTTTCTGAAAGGTTGGCATGTCGTATGATAGTTGTAATGGCTTCCGAATCTGGATCGTTGGTGGTTGTGAGAACTGGTCTACTTTCTGCGTGCTTTTTGTCACATATAACTAACTGATGTTTGCCTTTGCAATGTAGACAATTTCGTTCACTTGAGCAATTTCGTACTTGATGTCCAGTGCGTAGACATTTGAAGCACAGCTGGGCTTTCGACAATATATCATTTCTTGCTTTCAGCTCTGATACATTTTGGCATTTGTAAGAGAAATGCTGTCCTTTGCAGAAATAACAGAGTATTTTTTGCTTATCGACGCTGGCAATAAAAGATTGTGTGGTGCCTGAGGGTGGTTTGACAATCGGGAATTTCTCCGTTTTTCTTGGCTGTGCTATGCTAGCACTTAACTCGTTGGCTTCTAATTCTTTTCGGATTATTTCGAGAATTTCCTTGATATCCCAATGTTCGTCGGTGGCTTTTCTAGCTACTTGCATCTTGATATCCTTCGGCATTCGTGACATTAGGATCGGAATGAGGAGGCTACCGTAGCTTTCAGGTGGTGTGTTCCAATTTTCATTTATACATTATTTAACGTTGGATATTACGTCTACACTAAGTAAGACTAGTACAAGGTACTAATTTAATCCAACTTACAAAGAAACCTACTTTTAATTACCAAAGGCTAAGACTAATTTATACAAATAAATACTAATTTAAAAACATAATCTACAGGTGCATTGCTCACCAGTCCAGGATTTTATTTTATTTCTGAAAGCGGCAAGGGTTGGACTCATTTTAATTGTCAGTAAGGGTGTTCCAAAGGAGACTCCCTCTGAATGATATTGATTGACAGGCAAAACGTGTTTTGACCTTTGGAAGCTTACAGAGATCATTTACTCTTAAGTTATATCTCGTTTCTTTCTTTTCGTGAAATTCCCAAAGATAGGGTGGATTAAGATGATGTACCGTCTTGTAGACCTCGATCATTACTTGTTGCAGATTTTTTACGTGTATTGTCTGGCTGTTGTTTCGAGTCAATAGCATATCAAAGGAAGATTCAAAGTCCTGGTAGAGCACCCGTAGAGCACGTTTATGGGTTCTATTTACCATATTGTTTGCCGTTTGTTACCATATTGTTTGCCATTTGTTACCATATTGTTTGCTGCTTCGTTGTTGCTGTTGTTAATTTGAGTGTTTCTTGATGCGTGGATGGTCGGTTAGAAAATAAGTGAGTGGAGATAGAGTTTTGGGTTCATTTTGTGGCGTTGTCAGTAACATTTATATTTGTCGAAATTATAGTAATCGAAAGTATAGTATAGTAATAAGAGTAATCCAAGTGATTCTAGCCCTCGCACATGCACGGCAATGCTGTCATATATCTTCCTCAGGTGTTCTGTGTTTTCATTGGGGCAACTTTGTAGCTTTAAAAGAGCTTGCATATGAGCAGTGACTACTTGTTGTCTTTTACCGAATCCTGACTTCAATATTTGCACTGCGTCATTGTAATTCTCTGCTCTGAGATCAAGTCCTTCAACTGCTCGATAAGCCTTGCTGTCGAGTAGACTAAACAGATAGATCAACTTTTTAATCTCTGATACTGCTGGGTTGTTGTACACTTTGCTTTCGAATGCTTGTCAAAAGGAATGGAATTTCGTAACATTTCCATCGAAGCGTTGAAGAGTAATTTTCGGAGGTTTCATACCTTGCTGTGGCGATGAGCTGGTTGAAAATCTATTTGGTGGTGGATGACTTCGTTCTAGTTCTGTGGCTAGGTGATTCACTGGAGCTGGAGAAAAAGGTTTTCAATCCAAAACGAGTAAGTGAAGGAGCTGTTTCTACTTCAGCTGAGTATGTCTCAGGGACTTCCGACGTTGGACGAGATGAGTAAGAGTGTATGCCGTTCTTGTATTCGTCGATATTTTCGAGAGATTCCGTGATTTTCATTTCCCAGTCTGAGCTTTCTTCGATTTCCTTTTCTAAATCTTCAGTTGGACTGTTGTCGAGGACTTTGGAATCCTGAGCTTTGAGATATTTCCGTTTGTATTCCATAGCTTTTCTTATGGTCTTCAAACGAGCATGAGTTTCGGCAACGCAGAGATCGAGATATTTTTCCCTTACGATGTAACGAACTTCTCTACTTAGCTTTGTAACGATGCTATCCTGTGAGTCAGAGTCAAGGTTGCACGTGGCTAATGCGCGCGCACAACCAAACAAGCAGACAGAATTGATCCTTGTTCACAACAAGTAACCTCCTTGATTCCGTCAATCCATCTTCGCTTTAGTCGTCCTTTACCTCGCTTTCCGTCCACGTTTCCTGCATTATCACTTTCTCCAAGTCCCCCCCCCCCCTCCTCTCCTCGTTATATGACCGAAATAGCTCAGTTTTCTCTTCACAATGGTGTTTTACAACCTTTCCGGATTACACATCGTCTCAAGCACGAACTTGCTAGTCTTTTTCGCTGTCCAAGGGATACAAAGTAACCTCGCCTCGCCATCACCACAGCTCAAAGGCGTCTATCTCTGATGTCTCTCTTCTTACATGTCCACGTTCTGCATCCATATAAGGCAATGGAGGAAATCAACGCGTTCATGAGCCTTGCTTTCGCCGTCATTGATATGCCGTGGTCTTTCCATATCGTCTTCAGAGATGTTACAGTCGATATTGCCATTGCCAGTCCTTTGAAACTCCTGCCCACTTCCACCGTCTCTTGATATCATGGACCCGAGGAAGGTGAACTCGTTCACAACGTCCATGTTCTTGCTATTTTCTTGGATATCACCTTCGTCGCGTACCCCCATTACCTTTGTTTTGCCCACATTCAGAAACAGTCCCTTCTCCTCACTTGCAATACGCACTCCTGCGATCATTGTCTGTAGATCTTCCGGTGCTGTTGCAATCAAGGTTGTATCATCTGCATACCTTAGATTATTGATAGTCTGTCTGCCAATGTTGAAACCCCATTCAATGTCATTTAGCGTCTCTCGCATCCTGTCTTCGACATAGAGGTTGTACAACTTCGCACCCCCCTTGAAGATCTCAAACCGTTCACTGTCACCGTGCTCCATACAATTTGTTGACATTTGTAAGCGATACATTGATTTTATTACTTCGTTGAGGTGGTTTGGTACACCGAAGTTTCTCAAAATTTCCCACAGTTTGTGGTGCTGCACACAGTCAAATGCCTTGGCATAGTTGATGAAACAGAAGTTCACCGGTGTATTTATCTCTCTTGCCTTCTCGATAATCCACCTCATTGCCGCATTTCCTGCCGCGCACCACGCACCCAACTGTGGTGATGGGAGCCTATTGTCTTATTTAGAATTTAGAAACGTTGTATTATTAAGGCGTTTCTTTTGGTTGTTGTAAGATATTGAAGGAGTTCGATGAAATAAAGTCTGAAAAAGAGTGGCTTTTATCGAGTAGTTCTAGACGGTTTAAGAAAAGAATAGAAGTTGCTTGTAATTGCATCACTCATGTTGGCAATGTGTTCTTGCGTGCCGCGACCCTCGTCGGAATCCCGCCTGCTCCCGTGATATTTCGCTGTCCAGAATCTGTTGCATTCTCGCCATAATGATGTAGAGTAGCACTTTACTTGCATGTACGATCAGTGAAATTGTCCGGTTGTTCTTACATTCTCGTATGTCCCCCTTCTTTGGAAGTATAATGAACACTGTTTGGTCCAGTCTGATGGCCACTCCTTCGTCTTCCAGATTTTATTGCACAGTCTGTGTATTATGATGACTCCTTGTTCTTTCGTTCCCTTCAAAATCTCTGCTGGAATGTCATCTATCCCGGGAGCTTTTCCGTTGTTCATCCGTCTCATGGCACTCTCCACCTTTGATATAAGTATATCTGGTTCGTCTTCATACTCGGGCGTAAATTCGTCATCAGTTGTTACACTTCGCTATATTTTTGTTCTCAATGAGTATCGTACCATCTTCCGCTTTGACCACGTTCAGCTTGGGGACACATTTCCTTGCCAAAGTTTTCACCTTTCGATACATCGTCTCGGAGTTGTTATACAAGCTTGCTGTTTCCAGTTATTGGCCTTGCTGTTCTATGAAAAAACGCTTGTCTCTTCTTACGAGCCTCTGTCTTCGTAATTCCTGAGGTTTTTAGTTCTTTTCTCCCCTGTACAAGCGTGAGCATTTCATCACTGAGCCATTCTGACTTTTGCTACATTGTTTCTTTGATATTATCTGACTAGCTGTATCTAATATCAAAGTACATTCTCCAATGTCAATCGGATACCAGGGCCGCATTTACGTCAGTTGGGGCCTTGGCCCCAAAATTCTCACTGATGATGCAAATACTGGTCATAACCACAAACATACATACATACAAACATACATACAGACAGTTCTGTTTTATATTTATAGATTGACGCTTAACTGTTTGTGAAATAAATCACCAGTCTGTATCTGTGTGGTTGTGGGATACATGTTTCTTGATTCAATTCGAAGTACACAGTTCAAAAAAGTTAATTAAAATCTGATATTCATTCAAAGTACACAGTTCGCCATTCGCCGAACATTCGCAGAACATTCACCGAAATCTCAACCCGGCATCGACGGGTACCAGGGCTAGTTTATAGATTGACGCTTAACTGTTTGTATGTATGTATGTATGTTTGTGGCTATGTCCGCTTATAACTCAAGAACCACTCCACAGATCGCAAAATGAAAGGTATCTATGTAACCGGAATTTATCTGGGAGTGTCCTCAGCGAAAAATTTTTTACAAAACGGTTGGAATTAAAAGAGTAAAACCAGAAAAGTAACGGGTAGTTGAAATAAAATATGACGGAATTTTCGATTTCTCAGATTTATTGTGACGTCAAATAAATCACCAGTCTGTATCTGTGTGGTTGTGGGATAAATGTTTCTTGTAAATCGGATATTTTGCGAGAATAAACTTTCGCGAATTTCAAGTCTGAACAGAAACTTTAAACAGAAACCTTGATGTAGTTTCTATTTAAAGTGAAGCTTTTTCATAAATTTTTCTCATTTTTACAACGTTAACAGAAGAAGAACAATATTGTAATAAGTCAGCTTCGTTTCCATATTCACTCTGCCTTTTCTGCCTTCCCTTTTCTTTGCATGAAACTAACTACAATGAATAAATATTTTTCTTTGCTAATGGCCTTTTACTCTGGGATTACCAGTTTTTCACAATAGCGTTTTTGCAAGAATAAACTTTCGCGAATTTCCAATTTTGAAATTTTTATCAAGAATAAACTTTCGCGAATTTCATATTTTAGAAAATTTCGCGCAATAAACTTTCGCGAATTTTGTCCAAAAACGCTAAAATCGCGAAAGTTTCATCCCGCGAAAGTTTCTCCGATTAAAGTATATTGAAGCCAAAGGCAGAGTAAAGGTGTATATTGGTTACAGACAAATATGATCAAACCCAGGACACCACACCAGAGTGAAACCAATCATTCTGTGGAAATTTTTTTTGACTCCACGTTAAGCTTTGAGATCATCGATCTTTGCACAATGTTTACACTCCTGGAATTGATACACAAAAATACAATCTATGGTTATTTTCATGCCTTGTTGGTCCAAAATAGCAAAATTCTGCTGTACCCGTTCAGGACCTGCTTGGCCCAGCCATTTTACAAATTTTAGGTGGCCCTATCCAGCTCAAGTCTCAGAAATTTCTTTAATTGAATGGATTTCGAATTGATATTGTTGTTTGAAACTGTCCCGCAACACTAAAAATTCACACTCTTTATCTCGGGACTGCAGCTTTGAGATAAAAAAACCAGTGTGGTTGCAGCATAAACGCGATTAAGGGCCTATTTATATGGAGAAGGGCCAGCCCTCCAAGGAGGGCTAACTCTCCTAAGAGGGCTGGATTTGCATGCTTGTTTACATGGGAATTTTCCAGCCCGCTTAGGAGGGCTGGAAGCACGACAGCCAGCGTTTTCACAGCTATTCCTTCACTGTGATAACTTGTCGCCACTTCTGCTCTTGACCGGTTATGGTCCTGACTGGTTATGGCCCTTAATCTCGCACCTTAATTAATAGTAGTTGGTTAAGCAAGTGTGGGTTGGGGGTGGGTGGGATTTTGGCTATATGAATGGGCAGCTGCTGCCTTGGTGTCCTGGTAGGGGTAGGGGTCTATCCTGTTCTTGCTTCGGGGGGGGGGGCTGGCCGCTGTCTGTCTGTGTGGTGGGGGTCCCATCTGCTTTTTGACTGCACTTCTATCTTTAATTTTCTCGTTGCTTGCTCTGTTATTGTTTTCGTTCAGAACTGAAAAGCTAATTTTCTCGATTCATTTCACAAACTGACTAAATTTAACTATGATCTGCCTTATTGTGTAATGGACTTGTTCCTTACACAAATCATCATCCCTAATCCACATCTGGCTCTGGTTATTGCTTTTATAAAAATTCTAGTCTCCTTGTTTTTATGGGGGGGGGGGGCTCTCTCTCGATTAGTCAACCTACCTTGAGAGCTCCTCCTTAATCAATCTATCTTAAATGCAATTTTGTAAAGTTTTCTGTCTTCGTAAAATGTGTTCTCCCTGTAGTATTTAGTAATGTATTTTCTTTAGTATTGTACCTTATCTTGTAAACTAGTAGCTGTATAATAACTGTAGAATTGTATTTAAGATTGATTGTAAAAAGAAAAAAATGAAATGAAAAATGAAAATGACCAAGCGTATTGTTTTGGCCTATCACCATCGAAATCTATATTTTTGAGCTCCATTATACTTTTATATTTATGGAGATCAGTGATTAGAATGTCCGCCATGTCAGGTCAGAAGTCCAACAAAATTGTTAGTTTTTGAATTGGTATTTTCACGGCTAACAGCTACTTTTTATTTGACAGCACAGGCAGTGTGTATTTGATGCGTGCGCAAAACAATATTTTCCAGCCCTTCTGGGCGAGCCAGCCCACTTGATCGCATTTATATGGAAAATTTCCATCCCTCCGTGGCGAGATCTAGCTTAGTCAATAAAGAGATCTCCCCTGAGAAGGCTGGCCCCATTCTCATGTAAATGAAAAGGGATTTTATGAAGCATCAAATAGAAAGGCGAGATCTCGGCAAAGAGGGATAGCCCTCCTAGGAGGGCTAGCCCTCTTGATGAGGCAAATGAGGCACCAACAGATTCCTCAGATCCTTAATTAATGCGTGGCATGATTTAATTTTTGAAATGCGTTTTGATTTTATTTTTATTTTGGCAAACAGACATATCTTTGGGTTCAATTTCTTGTAAAGTTGCCAAATGTTCTTCAATCCAACTTAAAAACACCAACAGTTTCCATCACTTAGAATCACAAATGCCATCTTTGGGATGCTTTCCTTTTCAGCGGGAACCTGCCAATATCCCTAAGTCAAATCCAGTGTAGAAAAATACTTTCTGGCCATTCAAGGAATCAATAATATCATTCACTTTGGGTAATGGATATGCATCCTTTACCATGGATATTCGTCAGAGCAATTCTCCATGCAGGTCATGGAGAATTGCTCTGACGAATTACTCCAGCTTCTAGCATTTCATTAAGTTGCTCATCGATACCTTTCTTGAAGGCTTGTTGTAATCTTCTTGGCAACTGCTTAACTTGGCCTTGCATCCGCAGTATCAGCAGCACGCAGTGCAATATGCGGGGCACCAATATCTTTTAGTGTAGAAGCAAAAACCTCCTCATGATCATGTAAGAACGCTTCTATCATTCTTACAGATACATATTTCTGACCCTAAGAATTCTTGCTCTTTGTTCTCTAACTCTCCAATTGCAAAGTCACAATATTATTGTTCTTGATTTCTCCCGCCTCAATGGCATATTTGGCCCAAGTTCGCAGTGCATGGAGAGGAGCTGTTCATGATGGCTTGGAGCACATGCGGCTACTTAGAATCGAGGAAAGGTGCCAAGCATGACTAAGAAGGAAGAATCTGCAGGAGACTGCCCAAACTGACCTGAACTGTGGTTCATGCGGGAAACCTTGCCAAGGCAGTGCCAGCCTGGAGGCACACATGGCCACCACCAGCTTCCGTCTCAGTGAATCAAAAGTTCAGGATGGACGTATCGTCCTTGATTTTCTAAAATTATGGACTCCAAGGCCTTTAAAATTTTCCTCATTTGCTTTTAAATGATCTAGTTTCGTACCCTTGAATTATTTGATTCTCTTATAACCAGTAATAATAATTTCAACAGGAAGAGACTGTCTTTCTTACCAAGCAATCACTTTGGCTATCACTGTTCCCTTATTCATCAAATCTCCATCAGGCTCCACAATTCATCAGAAGCCCTAGGGTTGCCTATGTGTGCTTTGCTTATGACCTCGTTTTGACCTGGCACAAACACATCTTCAGAGAACAAAAAGTCAGGATGAAGTAAGCTTGAATCATGCAAAAACAATTTGATTTCCCTCCATCAACAGGGTAGTTCTAATCGCTGGACCTCACGACTCGGGGACTCTCGGACGCACGACTATACGACCTAGGGAAATACGACCCGTGTCTTTAAAACTGCCAAATTTGCATTATTTTCACTGTAATTATTGTAGCGAAGTCAAAGGCACTGTTTTGAAGTATGAAATGCAGTTTGGTGAGCATAGGAACAGAAATAAATGCTTTTCGAGCAAGCAATTTTGTCGCAAAAAGCACGCTGTCGTTGCAAATCACTGAGGTTTTCATATCGTAAGCAAGGAAACTGTGGTGGCAGTAATCGAAATCCTGTGGAGCCACGACATTGACATTTGCACCGTAATCAAAATTCCACTCTTTTCAGAAGCGTTGCGCAATCTGAAACCACCGGTAGTAAGAGAGAACAATTTTAAAGCATTTCATATAAATGCAGAGAGACTATTCTGCTATTGTAACGTCGGTGTTTGTTATCATCCATCAAATATAGCAACAAATCCATCAAATATAGCAACAAAATGTGAATATATCACAACATAACAACAGCTAAAGCAACGAAACATGAAAACCTTATCAACGTCATCATGCTCATCATTATGATCGTGATCATTTTTATTATTATTGCACCCTGCACCCTGCACTGCGCAGGTATATTGAGTTTTTGACCGCTAGAAAACACTTGTAAAGTTTTCTATGGGATGCAAAAGGGCCTTAGTTACCCGAGGTTCGAGTTACTCCTGGCCCGACGTATCATGATTTCGCTGTTTTTATGAATATTATTTCTTTTGGAGTTTACTTCATTTATCTTTATCAAGTAAGAACACATTCCACCAAAATATTCACAATACACAACTACTCAGATCTACTTCTTGATAAATGCAGACATACGAAATCCAAGCACGTTTTATTCTGAACACAAACTATATCGGCAACATGAACAAGAGAAGTATAACTGGAACTGGAAGCTGCAAGTTATATAAAGAGTTACAAATAGTTAACCTTCTAATCTGCAATGGTTTCTAAAATGTAAATATTTCTAACTGAAAACTAAACAATGTCTGGGTCAAATAGATCATTCGAGTCACTCCCTTACTTCCATTCAAAGTCACCACCTCGTTCTCAATCTGTCTCTTTTTCGTGTCAAGCACGCCACGATGGAATGTCAAGCATGCTGGCAGTGGTTCTTTCTAAAAGGGGGAACGGCAATTACAGGAATGATGATGATGATGATACTGATGATGACTGCGTAAAACCTGATACGCCAGATTAAGATAGCCTGCCTTTCGCAAGTCATTAACATACCAAAGGGAGGGAATATATCAACTTTCCTTGTTGATGAGCGTCAAAGCAGATCACGCGATGAAAAACTTCCGTGCATAATTAATTCAAGCTAATATATTTAGAAATCTACCCCACTTTTCTTCAAGATCACTGTCCCACTCACATCGAAGGCCAAAACAATAAAAATCCACCCCATTTTTCTTCAAGATAACTGTCCCACTCACATCGAAGGCCAGAACAATAGAAATCCACCCCACTTTTCTTGAAGATCACTGTCCCACTCACATCGAAGGCCAAAACAATAAAAATCCACCCCACTTTTGCTCAAGATCACTGTCCCACTTACATCGAAGGCCAAAACAATAGAAATCTACCCCACTTTTCTTCAAGATCACTGTCCCACTCACATCGAAGGCCAAAACAACAGAAACCCACCCCACTTTTGTTAAGGATCGCTGTTCCACTCACATCGAAGAAGGCCAAATCAACAGAAACCCACCCCACTTTTGTTGAAGATTGCTGTTCCACTCGGATCGAAAGCCAAAATAACAGAAGCCACCCCACTTTTGTTCAAGATCGCTGTTCCACTCAGATCGAAGGCCAAAACATCAGAAACCCACCCTACTTTTGTTCAAGATCGCTGTTCCACTCAGATCGAAGGCCAAAACACTAGGGAGGTGGCGCGCGAAGCGCGCCAGCCTTCCTAGTTTTATATATTAACCAACATCAGATGCATTCCATCTTTGACACAAAATAGATCTATCCTATCCATGACTCTTCTCAAGAATCTATCAAAAAATTTATAACTCTGTTTATGCCAAACAGAAGTTGTGTCACAATGACATGATCTGAGTAGTTGTGTATTGTGAATATTTTGGTAGAATGTGCTCTTTCTTGATAAAGACAAATGAAATAAACTCCAAAAGAAATAATATTCATAAAAACAGCGAAATCATGATACGTCG
Source organism: Sanderia malayensis (assembly GCA_013076295.1). Classification (NCBI taxonomy): domain Eukaryota; kingdom Metazoa; phylum Cnidaria; class Scyphozoa; order Semaeostomeae; family Pelagiidae; genus Sanderia; species Sanderia malayensis. The sequence continues at coordinate 55,386 of RQOL01000847.1, forward strand.
GGCCAGGAGTAACTCGAACCTCGGGTAACTAAGGCCCTTTTGCATCCCATAGAAAACTTTACAAGTGTTTTCTAGCGGTCAAAAACTCAATATACCTGCGCAGTGCAGGGTGCAGGGTGCAATAATAATAAAAATGATCACGATCATAATGATGAGCATGATGACGTTGATAAGGTTTTCATGTTTCGTTGCTTTAGCTGTTGTTATGTTGTGATATATTCACATTTTGTTGCTATATTTGATGGATTTGTTGCTATATTTGATGGATGATAACAAACACCGACGTTACAATAGCAGAATAGTCTCTCTGCATTTATATGAAATGCTTTAAAATTGTTCTCTCTTACTACCGGTGGTTTCAGATTGCGCAACGCTTCTGAAAAGAGTGGAATTTTGATTACGGTGCAAATGTCAATGTCGTGGCTCCACAGGATTTCGATTACTGCCACCACAGTTTCCTTGCTTACGATATGAAAACCTCAGTGATTTGCAACGACAGCGTGCTTTTTGCGACAAAATTGCTTGCTCGAAAAGCATTTATTTCTGTTCCTATGCTCACCAAACTGCATTTCATACTTCAAAACAGTGCCTTTGACTTCGCTACAATAATTACAGTGAAAATAATGCAAATTTGGCAGTTTTAAAGACACGGGTCGTATTTCCCTAGGTCGTATAGTCGTGCGTCCGAGAGTCCCCGAGTCGTGGGGTCCAGCGATTAGAACTACCCCCATCAACAAATGAAATTTTTTTCTTCACGGAAATAGTGATTTCACGGTCAACTAGTCTATTCAATTCTAACAAAATATTCTGTCATATTCTATCTACCAGATGAAAGTCAACATCAAGTTTAACTTGTGGTCTGAACTCATAGGCTTTAAGTGCGTTTTTCCAAGAATTCCAAGTGCAATATTAGTTGCAGCTAGTGTCACAATTTCAGAGTACTCCAGTTTATCTTCAGTCTTGATTTAATTTCACCTTTCTTGCCTCATTAAAGAAACTGATGCTCTATCAATCACACGAAGAACATAATTTCTAGTTATTTCTGCTTCCCATTTCCAAAGTTTGTTTTTTGTTAGCTGCAATAACTGATGAAGGCTGTGTTCTGGCTTCGCTTTTCTGGCCAGGAATATGCCTTGAAACACCATCTTCATCCTAGAGACTCAAATCAATTTGATAATTTCTTGCAAAAATAACATTTTCTTTCTTCAAAATTGGCAACAAAAAAACCTTGATTTCATCCTTTCAAACCGCCAATGGTACTTCTGGCAGCCTCAAAACGTCTTGCAACTCTCAATGCCTGTTATGAGACCCTTTATACAAATATGCGAAGACAAATTATTGCATTTTAAAATAAATGTTGTAAAGGGCCTTAAAGTAAATTAAACTAACGAAATTTAAAGAGATAAAATATTCGCTGTGTGATGAGAAATGCAACCATAGCGGGCTGCTGTAAACAAAATTAGTTAAAGGTGAAGTAATGAGTTTACTCACTGAACATTATACCGTCATGGGCAAAAGGTGTTAAAACAAATGAAGAGATGACCATACCCAGGGTAGAGTGGGTACGGCAGCCCACCGTCAAAAACAGAAGGCAAAATCTGTGTTTATCTGTGTTGAAGACCTACAAGAAGTCACTGACCTCAGCAGCACCAAAGCTCTACCGACATACTGACTGCCGTACCCCACGTCTGGCGGTGGAAGTTCTAAAGTCAGAAAACCATCCCACGACACATGTCTTTAGGTTTCTATAATAACAAATTGCCCTGGATACCACCCAGTGTATGGATACCACCCGGGTATGTGCAGTACAGTGGATGGCTCTTACATCAGTACAGTGTGGGGATATCATGATGCGTTTGAAGGGATGAAGTCTCTCAAATGTACAGCACAGCCTCCACTGTACTGATATTATCCCTCCACTGTACTGAACAGCCTCCAATATACCCAGTGCTATCCACCCACACAAATCATGCTACCTCTCCAGTGAAGTTTACTAATGTTATCTCTCCATTGTACTGCAGAAACACAAACAAGCTGCATGGACCTCCATCGATTTGTAAATTTAGTTTTAGTTCATCTCCTATTCAGCTGTTTTGCTTTATCGTTTACCTTGCCCACGCTTGAGCCAATAACGAGTTTGTAGCCAGCTTATTGAGCAATCGCTGCCGTTGCGCAATTTCGGTATTTTATGAATTTATGTGTGTACTTTATATGAGTATACACCCATTTTTTTATAAGAAACCCTTTATAAGAAACCATAAGCCCCTATTTTCAAAATTAAGAAACTTTGGTAGGAGATTTTGTGTGACTGAAAAAGGTTAAGAAACTTTCTATGTTGTTTTAACGAGAAAAAATGTTCAAAACAGCTTCCACACTTCATTCCCATAGATTTGTAACAAATGCCAACAATTTTAAGAAATTTGCTAATAAACTTTCCCTACCATAATTGGGTACAAAACCCTAAGAAACTAGGAAACCCTTGGTACGAAAATTTTGCATAGTTTCTTTTAAAAAAATGGGTGTACTCATATAAAATGCACACACAAATACAAACGTGCCAGGGAGCGCACTGTCATCTGGTTTGATTTTGTCAAACAAGATATTCCCACACAAATTAAAAATTTTTTTCATGTTCCCTCAAGGCCTGGTTATACTGTAGATAATAAATTAGATATTCCTCCAGACATACAATAAATAACCTGTCGTGTAATATGTGTCAAACCCTGAGGCAAACACACACCGACTGTCTCACGTTGTATTCCTTGGCAGGTTTGGAAGCGAAAAGCATCGTAAACAGTTTACAATTGATTCTGATGAATAAAACTAACGCATATATTAAATTCACAAGCTACTTCATTGAAAATGGAAGCTGGTAATTTTTTGACATTAATTTATTTCATTATAGCATGAAATTTCCATTCTCGCGCATATTTTTGCATTGGGTAAAAATGCTATACAACTTCTGCACACCCCAAAGAAAGTGACTGAAGTAATATATGAAGTGTATGATAAGATGTTTCAATGTCCTTTAGGTAAATACCTCATGTTTTACCACTTTTCTCGCTTGTTATAGTTGCCTCGTGATGCTTTAACTGTGTTGCTAACTGTGTTGTTAAAGCATCAAAAATTATTATCAAAATGGCGCGTATACACCATAAGATAACCGTTTTTAGCATTTCTAAATTGGGAATACCTAGTTCATTATCTACAGTGTAACCTGAGAGCAATGAAATTACTTGGTGCCAGTCACAAGGCTATTTGGGCCAACTGAGTTTCTGAACTTTGCAAATAAAGTCAAATTTACAGCCAAGCCTTTGGGATGACAAACGCGCAGCAACAAATCCAGCTTCAACTGTATGATAACAATTTCAGTTGTACAAGAAAAAGTTGCTGAAGGTAAATAAGCTAAAATACAAATTATAATTTGGACTGTGAGAGAAACGAGCTATTTATTATAACTTTGAATTATGCAAAAGCAATAAATTTTCCGTGCTCATTCTCGAGAATTTTAGTCGCATGCATGCAATTAATGTCAAGCATTGTATTTTCAAGATGCTTATAAATGTTACAGCAAGATCTGCCTGATCATGCTGGTTCACCAGAGATTTTCCAGAGAATGTGCTACTCTAGAGGTTGTCTACGGAACCTTTGAAGATTTTCCATCACACCCCCTTTATCGAAAATTCATTTTTTACTGGGCGCATCTCCATCAAGTTACTTATCACTACGGTCCTTCTGTGAAATTTCAACATGGTTACAAATGCCAACGAGCTGTTACTCGGTGTGAACGGTTCCTTGGCGGGAACGGTTCCCGGAGAATCAAAGAATTGTTCCTCGGCTCCAGGTATCCCGGTTCCCCGTTCCTCCTTTTAGAAATAGTCGCCCGCGAGGGGGGATCCCATTGGAGCGCAACTGAAATCTAGGAAAGCGGGGGCAGAAAATTTTCCAAAGTGAACATTCCATCCCGCTTACTGGTACAAAAAAAACGTGAACTGTGCACACAATCATTTTGTTCATTTTCAATTTCTCACGTCACAACGTTCAAGTGATTGTTTCTACCTCTGCTGTAGGCGGTAGCAAGACAGGGTTTTTTAATAAACAGAATTCAAATTTGTCTCGCCAATTGAGTTGGCCTTGCTAAGTAGGCTCTTATATATTAACCCTGGAAATTTAATAAATTAAGAAAAGTAATTAATAAATAAAATCCAATGAACACAAATTCTGCTAACAAACAGTAAAAAGATTTCAAAAATCAAGCAATGTAAGACTCTTCAAAATTGCATTTATCAATAGGGTCGTCGTTATATAAACCATGACCCCCATCTTGCAAGAAACGTTCCAAAAACATTCTTTGTTGTATATATGAGTCACTAATTATTCTTTGAAAAAGTACAATATTCGTCAAGACATGATGCAGTCTTTTTTTTCGATCATCGGTATGAAGTTGGGTTTTAGGGAAAAGCTAGTTTGTGTAGCTACTTCATAGCTTCTAGCATTGAAAAGTCAAGTTTGAAAAGCTACTTCAAGCAAAGCTATGCTTGGTGTCAATAGAAATTGTTCATCTCAGTCCTCGGGGCCCTTTTTTGTTCAGAATTCTACATCTGATCAAGTTCTGGCATCAGTCAGTTCACCCCACAATATGATGAGTCATTGCCAGAGCTTGCACACAAAACAAAAAAATTGTTCAACCCTTTCAAATTAGTTGCCAACCTTTGAAATTATTGAGCTTATTCTCTGGCATTATTTTATTGAAATATTGCAGCCGATCTACCTCGCGTCTGCGCCTTGCACTTTTCGATAGTGTCCTATGGGTGTTGGGGAGATTTGGTCATTTGTCGCACTATAATATATTAGAACCCCGTCTTCCATCATTGCCATTGTAGTGAAATCCCAGTAACTCGAATCCTGAATGATTCAAATATCGTGTAATTCGAACCAATTTGCATTTCTCTGGAAAGTTTTGCTAGTAGTATTTTGCAAGTATCGGGACTCTACTGTGCTTATTTTTCTACATCATCTTCATAGCAACATAATTTACGTCACAGATGCTTATTGTCTCCCATTCTTTTTTATTTATTAGCATTATTGGTTTCATGCCTCTCCTTGTTTTATTATCATTTTTACAGAGCTAGCTGGGAGACGCTTCGAAACATTTTCTGCACTGGAGAGTCGAAGTATAAAATATCAAAACAGTGCCATCAGTGCCATTACACGCATTATTATTATTATTTTGTTTATCATACTCTATCAGTTCTTGACGTTCGCGACTAGCTGAACATTTTTTCTTTTAGCAGCGAAATTAAGAATCTCCTTCGAAGCTAAATTATCAGCAATCAATGATGTTAAACCTTTCATGTAAGTTATTCTTTGTCTGCCATTAGCTCTCTTTCCAGCTACTTTTCTTCTACATTAAGCTTTTCAATGCGTTCTTATCTGATGACACGACAAACAAGCTTCAACTTCTTTTGTCCTTATCAACCTTCTTTCTTCATTACAACTAGTTAAAACATCAACATTTGTTATGAGACCCTTAATATAGGTAGACATATTGATGAGATTAAAGTAAATTAAAATAAAGAAATTTAAGTGATAAAATATATGCTGGGTGATGAGAAATGCCACCATAACGAGGTCGCTGTACAAAATTAGTGAAGTACAACGGTGAAGTAATGAACTTACTCACTGAACATAATGCCGTCATGGGCAAAAGTTTTTAAAAACAATGAACAGATGGCCATACCAAGGGTCCATAAAGAGAAACTGAATGGTGCCAAAAAAGCAACCTGGGACATGGACCATCGGATATACCTATGACCATAGAAGATGAAGATGAACTCGTTAATTGTTGATAATACAGCAATAAAAAATGCAACTCGAATTTTGATTAAGTTGGAAAGTGTGGAGGTAGAGTAGAGAGGTTGGGTCGGTAGGTACAGTGGGTACTGCCGCCAACCAATAAAGTTCCTGCCAGATTTGGTAAGGCAACCCGCCATTAAAGACAGAAGGCAAACCAGTGTTTTATCTCTGTTGAAAGTCTTCAAGAAGTCACTGACCTCAGCAGCACCAAGCTCTACCGACATACAGAGTGCCGTACCCAACGTCTGGCGGTAGAAGTTCTATAATCAGAAAACCACCCCACGACACATTCTCCGCTTGTTATACCCAATATAACTTCAGCATTTGTCTAAGACCATTTTCCAAACACTTTTGATATAGCAATCCTTCGGTTCATGTTCTTGTATCATTTACAGTCAAATGTAATCATGCTACCAAGATAGTTGTTCGCTGTCTTTTCAGAACAGTACTGAAACTTTCTTAGCAACTTCTTAATTTCAGTACCGATACTTTCTTAAAATGCAAGTTTAGACAGGGTTTTTTTTAAGAAAACTGGCAAAGTGGCTAACCTCAAATTTTATTTCACATTTATACTAAATCGACTACGGAGATTTCAAATCCAAGATGGGCCCAAAAAAATTTTGACCGGAAGTCTACTTTTCTGGTGACGTCATAAACTCAAAAAAGGCAGTTTGTACTGCCGTGAATTTTTTCTCGTAACCACTACAGTTCAACAAATTATATATTTGAATAGCACACAGTAAACGCTTTCGAATGATATATAAATTTATTATTTTTGACTTACTTTTGACTCTGGGGTATGACGTCATCATTCGCCATGACGTCATCCTCATTTACGAATAAGTGAAAATATCGTGGACAAATGAGCTTCAACATGTTCAAAACAGCGATAAAACACTTTTATTAACATAATATGGTCAAATGGAGGGGGTGTTGATGTTATGGAAGCCATTAATCTTTATCACTCTCCTCAGTACTGCCGAAAAAGTGTAGTTGCGCTCATCCGTTTCAAGTTGATTATCTTCATCTTATTCGATGTGATCTTCATCACTTAACAATTCCTCTTCAATTCCATTATCCCTGTGCTGAATATATCGCTGTTGTCGGACGGTAGGTGCTTGGGACCCTGGAAAGTTTTTATCTTGGAACCCTGGAAAGTAATGTTCTCTCTCCTTTCTTCAATTTTCGCTTTATCAGCAACTGAATCAGCAAGTAGCTATCTTTTTCATGCAAAATTTTCTTTTTAACTGCTGCAAAAAGTTCATCAAGAACATCTTGCGAGAGTTGCTCATTCCAAGTATATCGATTTCACGAGCCACTAATGAGCCATGAGCCAAAAACGACCAATTGCGAGCCACCCATCTCATGACTCGTGGCTAATTTTTAAGATTAACTGAGCCACGTATCTTATGGCTCGGGCATTTTATGATCACTTTTTTGAGCCACGCGGCTCATACCTCCTTGGCTCAGGAATATTTTTTGTGAGCCATTGAGACATTAAATTAAACAATATGGGGCAGAAAAACAGACCGAAGGATCGAAGTGGCCATTATTTGAATACCTTGTTTTAGCCTTTTAACCTTGCTTTAGAAACACGCGAAAACTGCCAGCCAAAATGCCAAGGATGGACATTTGGAATCCACGTGCAATGATGCACGCCGGCTACGGGCAAGGCAAAGCGACAAAAATGGATGAGGATGACCAGCTTTTCTATTTTTGAGTAAAACGTGAATACATCAGTGTCAAGCCGCCGAATTCTGACCTGACTCTGCCAACCGGCTCTCTTAGGCTGCGTTTACATGGGACCGGTTCCATTTCCACGGCTCTGACAGGTACCCAAATGGGATCGCTTGGAAAAAATTTTATTTGGAACCACTTCACAGAACCGTTCCAAAATGCTCGCTTAAACTCGTGGGACGGTTCCAAAATGAGTACGGATAGGAAATGAGGCATAAAATGTGAGCGTCATGTGGTTGTGAAGAAAGGGAATCATTTTTGTAATTTAGTAATGCTGGAGTAGCTACTATAATCACTAATCGAAATAAGTTACAAGACACTTACCCAGCTTTCGTAATAGCTTTGAAGTTTGGTAGTCAGAAGGCTCGAAGAGAAACGATGTGAATTAAATATAAGTTGCGAGGTTGGGTGTGTCGTAAATACTTAAGCAAATAAGGTTAAGAGTAGGTTATGGTTAGACGTTTGACTATAAAAGGCTAATGAATATGTTTGTTTAGATAATAGTTGATAAATATCGTTAAGTGTTAGGATGCGTGTTATGATTCGCTAGTTAGTTGAAGTGCTCGTTGGTAAGGCAGCTGAGCACACTACATCATAAAAATTGCGCCCTTTGAGCTGGTAAAGCACGCCTTCACAGCACCGCTTTGAACAATAATTTCGAATAGCTCCAAATGGAACCGGTCCCATGTAAACGCAACCTAAGAGTGCCGGGTGGCAGAGTCAGGTCAGAATTCGGCGGCTTGACACTGATGCATTCACGTTTTACTCAAAAATAGAAAAGCTGATCATCCTCATCCATTTTTGTCGCTTTGCCTTGCCCGTGGCCGGCGGGCATCATTGCACGTGGATTCCGAATGTCCATCCTTGGCATTTTGGCTGGCAGTTTTCGCGTGTTTCTAAAGCAAGATTAAAAGGTTAAAACAAGGTATTCAAATAGTGGCCACTTCGATCCTTCGGTCTGTTTTTCTGCCCCATATGGTTTAATTTAATGTCTCAATGGCTCATAAAAAAATATTCCTGAGCCAATGAGGTATGAGCCGCGTGGTTCAAAAAAGTGATCATAAAATGCCCGAGCCATAAGATACGTGGCTCAGTTAATCTTAAAAATTAGCCACGAGCCATGAGATGGGTGGCTCGCAATTGGTCGTTTTTGGCTCATGGCTCATTAGTGGCTCGTGAAGTCGATATACTTGGAATGAGCAACTCTCGCAAGATGTTCTTGATGAACTTTTTGCAGCAATTAAAAAAAACATTTTGCATGAAAAAGATAGCTACTTGCTGATGCAGTTGCTGATAAAGCGAAAATTGAAGAAAGGAGAGAGAAAATTACTTTCCAGGGTTCCAAGATAAAAACTTTCCAGTGTCCCAAGCACCTACCGTCCGACAACAGCGATATATTCAGCACAGGGATAATGGAATTGAAGAGGAATTGTTAAGTGATGAAGATCACATCGAATAAGATGAAGATAATCAACTTGAAACGGATGAGCGCAACTACACTTTTTCGGTAGTACTGAGGAGAGTGATAAAGATTAATGGCTTCCATAACATCAACACCCCCCTCCATTTGACCATATTATGTTAATAAAAGTGTTTTATCGCTGTTTTGAACATGTTGAAGCTCATTTGCCCACGATATTTTCACTTATTCGTAAATGAGGATGACGTCATGGCGAATGATGACGTCATACCCCAGAGTCAAAAGTAAGTCAAAAATAATAAATCTGCATTTAAATATTGACTTTTTATTTTGATGATTAGAAACAAGTTGCTGGTCACTGTTTCTGGGATTTTGAAACAATTTTTTGTGTTTTCGCTACTGCGAAATCGGAATACAGAATTCACATGTGGTGGCCGTGTGATCTGTCTGCAGGGCGCAGGCGCAAGCCATGGCCTGTTGATGAAAATGATTGCACTGTGTGGTGTAGTATGTGAGCAAAACAATGTGTAATATGCACAGGGAATCGTCCCCAACAATCAAAGCTATAAGATGGTCTTGAGTTTTATTTCTTAATACTGGCAATTCGACTATGCTGATTCTAAATCTGTATTAAAACATTTGAAATACTGACCAAAAGTGGAACTTAATGACCTCATTTTGACACACTTTTATAAGAAATATCACGATATTATTATTTTATTGACATGCTCTAAAGGTGTCAACACAGTGCCGATGGCTTTGAGTTTTGTTGATAATTACATGACGTCATCGAGTGTATGACGTCATAATTTGGCATCTTTAGGGTGCATGAAACCGAAATTTTTCTGTTCGTGTGAGCTATATCGTTGATGCGGCCGGGGACATATCTTATATCAAAAGAAATATTAGATTTAAAGATACCCGCAAGCTGGTTGTCCGCGTCTTTGAGTAATAAATGTTGAAAGACCAAACTTACAATCATCAATTTACAGCCAGTATGCAAAGAAAGTTTGAAAATGTTATTGAAGTTTTCTGTTAGGGGTAGTTGGAAGGCTGCCTATTTAAAATTTCTGGAAAGGAATTGGTCGGGAGGGGGCTTTAAAAGATAGCCAAATAAAGTGGTATTGATAAGTCTACTAAAACATATCCAGCATTATCAATACTCTGCATTTAAAAAGAGCAGTTTTAATATATGGATTGGTGAACACAGGTTTTATTAAGCTCAGGTCAAGTTGTGGCAAGTCTCAAATACACTAACACATCAATGAACAAGCAGTGGCGGCGCCAGGTTCAAAAAAGTGGGGGCGATTTTTTCCGGGGCAGGCAAAAAATTTAAAAGTTATGTTTTGCTAGGGGTACATGGCGTGCCGAATGCACGCATGCAACGGCCGGAAGCCGTTGCCTAAAAGAGCTGGTTGTCTGGGGGGCGCTAGAAGCCCCCCAGCGGATCCAGGGCAGCGCCCTAGTAGGGGTCCTTTTATTAGGTTAGGATCCTTTTATTTCTCTTTCTGCATACATTATTAGAACAACACAAAAAAACTTTACAGAAACATAAAAAATGGGTATAGTTACGAGAGTCAAATGCGAAAATGTTTTGAAAAAACACCTGTTGATAGCAGGGTTGAACGTCGGAAAACGTCGGAGAATTCCCTTCCAAGATGGGAATTCATGGGAAACGCTGATATATGATTTCAAATATGGAAGTTTTACATGTCCAATTCACAGAACGTAGGCCTACCCCCCCTCCCCCCAGAATAGAGAAATATGTACAATACAATGAGATAAACTTTTCACTCTACTCTCATTTGAACAGGTTTTACATTTTCTTGACCTTCAAACAAATTAAGTTTCTTCCTTTTGTGCTCCTACTCTTATACTGTAAAAAGTTGATCAATTTTTTAGACATTTCATTCAGTATTCAAAATCTTTAGAAAAATATAACTGGATAAACTTTCGCGAATGAGTTTTAGAAAAATTTGCGGGTCAAACTTTCGCGAAAATGGCCAAAATTCGCGACATTCGCGAAAGTTTATCTCGCGAAGGTTTCTCAGATCAAAGTAATCAGGTCAGTACTGTCAGGTGTGCCAGCCAAAACTTGCACCGCAAGTTGAAATCACCAAACAGTAAACGCCATTGCTCAAGCAACTCAGACCGGTATGCCAATTGCCCAATTTTCATGGATAGCAGACACATTTAGTCAATTATTTCACTAATGAAGTCTCTGTTGATCATTCAAAAAAATAACAAAGGGCAACAAGGGAGGTCAATGGTCGTGACTCGCTAATCAGCTCATCCGACTATTTATTTTAAAAGAGTTTGAATGTTGAATATGATTTTCCCACAATAACTTTTCTGTGGTAGTTGAATATTCAAAGAATCTATTGTTTTGCGGCCTTTGGTAAAGATACCTAAATTATAACGGAATGTTATTTTAGAGTGAGAGCCAGCCGGGGGAGAGAACATAAATGTTTCAACATTATCAAGTTCACTGCTGAAGCTGACAGATTGCTTTTACCAAAGGAATTTGTTGCAATGAAGTGCATCGTGAAATGTGTGCAGCAGGGAAGGAGTCAGGGAAAAATGAAGATCCAGACACAAATACTCTTGATCTGCAAAGTATTTCTAAGGCAATTAACTGCAGAAATCACCTTCAAATCAGCATTGCTGTTGGATACGTCAATTCAAACTTTTGCAAATAAAAGAGCATGAAACAGAGCAGTTTGATTTCAATGACTGCTTATCTGGAGCTTGAGCAATTTTCAGAAGTGCTTAATGGAATATCTATATTTTTTCTATTTTGAAATTTGTTGTATATTATTGCATCAAATCACAACATTTACTTATGCCACTTGCAACATTGGTGCTATCGAGATTAATCGTAATTTCTCTTTTAAGGCCCCTTCTCAATTAGGCCCCCTTTAAGGTGCTTGATATAAATAAGCCCCCCCCTGGGGAGATAAACAGAGAATTTACAGTAGACCAAATGCAACAAATTACATACAACGTCTGACTGAGTAAGTTTAAACTTGGCTAATAGAAACAGTCAACTAAACTATCTAGCAAAATTGTAACTTCGTGTGCTTCTACTCTTAGATACCTAATTGCCGGGGATCGGGATAAACGACGGGGGTTGGATTTTATGTTCAAAATAAATTGGCGGGGGTCCCAATTACCGGGGGGTCTAAGTTATGAAGTTTTCTGCCAGTTTATACTTTTCTAACTAACGAAAAAAAGTTTTTCTGCTCGAGCTGATACTACCTTCCATCATCATCATTTGCTTGTTTTAAAATAACCAATTCAATTCAAATTAACCGTTATAGGCATCGAGTGCATAGTTTCCAAATGACTCCAAACTGATAGCCAGATCAATTGGCGGGGGGGGGGTGCAAAAATTTTCAAAAATTAATTAACTGGGGGGACGGCAATTAGGCACCTATAAATATGTTCTTAACGTCAGCAATTTACTTTTCAATAGGTTACGTTTTGACAATTGATGAAGCCGCTCGCACCTAACCACAGCACCAGGTCAAAAACAAAATCGTTGTATTTTTATCCAACAAAAAGCGTGGTGAGTGGAACCCCTTTATAACGGAACGGACACCAGTGAAAGAAATATTTTTGTACGTCGTGGACAGGTGTACACTGAGTTTTTTTAGGAAAACTTACATCTGCAAACAAAAATATTCGTTGTCCGTTGTATGTAGAGAGATATTGCATAGATTTCGCTTTTGCAAAGAAATGACAACGGCAACAAACTAATGACAATGACAACAAACATTTTTACTTGAATATTTGTCGTTGTTGAGAGGTATCCGTTAATGGACATTCCTATGTAGAATACTTTTGTACTCCTGCGGATGACCTTTGGCTCATGAACGGGGGGGGGAGGGGGTCTTAAATCCTCCTTGATTCACCAAATATAACATTATACCAACAAAATTAGAGTGCTATGAAATTCTCAAAAATTAAGGCTTATATCTGACATTGGTAGTGTGTTTTATATCTCCCTTTTTGCATCAAATCATTCACCAATATTTTTGGGAATTATATTGTATTGTAACTTTTGCTTGCTGCAATGCAAGATAAGTAGAGCAGTGGGCTGTGGAATGTATTGCTTTGCTGGGATACCAATGTATATGATAATGGCCCTATTATAGAACTCTTTGAAGTGTGCTTTTTTGTGACTCGTATGTTTGCGAGGACAAAATGATAAAAAGGTTGTCAAGTCATTGTCCTTCTCATGCAAATTTCAGCCAGCAAAATCAATTATCTGCCCACGTTCGCAGAAAAATGTATTGTTAGCTTTTGACTAAATCAGCTACCACGGATACGAAAGAAAATTAAACAACACCCGTCTGAAAGACGTCAATCTGAATAAATTGGTTGTTGACTCACTGCACAATTTCTATGCGGTTTAGGGGAGCAATAGGTCATGACAGCTTATTATATTTCTTGAACATTTCACGAGCACATGAATATTTGCCGATAAGTTATAGCATGTGCAGCACTGCACTCCTCAACGACCAGGCTTTTATCACATTCAGTGAAGATATCAGTTTGGAGATTAATTGTCAGTAAATTGATTTTGTGGATTACCTTTTCTGGATTAGGGAGGATTCATTTCCCCACTTCAGCAAATCGCACCGTGCGCAGGACTGATTTCGTTGTGCTATAATCTCACGAAACTATTCGTGAAATTTCAATTTGTGGAACCGTCGTCGTTTCACCGTGAAAATAAACGTATTACCTTTACACAAAGACACAGTGTAACATGGAGCTTCGTTTTCCTATAATTCTTCTGATAATTTCTGCGTTCATAGCAGGTAAGCACAATTTATTTTACGGGCAAGTATGTATGTATTGTTTCATTGTTAACATCCCCAAAGTGTGTAGTGGTGTGGAACACACTGCAGTGAAAGAAAACAACCTGGTACATCCAAGTAGCATAGAGTTGGACATAAATAGTTGCATAAGAGTGTCTAGAAATTATAAACTTAGCTTACATGTTGTTGTCTAGAATGCCTGAACATTTTCTGTTTCCATGTGATCATTACAGAAGAAACGGACCAAGGTCCATCGGACAGGCAGGCATGTGAACATTTTAAGTGAACAGGCTACTAATATGTTTCAGCCATGTTTGTGCAATGCTCGCGTATTATTTTCATATATTTAATGTCTCGTTGATAAATTTGACATTTCAAATTTGTCAACGCAACCAATATAATTCAAGTTCCTGAACATGGACTCTGTCTCTCACTCATTGATGGTGTTGCAACGAAAATCTGGAATTTTTCTTTACAATAACCAGATCTTTAGAAAAACAAAAAACTATGTCATAAAATAATCAAACTCTTTGTCGCACTTTAGTTAATAAGGTAAAACTCTGGTTGGTAATAACTTAAGAATTCCCATAGTGGATGGGAGATTGCTGAGGAATTCCTTCTGAGAAAACATCAAACCATAACCATGTGCACGCCTCACCCGCAGATCTCTTATCGCAGCGGGAGACTAGGAATTGCTTAGGAATTTTTGGGTATACTACGTAAAGTTTAGCCGCAAGTCACGGAATTGTTTGTACTGAACCTTAACCGAACTTGCTTATAAAAATCCCAGCATTGTAAAATAAATTTTATACATGGAAACACATTCTTATTTATCAGACGATAATATATTTGCTATGGCGTCACCTTCACAGGAAATCGCGTCATAAGTGTTAGGCGTTCCTGGAATTTCAACAAAACCCGCTCTTGAAAGCAGACAGTTTTTCCTTCATTTAACGCTTGTGGGTTTCATACGCCCGCAAAATTTCTTAATGCTAGCTTTTATTCTCCATTTACTGTTTACCTTGTTGCCATTGCGCAAGAGAAAAAGATTGCGGCTATGTATGTACCAAGCTGAAACATGCATAAGTGGAATTTCCTAAAAAGAAAAAGCGCATTGTAATACAATTTCTGTCCATTATGTAGTATCTTTGAAATCACGCAATAGACTGATTATCATACTGTGTGGATAGATGGTAACCATTGAAAGGAACACAAAGAGCCATGGAAATGAGTAGATCAATTTTTTATGGACATTTATTGAATAACAATGACATTAAAAAAGCATTTCCATGCTATTTGCCAAATTATGAATAAAACCACCGGTAGCTTCTCTTTTTTGTTATTTGCAAATCATCAAATATTTGCATTTTTACGAATGATTCTTACATGTTATTGTCATCAAAATAGTTTGCACTGGGTGCAGCGCCCCTGCAGCGCGTGGAAAATGCAGATGTTATTTATTTTTACCATGAATGAAGATGATAATTTTTACGAAAACAAATTCGGTTTGACTGGTGATATCTTATCTATCTACATCATCAACCTTCACAGAGTGGCAACCCTCGGAGGGCGTAAAATTATCTAAAACATGCCGCCACATAAAAGCAACTTTTTAATACGATATTTTATACTAAAATTCCTCGTATCTCTAATACGAAGATATAAAATTAAATGAACACATAATTGCTAACAAAAAATTACATCTGTTTGCTTCATTTAAGACTACCTTCAAATTTGAAAGCTATTTTGATCTCTTAACTGACTTCAATGTTAGAAGTTCTTTTGCAAAACTCAGACTCAGTGCGCATAATCTTCAAATTGAAGCTGGGCGTTTTCATAAAAATAAAACTCCAAGAGACGAAAGATTTTGCCTCCATTGTAAAGCAACAAATTTTTTTGAAGTCGAAAATAAAATTCATTTTGTTCTATCGTGCCCTCTCTTTGCTGAGGAACGACACAAATTTCTTGATAAAATTTACCAAATTTATCCAAATGCGGCTTCCTCCAAAATATGTTTGTTTGGCTGATATGCCAAGAGGACTGTGAAACCACGAATCTTTTGGGACATATCTGCAGGAAAACATTCGATAAAAGAACTAAATACTTTAATAGTTCCATAACTTAACCAATAAAATCAGACTGAGGTTAATTTTGAGCAAAGTCTTCTGATCATGAGCATAATTTGTATCTATATTTAGATTTTCTTACAATTTTTAATTTAGTATTTTACACGTATCCATATTTTTTCTATTGTTATGTTATTGTTTGTAAAAAATAAATCAATACCGCTGTATAAAAATTTAAGCAGTTATGGGCCATCTCGGCCTTTAAACTTGAATTTGAAAAAAATATTCAAAGGTGCGTGTCACGTGCCCTAAGGTGGGAACCAGGTGCGGCTTCCAGGAAAACTTTCATCAAACTAACTTGTTGTAAAAGGTATGGCCTAAGTTGTTGCCTTGCCTGAGCAGACTCGGGCTCTGAGCCGCAAACGAATGGATGGCATCTATCAATGCCATGCTAAGCTGCTGCATTACAAGCCCAAGGGCACGAAACTTTGCAGATTTTGGAAGGTAAATTAAAGTGGTTGCAAGCCATTATGAGCCTAATAAGTTCACAGGCAACCGGACTGCAGAGTATGGCAATTTTCGACGAGATCTCGGGTGTGCACAGAAAAAAATTCCTTTTCCGAAGGAGCCGGGTGCATTCCATGCACTTAGGCCCGAAGATCTTGGGCGTGCACTCAACGCTCAAGTCGGCGTGCCGACGTACATACTAATAAGAATTTTGCTCGGCGTACCCAAAATAATAATAATACATATACAAAATATATGATTTCTGGTGTACATATACGAAAGTACAGCGTAACTTCGGCGTACGTTCTACGTGAAATCTTTTTTGTTGAGGCCTGGACTAATAATAATTTTGAAAAGCATTATTTTAATTAAAACGCAATACAAACAATTTAAAGATTATTTTATTTTCTAAATTATCACTGTGATAAATTGTATGGGGCCACGCCCTGCTCCACCCACATAACTTGCCACACCCTAATCTGCCTGGTGTGAAGTTGCTTTTAGAGAAAAATATCTCCGGTGTGCACATGCCATACTCTGCAGTCTGGACAGGCAATAGAACCTAACCTGCTAAGATTTTTTCAGAACAAAAACAATTGTTCTGCCAATATTTTTCCAAGATAGGTATACCAAGATCGTCATCAATCTCAACTTCAACTTAAAGTAGCGGACAAATGTCCTTGCCGATAAACTTTAAACTTCCTTTTTTCAAGGACATTGTTGTTGAACTCCCAATTTCTTCCTATCAATATTTTTTTATCAACCATACAATCATTCTCAATGTACAAATAGGATTTCATTCATAATTTAGATGTATGCCTTTCTCTAGACACATTTGGGGAGGAGGGGGATGAATGCTACATACAAAATTTGCAATGTCTTAAGTGCCCCAGGACTCTTGTCTTTTTATTGTAATGTTTGCTTTTATTTCATAAAAATAGCAATATGGTGCTAGTTTTAATTTCGTTATCGGTAATGTTAATGAAGCTGAAAGCCAAATTCATTTTTGAAGAGTCTAATCAATCACAAATTTAAGGTACCCATCTGGCATTTAGAATTTGTGTAGTTGAATCATTGTTATTATGAATTGTTTTCCATGGATAAGTTGAAGTTTAGATTTGGAATCTTTGGTTTTCTTTGAGCTTTATTGCATAGTTTGTTTATTCTGTTTATTTGGGAGGAAACATTATCCTCAATTTTGAAAGTTTCCCTTCTTTCTATCAAGAATGAGATTTTGGAAACAAAACACTTTTTGGTCATGTCAGAAAAAACTCCTTCAACTCTTTGTACTTTTTTCTAAATTTTTATTAAAATAATTTAATTGTTGCAGCGCATGTCATTACTCCTCATATCCTCTGCCTCTGTAACTTTTATTTTTTATGAAATTATCATAAAATATGCTGCCGGGACAGAAAAATTTCACATAGCTTCTTGTGTGAGTTACATCTATCAGTGATGTTAATTATGTTTTAGATATTTCCAAAAATTAAAATATTTTACTTCATTAACAATCAATTGTTATATTTCCTCTATTTTGCCTGGTTGCCTTCTATTTATTGGATTGAGAGTTTTCAATACAATAAGAGTCAAGTGCAGCTTCTAGAGATTTCCTATTTTTTCATTGAATCAAAAAATTGAATTAACCAAAATGGGCACTTCGGTGGAATATCTAATACTGCAGGTGTTTAAAATCGGCAATTAAAGATACAATGCCGTGGCAATAACATGCTGTGGCAATAACTCTTCATCCTGTATTATTGTTGAGTTCTTCTGCATTTAATAAGTGCATTATATAGTGCGAAAAGCCAGTAAGCAGTATTTACTAACTGGTCAATAATAGCTGACATCAAATTATCCAATCAATAACCAATGGCTTAATAGAAAATTTTACAGGGGGGGGGGGGCAGAAATTGAGATTTTCCGACACAAATTTAATAAGCATTTTTGTTTCTTAAAGACTATGGATATAAGAAAAGCAAATTAGCTAGAACTGAACGTAAACATAAGATATTTATTTCCTGACAACATCAGCAAATTTCTGACGAAACGGCAGTTTGGCTCTCCAGGGGGGGGTTTTCGTCCCACCTGACCCCCTCTATCTACGCCACTGTCAATAACATAATATATATCTCTTTCCAGATCAATCTACGAGTGCTACTAGTTCTGAAATTACCACATCAACAAGTTCTGCTGTACTTTCTGTGGAGCAAACTACAACTGCAACCACCCCAGCTTCAGTTGAACCAACACCGAGTGCTACTACCTCTGAAGTTCCTACAACAACCAGTACTGCTGTACTTCTTGTCGATCAAACTACCACTACAGCCACCTCAACTACAGTTGAACAAACACCAATTGCTACTAGCTCTGAAGCTCCTACAACAACCAGTACTTCTGTACTTCCTGTCAAGCAAACTATCACTACAGCCACCTCAACTACAGTTGAACCAACACCGAGTGCTACTAGCTCTGAAGTTCCTACAACAACCAGTACGTCTGTACTTCCTGTCGATCAAACTACCACTACAGCCACCTCAACTACAGTTGAACCAACACCGAGTGCTACTAGCTCTGAAGTTCCTGCAACAACCAGTACTTCTGTACTTCCTGTCGAGCAAACTACCACTACAGCCACCTCAACTACAGTTGAACCAACACCGAGTGCTTCTAGCTCTGAAGTTCCTACAACAACCAGTACTTCTGTACTTCCTGTCGATCAAACTACCACTACAGCCACCTCAACTACAGTTGAACCAACACCGAGTGCTACTAGCTCTGAAGTTCCTACAACAACCAGTACTTCTGTACTTCCTGTCGAGCAAACTACCACTACAGCCACCTCAACTACAGTTGAACTAACACCGAGTGCTACTACCTCTGAAGTTCCTACAACAACCAGTACTTCTGTACTTCCTGTCGATCAAACTACCACTACAGCAACCTCAACTACAGTTGAACAAACACCAATTGCTACTAGCTCTGAAGTTCCTGCAACAACCAGTACTTCTGTACTTCCTGTCGAGCAAACTACCACTACAGCCACCTCAACTACAGTTGAACCAACACCGAGTGCTTCTAGCTCTGAAGTTCCTACAACAACCAGTACTTCTGTACTTCCTGTCGATCAAACTACCACTACAACCACCTCAACTACAGTTGAACCAACACCGAGTGCTACTAGCTCTGAAGTTCCTACAACAACCAGTATCTGTACTTATCACTACCACCTAAACTACAGTGGTTACTACTCTGAAGTTCCTACAAAACCAGTACTTCTGTACTTCCTGTCGATCAAACTACCACTACAGCCACCTCAACTACAGTTGAACCAACACCGAGTTCTACTAGCTCTGAAGTTCCTACAACAACCAGTACTTCTGTACTTCCTGTCGATCAAACTATCACACAGCCACCTCAACTACAGTTGAACCAACACGAGTGCTACTAGCTCTGAAGTTCCTACAACAACAGTACTTCTGTACTTCCTGTCGATCAAACTACCACTACAGCCACCTCAACTACAGTTGAACCAACACCGAGCTACTAGCTCTGAAGTTCCTACAACAACAGTACTTCTGTACTTCTTGTCGATCAAACTACCACTACAGCCACCCAACTACAGTTGAACCAACACCGAGTGCTACTAGCTCTGAAGTTCCTACAACAACCAGTACTTCTGTACTTCCTGTCGAGCAAACTACCACTACAGCCACCTCAACTACAGTTGAACCAACACCGAGTGCTACTAGCTCTGAAGTTCCTACAACAACCAGTACTTCTGTACTTCCTGTCGAGCAAACTACCACTACAGCCACCTCAACTACAGTTGAACTAACACCGAGTGCTACTACCTCTGAAGTTCCTACAACAACCAGTACTTCTGTATTTCCTGTCGATCAAACTACCACTACAGCCACCTCAACTACAGTTGAACCAACACCGAGTGCTACTAGCTCTCAAGTTCCTACAACAACCAGTACTTCTGTACTTCCTATCGAGCAAACTACCACTACAGCCACCTCAACTACAGTTGAACTAACACCGAGTGCTACTAGCTCTGAAGTTCCTACAACAACCAGTACTTCTGTACTTCCTGTCGACAAACTACCACTACAGCCACCTCAACTACAGTTGAACCAACACCGAGTGCTACTAGCTCTGAAGTTCCTACAACAACCAGTACTGCTGTACTTCTTGTCGATCAAACTACCACTACAGCCACCGCAACTACTGTTGAACCAACAGCTAGTGCTACTAGCTCTGAAGTTCCTACAACAACAGTACTTCTGTACTTCCTGTCGATCAAACTATCACTGCAGCCACCTCAACTACAGTTGAACCAACACAGAGTGCTACTAGCTCTGAAGTTCCTACAACAACCAGTACTTCTGTACTTCCTGTCGATCAAACTACCACTACAGCCACCTCAACTACAGTTGAACCAACACCGAGTGCTACTAGCTCTGAAGTTCCTACAACAACCAGCTTCTGTACTTCCTGTCGACAAACTACCACTACAGCCACCTCAACTACAGTTGAACCAACACCGAGTGCTACTAGCTCTGAAGTTCCTACAACAACCAGTACTTCTGTACTTCCTGTCGATCAAACTACCACTACAGCCACCTCAACTACAGTTGAACCAACACCGAGTGCTACTAGCTCTGAAGTTCCTACAACAACCAGTACTTCTGTACTTCCTGTCGAGCAAACTACCACTACAGCCACCTCAACTACAGTTGAACCAACACCGAGTGCTACTAGCTCTGAAGTTCCTACAACAACCAGTACTTCTGTACTTCCTGTCGATCAAACTACCACTACAGCCACCTCAACTACAGTTGAACCAACACCGAGTGCTACTAGCTCTGAAGTTCCTACAACAACCAGTACTTCTGTACTTCCTGTCGAGCAAACTACCACTACAGCCACCTCAACTACAGTTGAACCAACACCGAGTGCTACTAGCTCTGAAGTTCCTACAACAACCAGTACTTCTGTACTTCCTGTCGAGCAAACTACCACTACAGCCACCTCAACTACAGTTGAACCAACACCGAGTGCTACTAGCTCTGAAGTTCTACAACAACCAGTACTTCTGTACTTCCTGTCGAGCAAACTACCACTACAGCCACCTCAACTACAGTTGAACCAACACCGAGTGCTACTAGCTCTGAAGTTCCTACAACAACCAGTACTTCTGTACTTCCTGTCGAGCAAACTACCACTACAGCCACCTCAACTACAGTTGAACCAACACCGAGTGCTACTAGCTCTGAAGTTCCTACAACAACCAGTACTTCTGTACTTCCTGTCGAGCAAACTACCACTACAGCCACCTCAACTACAGTTGAACCAACACCGAGTTCTACTAGCTCTGAAGTTCCTACAACAACCAGTACTTCTGTACTTCCTGTCGAGCAAACTACCGCTACAGCCACCTCAATTACAGTTGAACCAACACCGAGTGCAACTAGCTCTGAAGTTCCTACAACAACGAGTACTTCTGTACTTCCTGTCGATCAAACTATCACTGCAGCCACCTCAACTACAGTTGAACCAACACAGAGTGCTACTAGCTCTGAAGTTCCTACAACAACCAGTATTTCTGTACTTCCGGTCGAGCAATCTACCACTACAGCCACCGCAACTACTGTTGAACCAACAGCGAGTGCTACTAGCTCTGAAGTTCCTACAATAACCAATACTTCTGTACTTCCTGTCGAGCAAACTAACACTACAGCCACCTCAACTACAGTTGAACCAACACCGAGTGGTACTAGCTCTGAAGTTCCTACAACAACCAGTACTTCTGTACTTCCTGTCGAGCAAACTACTACTACAGCCACCTCAACTACAGTTGAACCAACACCGAGTGCTACTAGCTCTGAAGTTCCTACAACAACCAGTACTTCTGTACTTCCTCTGGAGCAAACTACAACTACCACCACCTCAACTACAGTTGAACTAACACCGAGTGCTACTAGCTCTGAAGTTCCTACAACAACCAGTACTTCTGTACTTCCTGTCGAGCAAACTACCACTACAGCCACCTCAACTACAGTTGAACCAACACCGAGTGCTACTAGCTCTGAAGTTCCTACAACAACCAGTACTTCTGTACTTCCTGTCGAGCAAACTACTACTACAGCCACCTCAACTACAGTTGAACCAACACCGAGTGCTACTAGCTCTGAAGTTCCTACAACAACCAGTACTTCTGTACTTCCTCTGGAGCAAACTACACTACACCACCTCAACTACAGTTGAACTAACACCGAGTGCTACTAGCTCTGAAGTTCCTACAACAACCAGTACTTCTGTACTTCCTGTCGAGCAAACTACCACTACAGCCACCTCAACTACAGTTGAACCAACACAGAGTGCTACTAGCCCTGAAGTTCCTACAACAACCAGTACTTCTGTACTTCCTGTAGAGCAAACTACAAGTACCACCACCTCAACTACAGTTCAACTAACAGCGATTGCCACTAGTTCTGAAATTCCCATAACGGCAAGTTCTCCTGTACTTCCTGTCGAGCAAACTACTATTACAGCCACCTCAACTGCATTTGAACCAACATCGAGTGCTACTAGCTCTGAAGTTTCTACAACAACCAGTACTTCTGTACTTCTTGTCGATCAAACTACCACTACAGCCACCTCAACTACAGTTGAACCAACACCGAGTGCTACTAGCTCTGAAGTTCCTACAACAACCAGTACTTCTGTACTTCCTGTCGAGCAAACTACCCCTACAGCCACCTCAACTACAGTTGAACCAACATCAAGTGCTACTAGCTCTGAAGTTCTTTCAACAACCAGTACTTCTGTACTTCCTGTCGATCAAACTACCACTACAACAACCTCAACTACAGTTGAACAAACACCAATTGCTACTAGCTCTGAAGTTCCTACAACAACCAGTATTTCTCTACTTCCTGTCGAGCAAACTACCACTACAGCCACCTCAACTACAGTTGAACCAACACAGAGTGCTACTAGCCCTGAAGTTCCTACAACAACCAGTACTTCTGTACTTCCTGTAGAGCAAACTACAAGTACCACCACCTCAACTACAGTTCAACTAACAGCGATTGCCACTAGTTCTGAAATTCCCATAACGGCAAGTTCTGCTGTACTTCCTGTCGAGCAAACTACTACTACAGCCACCTCAACTGCATTTGAACCAACACCGAGTGCTACTAGCTCTGAAGTTTCTACAACAACCAGTACTTCTGTACTTCCTGTCGAACAAACTACCACTACAACCACCTCAACTACAGTTGAACCAACACCAAGTGCTACTAGCTCTGAAGTTCCTACAACAACCAGTACTTATGTGCTTCCTGTCGATCAAACTACCACTACAGCCACCTCAACTACAGTTGAACCAACAGCGAGTGCTACTAGCTCTGAAGTTCCTACAACAACCAGTACTTCTGTACTTCCTGTCGAACAAACTACCACTACAACCACCTCAACTACAGTTGAACCAACACCAAGTGCTACTAGCTCTGAAGTTCCTACGACAACCAGTACTTCTGTACTTCCTGTCGATCAAACTACCACTGCAGCCACCTCAACTACAGTTGAACCAACACCGAGTGCTACTAGCTCTGAAGTTCCTACAACAACCAGTACTTCTGTATTTCCTGTCGAGCAAACTACCCCTACAGCCACCTCAACTACAGTTGAACCAACATCAAGTGCTACTAGCTCTGAAGTTCTTTCAGCAACCAGTACTTCTGTACTTCCTGTCGAACAAACTACCACTACAACCACCTCAACTACAGCTGAACCAACACCAAGTGCTACTAGCTCTGAAGTTCCTACAACGACCAGTACTTCTGTGCCTCCTGTCGATCAAACTACCACTACAGCCACCTCAACTACAATTGAACCAACACCGAGTGCTACTAGCTCTGAAGTTCCTACAACAACCAGTACTTCTGTACTTCCTGTCGATCAAACTACCACTACAGCCACCTCAATTACAGTTGAACCAACACCGAGTGCTACTAGCTCTGAAGTTCCTACAACAACCAGTATTTCTGTACTTCCTGTCGAGCAAACTACCACTACAGCCACCTCAACTACAGTTGAACCAACACCAAGTGCTACTAGCTCTGAAGTTCCTACAACAACCAGTACGTCTGTACTTCCTGTCGATCAAACTACCACTGCAGCCACCTCAACCAAAGTTGAACCAACACAGAGTGCTACTAGCTCTGAAGTTCCTACAACAACCAGTATTTCTGTACTTCCGGTCGAGCAAACTACCACTACAGCCATCGCAACTACTGTTGAACCAACACCAAGTGCTACTAGCTCTGAAGTTCCTACAACAACCAGTCCTTCTGTACTTCCTGTAGAGCAAACTACAAGTACCACCACCTCAACTACAGTTCAACCAACAGCGATTGCCACTAGTTCTGAAATTCCCATAACGGCAAGTTCTGTTGTACTTCCTGTCGAGCAAACTATTACTACAGCCACCTCAACTACATTTGAACCAACACCGAGTGCTACTAGCTCTGAAGTTCCTACAACAACCAGTACTTCTGTACTTCCTGTCGATCAAACTACCACTACAGCCACCTCAACTACAGTTGAACCAACACCGAGTGCTACTAGCTCTGAAGTTCCTACAACAACCAGTACTTCTGTATTTCCTGTCGAGCAAACTACCCCTACAGCCACCTCAACTACAGTTGAACCAACATCAAGTGCTACTAGCTCTGAAGTTCTTTCAACTACCAGTACTTCTGTACTTCCTGTCGAACAAACTACCACTACAACCACCTCAACTACAGTTGAACCAACACCAAGTGCTACTAGCTCTGAAGTTCCTACAACAACCAGTACTTATGTGCTTCCTGTTGATCAAACTACCACTACAGCCACCTCAACTACAGTTGAACCAACACCGAGTGCTACTAGCTCTGAAGTTCCTACAACAACCAGTACTTCTGTACTTCCTGTCGATCAAACTACCACTACAGCCACCTCAACTACAGTTGAACCAACACCGAGTGCTACTAGCTCTGAAGTTCCTACAACAACCAGTACTTCTGTACTTCCTGTCGATCAAACTACCACTATAGCCACCTCAACTACAGTTGAACCAACACCGAGTGCTACTAGCTCTGAAGTTCCTATAACAACCAGTACTTCTGTACTTCCTGTCGATCAAACTACCACTACAGCCACCTCAACTACAGTTGAACCGACACCAAGTGCTACTAGCTCTGAAGTTCCTAAAACAACAAGTACCTCTGTACTTCCTGTCGGTCTAACTACCACTACAGGCACCCCAACTACAGTTGAACCAACACCGATTGCTACTAGCTCTCAAGTTCCTACAACAACCAGTATTTCTGTACTTCCTGTCGAACAAACTACCACTACAGCCACCTCAACTATAGTTCAACCAACACCGAGTGCTACTAGCTCTGAAGTTCCTACAACAACCAGTACTTCTGTACTGCCTGTCGATCAACTTACCACTACAGCCACCTCAACTACAGTTGAACCAACACCGAGTGCTACTAGCTCTGAAGTTCCTACAACAACCAGTACTTCTGTACTTCCTGTCGATCAAACTACCACTACAGCCACCTCAACTACAGTTGAACCAACACCCACTGCTACTAGCTCTGAAGTTCCTACAACGACCAGTATTTCTGTACTTCCTGTTGAGCAAACTACCACTACAGCCACCTCAATTACAGTTGAACCAACACCGAGTGCTACTAGCTCTGAAGTTCCTACAACAACCAGTATTTCTGTACTTCCTGTCGAGCAAACTACCACTACAGCCACCTCAACTACAGTTGAACCAACACCAAGTGCTACTAGCTCTGAAGTTCCTACAACAACCAGTACTTCTGTACTTCCTGTCGATCAACTTACCACTACAGCCACCTCAACTACAATTGAACCAACACCGAGTGCTACTAGCTCTGAAGTTCCTACAACAACCAGTACTTCTGTACTTCCTGTCGATCAAACTACCACTACAGCCACCTCAACTACAGTTGAACCAACACCGAGTGCTTCTAGCTCTGAAGTTCCTACAACAACCAGTACTTCTGTACTTCATGTCGATCAAACTACCACTACAGCCACCTCAATTACAGTTGAACCAACACCGAGTGCTACTAGCTCTGAAGTTCCTACAACAACCAGTATTTCTGTACTTCCTGTCGAGCAAACTACCACTACAGCCACCTCAACTACAGTTGAACCAACACCAAGTGCTACTAGCTCTGAAGTTCCTACAACAACCAGTACTTCTATACTTCCTGTCGATCAAACTACCACTACGGCCACCTCAACTACAGTTGAACCAACACCGAGTGCTTCTAGCTCTGAAGTTCCTACAACAACCAGTACTTCTGTACTTCCTGTCGAGCAAACTACCACTATAGCCACCTCAACTACAGTTGAGCCAACAACGAGTGCGACCAGCTCTGAAGTTTCTACATCAAGAAGTACTTTTGTGCTTTCTACCAGCCCAACTACAAGTGCATCCTCTACTACATTGATAGCTTCTTCAACGTCGACTCTCATTAAGCGAGGAACAAGTATTTTAGTAGCATCAATAATTTCTCGTATTGCCTCCACGCCTTCGTTTTCAACCTCGATATCTGCTAGTAGTAGTGTCATTCCGCAAGGAAAGTTGCCCCTTAATCCTGACGACGAATTAAGAGTTGATTGTGAAATCAAGATCAATACTACATATATAGCAGCTTTCTTGGATGCTCAGTCCGTGGATTTCAAAAATTTACAATCAACTTTACATTCGATTCTATCTAACATTTATAAATTGAATTTGGGAAATTCATTTTACTCCGTTGCCGTTACGAATGCCTTTAATGCAAGTCATCTTAGTACTGGCGTCAAATACAGAGTTGTTTTTAATACAAGTGGCGATTCTTCGGTTGCGACTGAAAATGGAATTAAGGACCTTTTGCGGAGTGTGTCGCAAGGACATCTCGAAGGAAGGACCTACAACACAGTAAAATTCGAAAATAACACTTTCCTGATTATCACTAAGAATGTTGTTTTGCCAGTGAAAAAGAACGAAATCACGATTTCTGCTGAAATTAAAATCATTGGTAAGGAAATAATTTTTGATATTTACCATTTACCATTTACTTTTATTATGTCACTGTTAATATTTTTCATTATGGCATTGTTTTATTCACTTTATGTTTTCCATATTTTCCGACAATCTGGTTATGGTTGTTGGAGTCTTTTGAGCATTGGAAAATATGAGAAATTTTGAAAATTAAAAATTAGTACCATGAAAAATTATTACTAATTATTATGACACAGGAATAGTTTTACTTGTTTGGCCCTTATTTCCGTGCTAGAATTGTCGAGAGCCCATATTCCTTGTGATTGTCAATGTGTTAGATTTATCTGTTATGTTTAGTTGTTCTATGAGCAGGATCTCAAAGATTTGTTTTTTTTTTATTCTAGAAACCTGGGACAATGATTATCTGAATAAAAAGTCAAAGAAGTACATTAATTTGAAAAATAACATCGAGCATACCCTTCAGCGGACCTTTCAGTTTTTGAAAGGCTTCATCAAAGCAATTGTGCGGTCTTTCAGACAAGGAAGTGTTGTTATAGAATACGACCTGATATTCGACAATCAGAAAACCAGCTCCACAGACCTGACTGTTGTTCAGCAAGAGGTTAATACTGCGATGAACGTATCAATAAGCGACACGCTTTTGGGCAACTATCGGGTTGTTCCGGGTTCATTCAAGATTACCAAGGCTACTTCAGGGGGAACGTCTGTCACGACAGCTTCGAAGGTTCCTGCATGGCTCATTATTCTGATTGCCGTACTCTGTTTCCTACTGATTTTGCTGATCTTTTTTGTCTGGGTAAGATTGTTTGCTTATCATAATTTCATATCACTCGACCAGTTATTAGCTCGCCAACAATAGACAAGTGATTTAGTTTGTCATTTTTCATCGTCTTTGAGAATATATTTCTGTTTAAGGTGAGAAGTTTTAAATTTCTTAACAAATGTTGAGTGTGAGTTGCGTGCCACTAGAAATTTACATTTGTAACGTGCACCTTTTGTTTTTCATTAGTTACAGAAGAAAAGGAAGCACGGCAATAAAACCTCAAAGCAGAGTTACTCTTTGGAGGAACGTGAGGCGGCTAAGAAAGTGGATGAGATATACTGGCTGAAAGAGATGGGAAGAAATTTAAATGCTGTTCATGGGATTCCACGCGCCAAACAAATTGATGAAAACACGGTATATATACGTACTGTTATACTGTTATACTGTACATACTTATTCTCAACTACGGTTTAGTTCA
Source organism: Sanderia malayensis (assembly GCA_013076295.1). Classification (NCBI taxonomy): domain Eukaryota; kingdom Metazoa; phylum Cnidaria; class Scyphozoa; order Semaeostomeae; family Pelagiidae; genus Sanderia; species Sanderia malayensis. The sequence continues at coordinate 84,143 of RQOL01000847.1, forward strand.
CACACGACGTCCCATAGCTTTTTGTACTGGATAGTTTGTGTCATTTTACGCGATGCAAAAGACAGCTACTTTTCTCTGTCATCCGCAAGGGATGCCTTTGTTAAATATTTGCCTATTGGCAATGGAAATATTAGAAGTAAATATGAATGCGAGGATTAATGGTATAATGAAAGTTTAGAAGTGAGTGGCCAACAAAGACCCTATTAGATATTATACAACTATAATGGTTTGAGTGCAATGAAGAGTATCTGATGAACTGTGGACTTTGGACAATCAAATACTATTAGAGGCTTACCCGAACCCCCCTCCAATTCTAAGCGAGAGAGCCTGAATGGCTGACTTGAGCAATTTTATTTCAGGATTCCACTGGCGACGTGGGTGTTGTAAATGTATCCTTTGTGGCTCAATCTGGACACAATCAAAATGTAAGCATTCTATTACAATAAGTATTAAATCTTATGCATTTCTTTATTCCAAAAACTGGCCAGCATGCTTAAAATAGCTGCTTGTTGCTTTGTTTTAGGTATACGACTTTCACTCTATCGACCTTGGCACTAATATTGATGCGTTTCAGAAATACAAAGAGGCATAATATCGTTTTCCTGAGTTGCCCTCAAGTCATCACAATAATTGTCAACAAATTTTAATAATTTTAATAGGTAATAGTTGTATACATTATTTTTATCGGCTCCTTTTGCATTTTTTGTAAGACCCCCAGTTTAACGAAACTGAATTGACAGCAAGATTTATTTTATTGTTGTTTGCAAACTATTTATTTGCTTGTATGTAATTCATTGTTGTCAATCTAGAAATCCTGTAGGCAATCGGTAATTTTGAACTTGCTAGGTTCGCAGTCATTTGACTTATCTACCGTATTGGGATTTTTAGCAGTTTACATTTATTTAATGCATAATTATAATTAGTCTTAACAAAAAGATTATTGTCTTTGCGATAATTTTACTTAAAGTGCCACTGTACCGTTGTTATTCCATGTTTTTTTTAAAAAATTGACACACTATAAGTGTCCATACTTTTCGCCACTTTATTGACTTTCAGGATTCGATTAAGCTTACTAATGACAGAGCTGTAACAAATCTACCGATTCCTGCTCTTTCTAATTCCGATGATTTATCATGATCGTCGAACTTACCATCCAATAACCGATGGCTAGAACACCGGGACCATAACATTGCGTCCCTGCGTTTTTGCTCATTCCTTCGCTCCACCAACAGGCATTTATTACATTTGAGCATCAAAAATCGGAACTCGGGAACAAGTTTTGGTTCCTCCATTCACAGAGCAGGATTTCAAAATGCGCCGTCCTGATTGGTCCATTCAGATATTTTCATCGATATCGACGACAATAACGGCGTTTGTGTCAGGAATGCTTACCCCTGGTTTTCAAGAGTAGCTTGGCATGGCATGGCAAGAAACTACAACATAACATTTTCAAATGAAGTGAAGTTTCAAATGAATTTCTCTCCCGAACGAAGGTAAATGCATGAAATTTTGAAGCAGCGATGGATAAGGAAGGAGTTGTTTAGAACGATTTTCAGCGACTTGTATATAAGAAAATTTGTCAAAATAATAACGTATTTCAACTGGTTCAGGAAAAGCATATTGTTTGGCGTTTTGCATGAAAATGTTATGGTTTTTAGAGGGACTTGCGAATAGGCCGGTAATTTGCAGCTCAAAACATTCTTCCAATTTTTCATAGAATTTGCTTTACATTTATTGAGGGTTTGGCTTTGTTTATTACGAGGCCTTTTCGTTTGCCTTGACATAGCAATTTATTTGTTGATAGCAGGACTTGCAAAAGTATGATTCGAAAACCCTTATTTGTTGAACCATTTCAATTCACGAGTTCTCTGCATCTTCAACCCGAAAAATCTGAGAAGTCCTCCTTGCCGTGTAAACTCTACAATTTACGCAATACGTTTGCTGCTAAATTTCGACACGTTTACTTTCATTGTTTCACAAAATTGTTTCCAATTAAAAAATTTATCGGCTCCACTTCTCCGCTGTATTTGGGTTGTTTTCAATATTCAGTGCCACAGGTGGTTAGCGAGAGTCGAGCTAAGCACAGGGACGCAATGTAATGAGTCTACTGGTGAGTGCTTTATAATTTTCTCCTGGTTTTGTGATGCACTATACATTGGTGAAAATTTTTTCAAAAATTCTAGTTTTAGATACTTTTCGTTATCGAGAACCGGAAAATCTTAAATATAAGTTAGGATTGGGCGGTTTGCTAGATGGCTGTAGTAATTAATTTCCCTGTATGTCTACAGTAAGTCACTAAACCGAATGGAAGATGAAATGACGTGGGAAATATCAAAATACAAATGAATTATTAAATGCTCAGTGTCATAAAATAAAAATACTTCAGATGCGTAAAAGTTAAACTACAATTATGATTGTTTATCGTGTTTGTTAAATAACTAATGTAAAATTTGCTGTACATTTTACTGAATCTCAAAATGAAAATACAAGTTGAAAATACAAGTCAAAAAAGGGTGGATTCACTATATATCCAGAAATAATAAGTTATTTAAGCTTGATACGTCCTCTCATGGTGAGATGATTTTCTAAAGATGCTTGTTCTACGTACATTGTTCAATCAGTGTATGCATAAGTTACATGAAATAACTTCTTCTTTAGATAACACTGAGACAACCATAACACTGAGACAACCTGTTGGATTGTTGGATATATAAATCTTAGTGATAAAAATAGATGTGGTATGGAATATAGATAAAACATGATATATAATGTTAAAAAACAAATAAAAAATTGTTCACAGAACAGAGGTGGAAGTCTAGGTAAGCAAGTAAGAGGGAACAGGATTTCGGACATCCATAAGATCTTGGCTGACTTGGGTAGCAGATAACTCATTCATTATTATATCCAAATCACGAGTTAGATGGTCGTATTTTCGGTTGGCTGTTTGCCCAGGAAGAGCAGCATTTATAGCATCCATTGTCACCTTGCTGTCTTCTATAATAAAACCAAAACCAAGTTAGCAGACAATAACGAAGGGGAAAAATGACTTTCCTTCCTAAATAGTTTCCTAAGGGACACCCATACCTGAAATACTTGTGTCGCTTTGTGAAGAATATGCAAAACAAGTCTAAATATATGCACACTTCCCCATTTGTGTGCAAATAAATTGGGAGAATTTGGTAAAAAAATACTTTGTCTTACACTCTAACAGTCCTGAGTTGTCTGTCTACCGATCTACAACCTTTGGCAAGCAGAACTGTATTCTAGCTGACTCACCTTGAGTCAACTGTCCCACCAAAACAGAAATGACAGATGTAATGTCATCAACACTTCTAAACAGATCAAATCTTAGATTTCTTTCTTTTCCATCGATGCTTGCCTTTCCAAATGCCTGTTTTACGTCACCGTTCACACCAGTAAGGGACCCTTGGGTGGCATGGCCATTCACAGCAGATTGTAGCTTTGATACTTTTGAAGGAGAGACATTATCTCGATTCAGAGTTAGTTTCTGATAACTGGGCGAAAGGCCTTGGTTGTCCTAATATGTAAAATCAAACATGTGTTAGTATAGTTAAACAAAATAGAATAGTTACTTTATTGATTAAACAAGAACAATGTTGTAAAATTGAAGACCAGTAAGTTTTAAATTTCTCTCTCTCTCTCTTCATATGTCATTTCATTTTAAAAAGTGGGCGCTTATATCTTTCCACAGCTTCATTTGATTTGTTTTCTCCGGTATTTCTTCCTCTTTCAAACTCTGGTCCTTCTGGTACACGTTCCGCTGACCATGTGCTAAAACTTGTCAAGTATTTTATCTGTGGTCTTCCTCTGTCTTTGTTCCCTTCAATGGGTCCCGTGAGCGTTAAATTCTCTTGACCTTCTTCCTCATTAAATGCCCCAAGATTCCAACTACCGCTTTATAATCGTTGGCAGTAGCTTTCTTTCAGTTCCTATTTTCTTCAGAACTTCTTCGTTTGTAACGTGCGCTGTCCATGGAATCCTCGGCAAACACCGGTAGAACCACAGTTGTTGCGTTTTCTTCTGAATCTGCTATCAACACAGTGACATATGCACATTATGTGTTGTTAATGTTATGTTCACCTATGACAAGCCCTGGTAAGTCTTCATAATTCTCTTGTTCGTTTGCAATTTCCGGACTTATGTCGTGAGGTGTTTCTTTAAGAATTCCACCCCAGAGCTGGGGACGGTAGTCAGAAGTTCGGTAGGCGATGTCTCGCTTGCGATGGTGCTAATAACGCTAAGGTTTCACACAATAAAAACAACGAACGTTTTGCGGTGCGGTACGGCTGACCCGAAGGCCGCCACTGTACCACTGGTCTTCAGACTGTTTTTTCTTCGAATCTTCTTCTCATTTTACTCTACTCCTTTACTCTATTTATGTTCACAATAATAATCAAAACAAGCGTGGTGACATGGTGCTTCATTCTTGTGCACCTGGGACCCTAGTGTGGATTGGCACGCGCCTTCACACTTTCAAGCGGGTGCACCAGCCAACCACGCTCATACTTAACAATACTGTAAACAAATACGTGTCAAATACAAGAAAACAATTATAGTTACAACAACCCACACAACACTTATTCTGTTCCTTGTTTTTTTCATTATAATCTGCATTAAAACATTTGTGATGTTGCTCATCAAGCTGAGTTCGACGAAGCTCGAAATTATTGGCACCTGTCCTTTTTGGCAAGGCTATAAAAATTGATCTATTTAGACACTGTAGTCGTACTCCGCTTATAGCTCCGGTCACCTTCGCAATCCCAAAATCTTTTCAAGAATGTTAACATCTCATCTGGTTGCGCTGCCTTATTCTTCTCTCTCTGGTTGCCATCTTCATCTTCGCCATCCTCACCCGGGGTAATATCTGTGAAGTATAGTGGAGGCTGGGCAGTACAGTAGAGTGGAGGGATAACATCAGTACAGTGGAGGTTATAGTGCGATCATGCTATTTTCAGAAGGTTATCTTGCTCTGTTATATTATAGACTTGAATGAAGGAGGCCTTTTTCTTCTTACTCCTCTCAAGTTATGCCAAGCAAAACATAAATGGATGAAGAAATTAAATCATTCTTGCTTAAAGATCTCTTGAAGAGTACGAGCAAGCGGCAAAATGTTCATTCGATTATTACTTCGAAAGTTTGAAAACTGACCCAACTTTGGGAAATTGAAAGAAGATGAAGAGCCGCTGTACTGAACAGCCTCCACTGTACTGATGTTATCCCTCCTCTGTACTGCACAGCCTCCACTATACTCAGTGCTATCCCCCCACATGAATCATGCTATCCCATACTGATGTTATCCCTCCGCCGTACTGCACAGCCTCTTTCACACACATCATGTTTTCATTCCATTGTTAATCCCTCCGCATGTACTGAACCTGAAAAACCTGCTCTGAACTTCGCAGCCCTCACTCTACTGTGCAGCCTCCATTGTACTGCACAGCCTCCGCTGTTCTGCACAGACATTACCCCGGGTGATCCTCTCTCTTTGGGATCCCGAATTTCGCATACGAGATGCGAGAAGCGATGTTCTATGTCCGATAATGTTCCCCGTGGTTCTCTTCCTGGAATCACGATACTTTAAAGGGGGAATCTTTCGCGGGAAGAAAAACGCTTTTTTCACCCCGCGAAAAAAAGGCTAAACCAGCAACCAATTTCTGATCTTACCTCTCCCAGTCAAGAAAAAACCTCACCACTTCTACTTCATCGCGACAACCACGCCCAGCCACGACAAAGACATAAAAACTGAACAATGAAATATTTTTCGGTAAAACCGACAAAACTGAAACAAAAGGAACATTAAAAACTGATGCTACTATCATTGATCGACCAATGAAGCTAGGCAATGAATAAAAGTTTCTCAATAGCTTTTTAGCGAGAGTAAACTTTCGTAAATTTCATTTTTAGAAAGTTTCGGGTAATAACATTTTTGGCTAAATACGCGAAAATGGTGAAATTTTCCTACCGCGAAAGTTTCTTCTTTTAAAGTATAACAAGGCTTAAAAGAACTGAGATACGTTGCTTTCAGAGTTTATAATAAATTAAATTGTGGTATTGAGCGTTATCAGGGAACTTGTTACATCAAGATCCCGCTGTTATTTAAATAATAGCCATACATATGACAGGGCCTGGCAGCTGGCTGCTGGCCATTAGGCCAGCTACCGAGTGCCAAGTACGGTTTGACAAGTTTTATTCCTGTAAATAAGTGGCATTTCGCATTGGTTCAAAGCTCACGCAAAAGTGTGGGCCAAATTAAATGCCAAAGTAAAGAACGTGGTTCGTGAAGTGTCCCTCGCAGCCCCGACCATAAATATTCTCTGTGGTCCACATACCCCGTTCAACGGTCATTAGTAATGGCTGACAATCGAAATACAAAGCATGTTAAACAGAAAGTTCTAACTCTGAAAAGAGAAACAGCCGCAAAAATCCCATTGATTTCGCAAAAGGTTATACCGAATAATACTGGTTCAAAAATAAGCATACGAATATAACAATCTACTACATTTTAAATCAAAACTATCTTACTCTAGAGTGCAGGAAGGAGGAGACCTTTCATAGCACAAACGAATCATGTGCTAGCATGCTCTGGTGTAGGGATACTAGATATTAGAAATAGCTCTACGCATACAATTTTCATATGTGTAAAAATATAAAATGTTTTTTTTACTTCTGTGCAAATGTAATATGATAGAAAACTTTATACAGTGCACGATTAGTCTCCCCCTTCAGAAGAATCGCCACTCTAGAAAAAGGAATAAAATCTTGATTAGGTGTAGAAAATCAACAACGTTTTAAACTATAATAATGAAGTCAAAACTAGGTCTTTTGATAAAATGTAAAATTTCAACATTTAACGCTTTTGTTCCAATGAATCCAAGATATTTGTGAGCATTAATCTACTCAAAGAAGTGCGACTAAATGCGATTAAATACTGTGAAATATTTCCTTCGAGCTGAAGATAAATCCAATAAAGATATATCTATGCACAAAACTCTGTCAATAACAGTTTCTATCCAAATATTTTAAACCCTAAGCCAAAAGAGTTGAGAAGCAATAATCATGTATTATTTTGGTCAGGCATGCTATATATAATTTGAAGACGTTCAAAAATGGATATAGCTGCTTTCATGAGTTAAAATAGCCGACTCTGGTTACTCTTACTATAGTCTAATTTTTTGTTCATATATACATTTCTGACCTATGTATGACATTTGGAGCATCTTCTCTTTCTAGGTTATTGGGCTTCCACCAGAGGGGTTATTTGAAGACCTGGGGGATACCCTTTTAAATTCCAAGCTCTCTCTGCGCTTGCCCGAAAGTATCGTTAACTGTTTGCACTGAATTGGTGAGAATCAATCTTCGAAAACTGAAAAACTTTAAACGCAAAGCAAGATGGAAGTTCACAAAAAACTGGGTGTTCTCATCATCAGAACTCAAAGCCAGCAAACTATAACTATTTTAATGTTACCAATCCATAACTGTTATCTACGTTTTCAACTATTTCTAAAACTAATAACTGAATTTAAGGGAAAAATGCACGATCCTTTGTAATATTATGGGTTACCTGACAAAAATGAATTCTTAAATTCACTTTGGTGTCAGCAATTAGACCTGAGACTAAAATATGAACCAGGAAATGGAATAAAAATGGGATTTGTTTGTTGGGATGATACTTTCAAAAAAAGAATTTTCCAAAATAACGTTGAGTTGTTATGCAAATTTTACAGTGGCTTTGAGTATGCTTCTGTTTTCACGCCTAGTCTGTACTTTGGCATTACAATATCCAAACCGATATAATTTACCCCCCCCCCCCCACCCCGCACAAAAATCTGTCAAGCTGACCCCGATATACCAAGCCAGGCAAAAAAAAATTCATTCGTGAAGTGTTTTGTATGTTTGAACTTAACCCGTCGTCAAGAGTTTGTCATTCTGAGTAGAAACAGTGTTTCCTGACTTTTCCTTGAGCACGATCGCTCAAAATACCCTTGCAGGCCCCTTGTGAATCTCGGTCCCTCCACTCCAGAAACACAATCACCGGTCCTCGCAGGCACTTATAGTTAGCAAGCTGCTTTTCCTTGTAACTTACATCACATGCGTTATCCTATTAGTTAATAACAGAAAGAGACATGGATTGAACAAATCAGAAAACAAATAGTGAATGAGAAACAATATTTTACAATCTTACCTTGAGCAACTTCATCAATCCTTCTAACTGAACCATCAGCTCTCTTCTGGTTTCTTGAAGGGCAGACATTCTCATCTCCAGCTCATCTTTTCTCTGTCGCAGAATTTTAAGTTCGGTCATAACATTTGGATCACTCGCAGCCTGTTGAGCACTTTTGACAGTCTGATCATGTTCTACTTTAAGCTTGCGAATTTCACGAAGTAGTGACCTAACACGGGTGACACAAAGATTCAATTAAAGATTTAAAACCAACTGAGTCTGCCACGAAAAAACGACACAAGTCCAAAGGCAGGAAATATGGAGCGAAAAAAGGGAAATAAGACTTTTTCTGGCTATACTTTCGAACGCAAGCAAGTAATCGAATATACAAACTCAGCAATGGCATTCAAAAATGTAACTTCCCTTACCGATTTTGATCTTCTAGACTTGTTATAATGACGTGTTGTTCTTTTGAGATGTCACCTCCAAATGAAAAGTCTATGACATCAGAACCTGCAGATTCCTGAAAAATATAAAATAAAGAAAGAATAATGATATGCTTTATCAAACAATTCGACAAATCTTTCTTAGACTACCAACCAATGTATTTTTGTCGCTTTACCTAATAATGAGTTTAAGAGTGCGATGTTTGATTTAAAGATATACAAATATTTGGATAAAAAACCCTTACCGATTCTTTATCTGATGCAAGTCTGAAAAACAAACAATAACATTATAAAATAATCTAAACACATCAATGGTAACACTGTGAAAGTAAGATTCAAGATCTAGCAGGAAAAATAAAAACATAGTATTTTATTTGGTCGCTGGGTGGTTCGAGCGACCAAATCTCAATACGATTTTGTTTATTAAAAATTCTTATAAGACATGGCACATTCATTGTTGACCAGGACCAGGTTCAACATTTAAACTATCGTTAATTGATAATAATAATTTTATCAAAATGATAAATCGATAGTTTGACGGGAGAAGCGTAATGAAAAAATAAAATTAAAAATACATTAGTTCCATGAAAGCTCGCCAAAAATGAGGAAGAAACTTAATAATAAGCAGACCCAGGGACCAAATGTTTTCAGGTTTACTTAGATCCACAAGGATTATTATGACAGGTTCAAGTGAGCCAGTGTGGATAAAAAAACCTTCATCTTAAGTAAATTAGTTATTCAAATAGCACGAGAATCAAGTAGAATTAGCAAGTCTGCGAGCTACCTTTCAGCATAGCGAGAAATTAGCTTGTGTTCATCATCCATTCTGTAACATGTAGATTGAAAAATTATAAAAAATTTAATCAATTCACACCAATACACGATAAATTTAAAATGTAAATTCTGAAAATAACAATCCCACAAACCGTGCAACACTTTCACGTGACAATTCTGCATTTTTAGGATATTTAAACACTGATGAGTCATCCGCACCAAAAGAGTCTTGTTGGTTGACTACAACCTCATCATTTGATGAGATGAAGGAAGGATTGCCGGGAAGACCAGGTCTAAAAGTAATATATGAATTAAATATTCTTTCAAAATCATGCAGAAAAATTATTTTCACAATTGCCTCTGTTGCATTACGTATTTGTGTAGCTACAATTATATTAAACTTTACAAGTTCAAGGCCATCAAAAATAAATACGTTAAAAAGTTATGAGATCAGTACTTACACTATGTTGCTCATGTCGAGCGTGTTGATAGGCTCTGGCTCTTTCGGATAAAATGGAAGTTTGCTTGGATGTTTTGAAACAGAACAAAATAGTTTCTTCCTCACAGAAATTCCCATTTCATCTTTATTCTGTTGAAACATATTTAGATCATATTTCCAGCAGAAGAAATAAGTTGACGCTTAATTTGAAAAGTATATTACCATCATGAAAGAAAAATACTTCTTTAACTAAGATATCTTAAACTTAGCGATCGAATTACAAAACCTGAAGAGCACACAACGATGACATCTGTATAAATTATTCACGCTAGAGTAATAAAACTCGAAATTGCCAAAAGAGAAATGATAACTATAGAGTCCCATAAAACGTATTTACAATCACTCTTCCCAAAATGCTCAGAGGCAAGATGCCTTGTGCCACGCCCTGGGTTACCCCGAAAGAGTAAAACAACCCTGATACGTACCCATGAATTGTGTTCCCGTACATCATGTGAATTCAAGTGAGATCCAGAGAGCTTGTCTCTCCAAAAGCAATCCTAAATCACAAACAGAGCATATTCTCAAGAGCAAATTTTAACAATTAACAAAGCTATAAATGTTTTCATATGGAAATGTATTCAAAAGCAATAATACATTCTCAATGTAAATTTGAATCGTGATACTAATATGGTGATATAAAGTTTAAATGGACATATTATTCAACATGCTCACCTGACACAGTTGATAATTAAAGCAATCAAGACATTTATATCTATAAAAAAAATCATTAATTTGAAAAAGGAATATATAATTGCATTCTGATATGTTGTCTACAAAGCTAGATCGCGAATGACAACTTTGTATTACGCCTAAAAGAAACCAGATTTGTAAGCGACTTTTGTCAAAAGTCGCTTACAAAAGCAACTTTTGTCTATATATCTTGGCAATATTGTTTTTATAACGAATCTGCTTTGAAAATAAATATACCTCAATCCACTAAATGGTTTCCTTCCGCATGCCTTGCACTTTACATCATGTTGAACTAGAAAGAAGGATTATCGCTCGTTTAAAAAGTAAGAAAAACAAGTTAAGTAATGACGGTGATCATCATAGATCTTAACAACATATTCAGAAATAATACAGTTTTTCATAATATAATCATAAATAATCCATTGCTCGAATGTTATTCATCTTTATTTACATGACCAAAACAAATTTAAAATTCAATAACGCAACAAATATTTCTAGAAAAGCTTGTCGTCGTTAACTTTGGACTTACTAGCAGATGTTTTAGTGAGCTTGTCTAGCATGTGTAGCCACAATAAAACACCTGATGTCTTTTCGATCATCAGAGATTTCAAAAACTGATCCATGCGTGTGTTTTTCGTTTCAAGCACCTAATAAAAAGAAACAGCGTTAACTCAGCCCTTAACGAATACTTATGTCTTAACAGAACACAAAATGAATCATGCTGCATGGAATTTAAAAAGCTATGCACTACAGACATCAAAATACACAGCATCCACATATAAATACAATATTTACTGTGTTTATACACCCTATATTATGTGTGCTGTTTTGTAATAACAGTGTTCAACACTCTAGGTAGAGAGTAGAGCAGGGTAGAAATTTGTGCAAGGAAGCAAGCACACGTTTTGCATTGCTACTTCAAGTTTCTTGCTATAATGTATTATAGAATGGTGAACTGTTAACTATTAACAGTTAACTGTTTATATAAATGGCAAATAAAAAAGATGTTCTACGTGCTCCCTTGCAAAAATCTCTTTCCAAGGAATGTGTTTGTTCATCTGAGAACAAAACATGCTTGTATCTCAAAAACAAAGCATTCTCATTTGTTACATCACTGATGACAATTGCTCATCATATTTTTTATGAATTACAGTAATAATTGACTTAAACCCTTCCTCTCCAATAAGTTCCTCCTTTAAAAGTAAAGTTTTAAATAACCCCCTGTTTAATAGCCCCCTCAAATAAGTCCTCATATCAAAGATCCAGTTTCAAATGCACCCCAGCCCCGTCCCCAGAGCTGAATGAAATTATGATGGCAAATAAATGTAAAATGACTGCAAATTTGACTATGGTACAATTTCTGTTAAATTTGGTAAAGCTACAATCCATTTGTGATCTCCGTGAAATGGCATGAAGGAATTGTACACATACTTACCCCTACAGGCTTGAAAAACTCTTTCCATGTGTCGTTATTGTAGGTGAAACTTGGTTCCTCACCAACTGCAGCAGGCAACTAAATTTAAAACAAAAATAAACTTCACAAATCACACCTTTTCCCAGTGACTCAATTTTTAGCAATGACACTTTACCAACAATTACCAATTATGTGCACTATAGTTGCCATTAAGAGCTATAATGGCAGACCAAATGTGTGAGACACCTCCAAGATTTTTCCATTCCAGATTGTTTTGGGGCAAGAGAAATGTCAGCAAAACCCCCACAAATGAGAAATTGAAGGTGAACAATTTGTGATAAAATCTTCAGAGTTATCCAAGACATAATTCAGTCATTGTAAATTTATATATATAACAACTTACAGCTAACACTTCTTTCAAGTACTCATCAAACTTTGAAGATTCCAACAAACCATTTGGATCAGAAATCTGTGTGAAAACATCTGAAAAGAAGATATACAAAATGTTAACTTGTTTAGAGGCAAGTGTAATAGTTTATGTCACTGTTATTACATCTTTATTGCAAGCTTGAATGTTCTGGTCAGAAGAGATTACAAGTGACTACACTTACATCTTAATTTATCAACCAGTCTTCCAGAACAAAGTGCAGTCAAGGCAACTTTAACTGATAAAATACGAATTCGACCAAGGTTTTCCCTGAAATAAATCATGAAATGATGCTATGCAAATTGATAAAGTCGAAAAATTGCATGAAAGGTGAATTATATTTTTAATGGCAAACCTGTCATATGTATGCATCAACCATTTTGTTAGACTGACAATGTTACTTTCAACATCTATATCATTTGTAGATGGCAATCTCTTGTGTAAAGCAAAAAATATGCTTGCTATAACACATTCCAACCGTGTCTCGTCAATTTCAGCATTATGATTGCCAGTGTTCATCCCATTTTCTCTGAAGGCCTCAATAATGTTGTATATATCAACCAAATTCACTGAAAACAACAGAAACATCAATACTGAGTGCTGGCATACAAATCGCATAAAACTTTGTCACCAACATATAAATTATAAGAGGGTCATAACAAAGAAAATTGTTCGAGAGATGAGTTGTGAAACATTGAGGAAATAGTTTTGAGGTTTTAGGGTGCAACACCCAGAAAGCCTTATATTATTACACATATATGGCCATTCTATGACAAGCTGGAGTGGGCAAAACCATAATTGAACACTGAATCTAGTGCAATATGGGAGATATTTATCTTTGTTATCATCAGTAAGACAAAATAAAATTAATACATTCATAAAGCCAAATCAAAATTAAAATTATTTCTAATATAGGTACTAGATCAATGTTTTGTTGCATCCTGCACAAAGCTTGAAATAAGCTCAATAGATCAACACATGGGTTGTGGCTAAAAATATGGGTAAAATAATACACATGTCCTCTTGTATTTAAACTAATGGATACCTGATGGGAGTCTAAAAGAAATAAACTTACAGTTTGTGTATCTCTGAATATAGAACAACTTTGCACTTGTTCTGTATGTTGCAAACTTTATGTCATCAAAATTACGACTTTCTAAAAAAGTAAGCAATCTTTTAACCACGGAATGGCTTCAAAAAGCATGAAATAATATATGTAAAGGAACTATTAGATTATCTGTGAGTAGAGCTTTCTGAAATATAACTGAATAAAAAGAAATCAAAAGTTAAAAGTTAAAAGTATAGTCAGCAAAAATTTAAGCAGAAAATATAAAACCATTTTTCAAAAGAAATCTTAATGTGGAGTGCAGAAAAATTTAGGAGATCTGTGGTCTTGGTCTTAAAATTCAATATCAAAATTCAATATCAAATGGTCTACATCATTATAAACCAGATTTTATAAAATGCACAAACTAGGGTCTTATTCTTATCCCATCCAAAACATCACACATTGCCTAGCATTGGATAACATAAACAAAACACCATTCTCAAAGCATTAATTCTTATTTCAAAATTAACTGCCAAGAAAATATTAGTTCAAAAAAGTGGCCGAAAGTGACTCAGAAATAAAAGCTGTTGGTTCTAAAGTACTGAGCACCTTAAGCTAGGTCTCTCAAAAAAGCATGTGTAAAAAAGTCCTACTCAGATCTGCAAAAAGTTTTTTCAGTGTGATATGCATGAGTTCTTTAGCCATTGATGATGAAAGCTAAAAACGAATACATTGGATGCATGTCAATTTGTGTTTAAAAATACATAATTTAAAAATAAAAAGACATCAATGCGTAATAATAATAATAATACTAAATCGAATTTTTATACAGGATAATCTTATAAATATTAATAATAATATAATATTATATTGGAATGCATAATAATAATAATATTATAATATAATAATAATAATATTATATTGGAATGCATATTTTATAGAATTATTATAAGAAAGAAATAAAATTTGGTGTACTTGTGTGAAGCAAGGTACCGAATTGAGCCTTGGTATGTCAACAGAAAGAAACTTCCTACATTAATATCTTGAGAAATGAGAAATCTACAATTAAATAATGTGGTCTGTTTGACACAAGGCGTTCTGCAAAATGTTGATCTTCCAAAGCATTTTAAAGACACAAACAGCTGATGCTCATTTTAAAACATTTTTAAGATCAAGCGTAGATCATCTAAAACACGGCATGGAGCAAACCTAAATTGCCAGTGGACATTTTTCGAATCGTGGATAGTGTGAAACAACACGTATACTGTTGAGTTATGAATGAAATTTAGGCCCCTGCATCTGGCAGAGATTGAACATGTTTCTTGCTGAAATCAACTTGATATAAATATCGCAATATAATCATGTATTTGTTTTTCATTGCCAACAGCTGTAATGGTGCGATTATTTCATTTATCAAATCCAAATACAGCAGGTCAAATAAATTGTCATTATCAACTTGCGCATGAAATTATTGTTGTTGTATTTTTGATGGAATGTGGGTTCGGCACTTCATGCCCGTCCCCATCAGATCAGTCAATGATCGGTTGCATTTTGCAACAAATAAAAAGTGTATGACTGCAATTGAATACAAAATACAAAGATTAAAATGTGCAAATTTGGATTGTACATGTACCTTGTAGACAACTCTCAAGCGAGTTACATCGATACAGAAAACTCTTTTGCCTCTCTCTCTTCTCTTGCTTCGCTTTGCTCTGGCAGTGGAATGGAGTGAATTTGGATTATGGATTTCAAAATCAACAAATCAATATCAATCATCTGCACAGTTCCTTCCTCCCTCCCGCTGATCTGATCTTACTGATCGATTTGACAACAGTGCAGCACCGCACGGAGTAAAAGTACCGTCCTGGACCCGGAACTACAGTCGACTCTCGGTATTTCGAACTCGCACGGGAAACAAAAATTTGTACGACATAGCTGCAGTTCGAGATATCAGAACAAAATTCACCCAAATAGAGAACGAGATGAATAGGGAATCTGTTCGAGAAAGCGAGTTGTTCGAAATAACCGAATTCAAGATAGCGAAATTCGACTGTAGTTCTGCTACCAGATTTTATTTAACTCATCGCGATTCGCGATGCCACCCGCATGACAATAATGCAAAAGAAAGATATACGAAGAGAAGAAGCAATGATGGAAGAAATAAGGACAGGGAAATTACTACAACCATCTAGCAAACTGCCTAGCCCTAAATTTTATTTCGGATTCGGGTTCTCCATGTTGAAAAGTATCCAAAACTGCCAGGGGCCATTTCGGGCGTGGCCCGATATTCACGTGATTTGTGACCACACCTACCCACGGTCTGAAAATATTTTTTTGCACTTTTCGGATTTATTCTTTTTTTTTGCACAAGCATCTCAAAGTTTGTGTTGCTGCTGTTGTTGTTAGAAAACATCAAGTTTTCGATATTTGGCGTATAAACTGGAATTTTCGATTCGAAATCCATAGTTATAATAAATAGTTAAAGTTATGTATTTACACTATCTACAATGTATCTTTGTCTTGTCTAGAAGATTTTACTAAAATATCAAGGCAACCATTCATCGCACGAATCTTCACTGCCCACTGGACAGAAAGTCCGAAATTTCCCACTCGCTTTCATCTGCTTCAGATAATATGGCTGTTTCTGCGTTAGATAGCGTTGTTTCATCATAACCATTGTAAATGCTTGCCGATTCTTCATCTTCGGAGATGTCTTCCATGGCTGTGAGAATTGAAGATATCTTCCGTTTTCTTTTCTTTGTTTTTGGCGCAGTGGCTTCACTTGACTCATCTCCTGCATCGGTGGAGGCCTTTTGGGAAGAATTTGGTTTTTTCCTCTTTTTAGTAGAAAACGACGCTGGTAACTGGCCTCCAGTAAACCACACTGGCGACACGATATTTTCTACAGGATCCCATTGCCATCCGTCTTTTTCAAAAAGGATTGGTGGCACTTGCGGCAAGTGACAATGATACCACAAAAATGCTTAATAATGGCAGCGTTTAATTGCCTGTTCTACTGACTTGGGGTCTGGTGGTATGCCCATAGATGATTTTGTTTTCATTTCTTTATATAGTCGTATTCTCATACTCAAGTATGCAGTGCTGAGGAGAGGGGGGTCAGGAGGGACACTGACCCGGGGGCCCATGGCTATAGGGGCCCATAAATAATAACTCAATAAAGAAATTAATAACTAATAATTCCGTTTTTCCGTTATTACATGTCAATAATTGTAACAATAATAAAAAAAGCATTATGGTAAAGCATATCAGTTATGTATAAATTGAATTAAAATAACAAACAGAAGTAATAGCCAAAGGAGCAATTTAGCACCCAAAATAGCCACCAGAGCAATTTCAGCAACCATGGTCATCAAAAATTTCCGGGGGAGCATTCCCCCGGCCCCCCTAGAAGAGTCCGCCTCGGGCGTACCTGCACGCCTTCGACATGACTCTCTTCTCCATTTATCTTTTGTCCTGACCCGGGGCCCATAAATCCTCTCCGCGGCCCTGCAAGTATGCCTCATCTGCTTTTCCACTGTATGTGTTATTTCGAATGAATTCCTTTATATCTTCAAGGTCGTTTTCTTTTATGCTCCTTTCGCTTCCAAGTTTCTGCAATAAATCAACCTCTCCTAGCTTCTTCTTGACCTTCTGAAGTACACGAACCTTTCCAGCTTTGTAAAAATACGATGTTGAATCACATCCTGTTAGACAGTGCAGTGCTGGTAACGCAAGTGACACCTTTTCTCCAAGAAAATCGCAAATCGACTTAATATCAACGTATTTTTTCTTTTCAAAGTTAAGGAACAAGTTATACTTCACACTCATGGATTGATATGCCCATACCATTAAAATCAGAGCATCCGTATCCTTTGCCACAATGACCACATCATTTTCTACAAGTAATGCATGCAGAAGAAGGCGTGTGTCCGCTTCCTCGTGGTTGCAGCTGAAGATTTCTTCCACTTTATTGTTGACAATCTTGAAGGTTTTTCTGCAGATGTTATGATAAAAGGAAGCTTTAAATAATTTTTACCTTCTTGCATGATATACGAGGCAACCAATTCGATCAAATGTTGTTTATTTGCGCCATCATGAAGGAATTCCTGCCACTTTCCTCCCTCTAACATCCTTTGCTCGACACCTGTTACATGCACTTGCGCTCCAGGTGCACCTCTTATCTTCCGCAAGCAGCTTTTGACACTCCGTTCCAAATAATTATCACAAGCATTACCGGTTTTGAATCATTAAGTGGCTGCATAAAGCGGAGAAGGCATTTTATCCAATCTTTGTAGGTCGCCTTAGGTTTTAACGACCTTACAGCAGCCATCCCATGAACAAGCTAAATGGCACCGTTTGGGGCGTCTGAACTAACTTCTGATGACTGTGTTATTATATAGTTTTGGAAAGCTTTCTCGCCTTGTCGTAGCAAAGAATCGGTTGTCGCGATGGCCAAAGGTACTGTAGTGATCGGATAATCAAATGCTCCTTCTAAAGATGAACATTTTGACATTATTAGTCCAAAGGCCTTTCATCTACAAACGAAAGATATAGTGCTTTCCCAACATCCGATGCCCGCAGCATATCCTTTGCAACATCATCATCAAGTTCTTGCCCCGTGACAATGGATCTTGGCTTACATTGATCAAATGGATCACTGCCATATTCTCTCAGCTTTTCTTTCAACTTTTGTGCATGGTTGTCATGATTTTTTTTCCAGCATTGGTAATTTCTTTGTGTTTTGAAGACGTCTTCACATGGAGTTGCTTCCTCGTGGTTGTTCTTAGTAACGAGTGGACATGAATCGTTCGACCCCAAGTATTGACAGCTCTTGTGTTTGTGCTAAAACTAGCACGAAAAGGTCCTGCAGTTCCCTTGCACTCCTTGTTGAAGAGCTCTGTTACCAAATCTCCATGAGTTGAAGAAACCCTTTCACCAGTGATTGAAGCCCCATATCCTCTCTCAATCAATTCTGTATATGCTAAGTTGTTTTGAATTTTCAAATCGGTCAAGCAAACATGTTGATAGGTACAGTAGCGGGAATAATTTTGGTGGTTAAAAGCAAATGCTTGCTTTAACATTTCACTTTCTGCTTGGAGAGATGCCTATCGATATTTCCCTCTCTTACAACAGAAACTATTGCCAACGTGCATGATACATCTTTTAAGTAGCATATTGTTAAGTCTCCGTCACTCCCCTATTTCACATCCATAATTTCATGAGCTAACTCTTTGAATTCGTTACAACTAACAACAGCTTCAAGCGTAGCAGCATCTGGCGATTTCCGCAACAAGAGTAGTCTATTCCTCAATTCGTTGTCAGAATCAAGGACGTCACCTGAAAGGATCATGAACATTTTAACAACCTTAGACAATAACAAAACGAAACGAAATTATCAAATTGTAGAGTGATTATTTTACTGACCTGCTATTCTTCCAATTCGGTACTGAACGAGAGCATCAAAACATTCCTTGTGTAAGCGCATCGATCTGTAATTATGGCGTCCTTCGAATGCCTGGACAGCCGCTCCAGCAGCAATGACCCGGCATCCACCCACCACTTGTGAAAATCTTTACACGAGAAGCAATTGAACAAGAGTTGTTGCATGACACGCAGCTGATGGAGCTCGCCCATTAGAAGAATTATTTTCTGACAGAGTTCCTTATTTTTCCAAAGTTTAGAGTACACCATTTCATCTGAGTGTACGAAGATATGCACTCGAGCATTAAATCCATGAAGTACTTGCAGACAGCATACACGGCTGGTTGAGGTATAGCAGGAAGGAACTCCTGGACAGACTTGCTGATATTTTTGCTCGACACTGCCTTGTTAAACGGCGTCCATGATCCAAGAAGTGGCAATTCTTCATTATCGGAAGTCAAGAAACCAGCTGTACTCCAAACTATAGGGACCGGTCATTAAGTATCTACTAGGGGGGGCCGGAGTGATTTGGCAAATTTCGGCAAAAAATTTGGTGGCCCATCTCAAGCACTAAAAAAAAATTTCAAAGCCCATCTAAAAAAGCAGTAAAAATTTCATGGCCCCCCAAACTTGAACTACTCGAAAGGCATAAAAAAGAACCATTATTCTCCGTCTCCTCTTGAAACATTATATAATATATCAAAGGCTTACCATACCAAATCCACGCATGAGAATAATTCTTACTTGCAAAGTGCACTAATTAGACCGTAAATATCACCATGAAACCTGAAGAACAAAATTAAAGGAATGTATCAATAAAGATTTGAGACAATTTTCTTCTAGAAATTGTTTTTAGTATAATAATAAATAAGATTCTTTGTTTTCAGACAAAAAACACTGTTAACTTACATAATTGGCTGCTCTATGATTGACTGCAACACGACCACTTCTCAAAGTAGTAAATATACTGCTAGCATCAAAAGAATCTGCCTCTTCATCAGTACTTTCAGAGGATGAATCAGAAGGGTTCATATCTCTTATAACGATATCCTCATCACTTGTTTCAGAATTCATATCTTTATCAGAATCTTGCTCTTGCATTGCTTGTTCCTGTGGTTCAACTTCCATATATTCAATTTCGTCATCTCTATGGCCTGTGTCCATGGTAGCAATCAGATGGCTTTGAATTGCTTGAACCTTCTCAGCTTTTCTCAGCTTTAGCGTGTTCTTCAGATTAAAATGAGCCAAATACTTATCAAGCGTGTAAACTGTCAGTTTGGCAAGCATACCTTTGTGAAATAAATTCTTCCAGTCATAGTCAGCAAAACCTTTACTTTTTTCTTGGCGTTCTATATGTACTCTTTGCTCAGCTCTTTTCTTTTTTTTTATTGATAAATGTGTCAAGTGTTGAACATATTTTCTCACTTTATCTATTTCTACAATGAACTTCTTTGAAAATGTGGCAATGTCACCCTCTTTATCCAATTTCCCCTCTTTAAACAAAATTTCAGCTTGTTTTCTAGGTTGAAAATCATCAATTTCTCGCTGCCTTCCATCTATTCATTGGGAGTCAAAAACACACTTTTGTAGTGTAATCCTTCAGCATCATAGTCAGGATACGGTTTTGGTACCTTGGTACAAGGAGGTCCTACCCAATCCTTTGAGCAATAAATGCATTCTCCACAAGTGCATTTCACATATTCGATGTACTTTTCCCCTGTTTCCATGTGAGTTTCCATAAACGTTTTCAATGAATGAAAATAGTTTTGACCAGGGCATGGCTTCCCTGAGCCTGCTTTGGAGATAAACTCCTTTAGAGATTTGTGATTCTGAAAAACAAATCTTCTGCACTATCAGATGTGTATGCCTTCATGAAACCTCCAGGAGCAACTGCTCCATCAATCCGGCAAGTTAGCTCTTCACAGACCTGAAAAGCGTTATATTTCATTCGATCATACTCATGCTGCTCCATTTCATCCAAACTAATGTTGGCAATTCGCTCCTCTGTTAATCCTTCAAATGGCATCCTGTATTCCCAATCAATGGCCCCCCATCACATATTGCATCGCCAACATAACTCTGGCAACGCTCTACTTCATTTTGACTGCTATCACCACTTGCAAGATGATGTCTAATGTAGTAGTCTGCATTAGTAAGTAGAATAATCTCCGCACAGCGCAGTTTCACATCATGGTTAGAAACTCCGACACCAGGTCCACCATCAGTAAACTCTAGAATTCTGGATTTCAACTTTGGTAAAAAAGCAGCTATGTTATTAATAAACTGGCTGCATGACTGAAGAACACCTTTTATTACAATCCATATTTCAGAGTTTGCACTTGTACCTTGAAGCAACTTTGTTAATTCTTCAACTGAAGAAATTAGATTCTGGAGAATGTCAAGGTCAATGTCTGAAAAATGCCAGCTGAGTTGTTGATAGCATCTTGAAATACATTAAGCATGAGATAAAGTTGTGAAGCCCTTGCAGTCTCATATTCTCTATAGAAGCAGTTACTATCTTCTAAGATATTCATGACATCATCCTTGTTTGACATCAGGCAATAGAGCTTCACTTGGTCAGCTATTTTTATAAGTGCTGGAGTTGACATTGTAATTTCTTCTTTATTAACACAAAAGAGAAATGATTCCTCATACCTTAGTCTCATGAATTCTGAGGCCCACACAGATCCATTGCTGCCCACGAAATGCTTTGGTCTATTGAAAACTACAACATCACTATCTGTTAGCTTAAGATTAGGCTTTCCGTCCTGCTCTTCGATTTTATATTCCATGATTCGGTTTACTCCGGAGTAGCATTGACAAGTCTTTCAGGAAAGTCATATTTTGGAAGAACCCTTTGTTGTTTAAATTACATGACTGGATTATACGGACATTTCGTGCACTCTGCATGCCTGCAACAAGAAGGTGAAAGTTTATATAATGAAAAACCTATAAAAGTTGATTCTAAGATGCTAGAATATATTATTTTCTCAAACTCAAAGCCCTTCAATAAAAATTTTAGCTGTCAAATGTATACAATAAAAGATATATTTGCTCTTACCTGTACTGGTTCCTGGGCATATGTAGGCTTTATCATCTCGAGATATGATGAAATTGTACTTTGCATCATTTTCATTATTAAGTGTTCCACAATGTGCCATCAATATTCCCTTCTTGAAAGCACGTTGATAGTGTGTTAAAATATTTTCATTGTCCTGAAGTTTAGGTGGTTTCTTTGAACAGAAAAGGCCTAAGCCTAAATGTCTTTTGGCTTGAATTGATCTTTTGCTACGGGCTCTGGCTCTGTTAAATACAGTGGTTGATGATTTTATAGGCGTTAGGCCACGAGCGATTCGACTATTATTTGCAAGCTTAAGAAAATCTTTCTTTTTAACTCTGTGATGCATATACATAACATTATCATGGCGACGACCATGAGCAGTTGCTTTACTTTCAATGCACTGTAAAATGTATTGCTCATCTGTTTCATCTAGCATTTGAGGTCTACCTGATCTAGTCTTGGGAAGACCAATACGGCGATCCTTAATCAGCTGTTGTTCTTACGTTTTATCATTTTTTGCATGGGTTTGCACTGGTTATTTTCCAAATCTTTTTTAGATTATCTGTTGCATCATTAAATCTTCAATTTCACTTTCAATTTCATTTATCTGTATGTCGTTCCACTTTTTAAATTTTGGTTCCGTTTAAAGTTCAAATTGTTTATCCTTTTAGAAATATTATCTGCTCTGCTGGTAAGGTTTTTAGTCACCAGGCTATGTGCTTCACTTTCTACTTCATTCCTTTGTTCTATTGCTTGTAATACAGACTGGGTATATGTTTCAATTCGTGAACTAATTCCTAGACTAGAAAGTTGCTGTTGGTATGGGTGGCACCCAGGGCTACTTTGAGTATCTTCTGTCCCAAGCAGAATCCATATTCCTCAATAAACTTTCAACAAAATGTCTGGTGAGCTGCGACCCCTGCGTGTTACTTTCCTTTGTTATCATTTCTTCAAGGAAAAGATCTAAATCAACTTCCTTTGACCGCAATATGATGTATTCACCATCAACAATGTAAACTGGGATTCCATGCTTTGGATGGCAAAGTAGTTCTATAAATGCTTTTTTCATGTGAGAATCCTTGAGGCTTTCAATAGTTTTGTCCGGATGGAAAGACAAAAACATTGTGAATGCTTCCAAGAAAGGCAGATAAGAGCAACGCAGCTCTCTTCCATTGATATTGATAATGCAAAGCAACTCCTGAAGTACTGCTCGAAGACCTCTCAAATTGTTTTTGCGTGAAAGCAATTCTGGTGATTCAATTTTGGTGTCAAAAGATTTTATCTTTCTTGACAGTAACTCCTCAGCTGCATCCAGAGGACAAGCCTGAAGAGAACTGACAACATGTTCAGAAACTCTCGAGTTCTTTCGAATATCCGTTCTTGTTCTATTCATCATGCACGCGCCTATAATCTTTTTCCGTCAACTGCAGCAACTTCCTCCTTCCTCCATTTTTTCTCCAATTTTCTAAGTGCTAAATGCAAGTAATGCAAGTGATGCAAGCAGCAACAACAAAAGTGACGATTTTGATTCAACAACAACAACAAAGCAACATTTTCGAGGTCTCGTTCTGAAAACAAAACGCCCACAAAAGCCAAAAGCCCAAACTTAACCTGCACCTCGATCCTGCCCCTAATCCCAACCCCTATTCACCCCTATTTCAATCCGAAATCTAATCCTGACTTCAACCCTGGAGCAAAAGCTTTCCTAACCCTTCCCCTGATCTTTATCTCACCAAACCAAATGCCCCGAATATAACCAAGACGAGGCTACATTCTCATGGCAAAAATGGCTGGTGAAGATGAAATAAGAGATTTTCTGCAAAAGCACAACTTGCAGCAGTATTTCGATAAATTTATAGAATTGGGATATGATGATTTAACTCAGTTACAAGAAATGTTAACAGAGGAATTAAAAGAAGTTTCGAAAGATGCTGGTATGCTTAAACCAGGACACCAAAAAAGATTTGTGGCTGCTATCCAGATTCTGCAGTCAAAAGCAACCCATGGTGAGCCAAGCAGAAGCCAAAATAATGAATGTGCCATTGATGAAGATATTGCTTTGACGCCAAATATTACTGCTTGGCCACAATTGCAAGGATCTGTGGGTGCCAAATCCACTGACTGCAAGACTTAAATTTTATAATGATGTTTTAACAAGTCTCTTGGAAACAACATACCATCTGATAGCACCCATCCAATTTAAAAACTATGTAATTGAACAAAGAATTACACGTTGGAAAATCGAGACAGCAGTTCTAAGATTTGAATATAAGACTGAAATATTTTTGACAAAAACAGCAAAGATGGCAATGCTATGAATGTTCAAACATTCTCAGCAGAGTCATTCAACATTCGAATTGGCGACAAATCTAAAGCAGAATCTGCCAAATGTATTGTTGATGGCATGGTGGTTGAGATGAATAGCCTCATAGATGATATAATAAAGCTGCGTTCATCTTTATTCAACAAGCAGAATGAAGTTAAAGTTTGGAAGAATAATGAGTTAAAATATTATGATGATAAAATAACCCAGGTGAAAAAACTCTTGGTTTTATTGGAAAAATGCCAATCCAGCATTATTTCCAACATTAATTTGCTGAAAAGAAGAATACCCTGTGCTGCTGATTCTAGCAAAGAGACCCAACGTAAGCGAAAAAGGACATATGAAAATAAGCAAAAGGCAATTAAGAGAAAATTGAAGCGATTACACAAAAATTCAAATGAGGTTTTAAA
Source organism: Sanderia malayensis (assembly GCA_013076295.1). Taxonomy (NCBI): domain Eukaryota; kingdom Metazoa; phylum Cnidaria; class Scyphozoa; order Semaeostomeae; family Pelagiidae; genus Sanderia; species Sanderia malayensis. The sequence continues at coordinate 108,838 of RQOL01000847.1, forward strand.
GATTATGACAAACGGCAAAGTGGAAGATCATTGTTCGCTTAAAAATGGAAGCAGATCACCATTAAAATACATGAGCTTGCAAAAAAGGAAGGGCTAGTCCCCAGATATCACTTGGAAGCTTTGAAGTTTCTCATCTCAAACAACTGCTTTGATGGAGATGCTCTACCGACTGTTGAGAAGATGGCCAGCGATCTTGCTGCAAAGCAAACTGCTACACTCAAAACAAACAAAAGAAAATCATTGGAAAAACCTGTTAGCCAAAATCAGCGCAGCATCATTGACATGCTGACAAGAAAGACAACATCACCTGCCATGCCATCTGGTGTCCAGAAAGATCCTGTTCCAGTTGTTTCACTAGACCAGTCTGATTCTTCAGATGTTGAATCTGATTCTGGATCCTATTCTTCTTCTTCAAACTTGGATGAACTTGACATTTAATACTAATTCTCTAAGAAATACTCTGACAATGGGTGCTAAAATAGTTATTTGTGTTCTTTGAGAATATTCTCAGTTTTCTTTTCATTAACAATTTTTTTTTTGAGAACTTTGAAAAAATATTTTGCGGCCCATCCAGTTGCAAAGAAAAAATTTGGCAGCCCATCTACATAGCCAAAATAAATTTCATGGCCCATGCCAAATCACTCCGGCCCCCCCTAGTAGATACTTAATGACCGGTCCCATATCTCGCTGCAAGCAATCTTCGAGCAAGTTCCGGCTTTCATTCTCAGAACGCTGTAAAAATAGTGGAAGACCAACTCTCTCTCCGATATAGGCGGGACTGTTACAGAATCTCCGTATGAAAAGTCATCGCATATATTTAGAGGTTGCGCGTCTTCTTGTCCAATGCTAGGAAGCATTCTTTCAACCGCACTTGGAGTTTGAAATAAAGTGGCATTTGTGTCATGGGTCGTTCCACAACCTGTAAATGTTTCTTGGCGTTCGTCGTTGTTATCCATGGGGAAATGAGTTGGTACACCTTTGCGTAAAGACAAGACTGGGAGACTATTGCTCGATACCATTCGAGACCATGCAATATTTTGCATCCGGATGTCTTCATATGAGATGACGTGGTTGCATTTATGTAGCATGTCGATCATTTCTTTGCTTCCTTAAAGGGCTTATGCAGCCAAAAATGACCTATCGTTTTTTTGCTGAAATGAAGAGAAACAGATCTGAGTATCACTATAAACCTATTTTGAGTGTTTTCTGACGAGCATAGGTATGTTTTATTTAGGCTCAAACCCACCCATGTCTCCAGAAACTGATGACGTCACAGTGATGACACGAGAATCGAGTTCCCATGGGGTTTGTATGGGAAATTTTGACCTCGAGTCACAATTTTTTAAATAACTTGAGAAAGCACAGGGCGATTTTGATTCTCTAACCAATGGCGAAAATCCCAATGTCTTTCTCACACTATGAGCTAATTTCGGTTGCTTTTGATCAAATATGGGATTTATAACAAATTTTTGAAAAAAGTAAATTTTTCGTGATTTTTGTTTTCTGCGACGTCACATTGAACCAAGCTATTGTTCTCTGCACAAGGAAGGCTATTACTAAAAGCGGGAACGGGGAACGGTCGGGGAACGACCGGGGAACGGAATAACCTGGGAACGACCGGGGAACGGTCGGGGAACCGTCGGGGAACGGTCGGGGAACGGTCGGGGAACCGTCGGGGAACGGTCGGGGAACGGAAGTATGAAACCGTTTGAAATTTACAAGTTTTTACACGTTTATGAAACGTTACGAAACGTTTACCTATCATAACTGTAAATAAAATCTACAGTCTTAATAGGTAAACAAGGTAAACTTTATAGTTTTAATATGTAAACAACGAAAGACCAGATGCATTTTGTGAATGTGAATATCGCCCGCTTTGATGACTTCCGATTCGCTGTTTGCATCATCACTCCGTCCAATGCGAGCTGTCAACGATGTCTGTTCAACACCAATAATTTAGTGGTCAGGGGGTAGACTGTAATTCAGAATTAATGACTCGCCTAACCAATAACATAGAATGAGAAAATATACTATGCCCCATGAAACAAACTCGAAGAATGTAGAAAGGATGCGCCATCTTATCTTTCCTGGGCCATCTTATAATATGTAGAATTAGAAAAATGTGATTGAGTATGATGTAAGATATATAGAATTAGAATATAGGATTTTTGAAGAATACAACAACATCATCAGGCGGACCGGACGTTGGGTTTTTAATCTCATATTTCCACTTTTTGGCCTTTGTCATCGGTGTCAGAAGTCTTTGTTTTTTCGTCTTTTGTTCTGCCTCTCAGGAGCTTTGCTCGACAGGTTTTACGCGTACTGCACTCTTTGAATCTAACTAAACGTGCTGCGGTGAGAGACCCCCTGGCGAACACATTTCGAAATGACATAGTTATTCTATGAAAGATCTAATCGTGCCCGGCCAATAATTTTGTCATATTCAAAGGCAGGAATTGAGAAACAATTACACCCTGTTCCGATTCAAACCATTCCCAAAATGCTCCAATAAAGACAGCCGAAAGCGCTTACATGACGTCGACATTGTTGTGCCAAAGTTATTATGTCAAGGATCGAGTTTCTCCCCGTCATTGTTAATTGCTGTTGTCTATTATCACCAACGGACAATCACGTGATATGATATTTCATATGTTTTGTAACACGTTATTTCCTTCCACTCAACTCACTTACAATCCTTATGATATGTAGAGTTAGAACGTGTTCTCATCTAATCTTCATCATGTCCGTCATTAAAAGCTATATCATATTTTCGTTTATTATACTGTTCTGTTCTGTTAACATTTTCTTATGTAATAAATCTCAATAAATTTTCAAAAATCTTATATTCTAATTCTATATATCTTACATGATACTCAATCACATTTTTTAATTCTACATTTCTTATATATTGAATTCTGTATATTCTCTGTTTTAAGTGTATTTCTTGTTATTTCATTCTTCGAGTTTGTTTCATGGGGCATAGTATATTTTTTCATTATATGTTATTGGTTACACGAGTCATTAATTCTGAATTACAGTCTACCCCCTGACCACTAAATTATTGGTTTTGAACTGACATCGTTGACAGCTCGCATTGGACGGAGTGATGATACAAACAGCGAATCGGAAGTCATCAAAGCGGGCGATATTCACATTCACAAAATGCATCTGGTCTTTCGTTGTTTACATATTAAAACTATAAAGTTTACCTTGTTTACCTGTTAAGACTGTAGATTTTATTTACAGTTATGATAGGTAAACGTTTCGTAACGTTTTATAAACGTGCAAAACTTGTAAATTTCAAACGGTTTCATACTTCCGTTCCCCGACGGTTCTCCGACGGTTCCCCGACCGTTCCCCGACGGTTCCCCGACCGTTCCCCGGTCGTTCCCAGGTTATTCCGTTCCCCGGTCGTTCCCCGACCGTTCCCCGTTCCCGCTTTTAGTAATAGCCCACAAGGAACGCACATGCGAGAAACAGTATGAGACTGGAAGTGAAACTTGTCATTTATTTCAAAATGTCGGATAGCTGTGATTATACCAGTTCTAGCTCGGACAACGAGCCATGCAAAACAAGAAGTAGTCCTAATAACAGCGAACAAGACGAAGATTATTCTGTAGTTATTTTGCATGTTCGAAGGGCGTACGAAAGTGCAAAAGAGAGCCCCTCACAAGCAAACCTGGATTCGAACAGTCAACAATTTTATTCATCTGCAAGGCCCAAGGGAGCACCGCTGTGACTGTTGTCGAAAATTTTCACTCCGATCAGTGTTTTGTTGACCGCCGTTCGCAGGGGGCGTCTGAGATCGCGCATCACTGTGGTGTCACAGTTTCTACAAAAGTTGTCAAAAATGCTTACTTCGGCAATGAATAACTCAAAAACTACAAAATATTTTCAAATTCTATTTGCGGCATGCTTCTAAGCACGTTAAATTCTCTCAATTTCAGCAAAAAATGATATGTCACTTTTGGCTGCATAAGCCCTTTAAACTAAACAAATAATTTTTAATGCGAAATGAATCCACAAAATCAACAATAAAAACGTAATCTTCTGATTTACCCCAAAATAGGAAGCACAAACATACCCGTAATTCTGTGATTTACAAGGACCTTTGCAGCTTGCTTTGGTGATGGTGTCCTTCTAGTCAGTGACTCCCAGTCACTGGCAAGAGACCAAATTTTTGTTGCTTTGATGTAAGACTGCGCAACAGCATAGCCAAATGAATTCGCGTTCCCAACGTGATAAACAGTGTGGTATATTGCATTATATAATTCGGGAAGAGGTCCTTCATCCAACATGGCACTCATCTCTTCTGGGGACAGTGGCCAGGAAATTTTTTTTTCCATTGGTGAGTTCATTTTCCGGCGAATCATAATGGAAAAAGATTTTACGAGATCGTGGTCTCGTAAAATCTCGTATATTCATGCTCTCCGTGCTCATTTGTCGCATCGATTTTTGTAGCATTTATCATCACTATCACTATATCACTTGAAAAGGGGGCTGGCCACTAACTAATGAAGTTTTGGCGGGAAAACGTCAATTTTTGGTTGTCATCATTTCTATTTTATTATTATTTCTAAATGTTCTTCCTGTTGGTTGTATTTGTTGTCTCTACTCTGAAATGAATTCTGGAAGTTCGTCTGAAGATGATGAAAGTGAAGGTAATATCTTTTCTTCTGATGAAGGTGCTTCTGACGACGAATATAATAGTGACTCAAGTGATGGATATGACCCTCCTGGAGTTGTAAGCGATGACAATACAGATGGTTGCTGCTATTGGTCAACAACAAAGAATGATCATCTTGATGATACGTCCAGTTTCGTAAACCAAGACATTCCCGACTATGGAAATGTAACAGTACCATTCGATGAAGACACGAAGCCAAGCGACATTGTTGAAGATGTCATGGATGAAGAATTTATTCTTAACTGTATAGATGCGACAAATGAACACGGAGAGCATGACCACAACTTCGTTGAGAAAATTGGGAGCATTCCAAGAAACGAAAAAGGAATCTAGTTTGTACGTGGCTTTTTTGCGATCAAGTGGCACATAAAGATCTTAAAATTGCCGCAGATCAAATGGGCATGGAGTGATGATCCGCTGAAAACTCAGCCAGAAGTAAAAAAGATCAAGACACTGGATATTTTTCGACTAATGCTGAAGCACTTTCGTGTTGTCAAACCTTCATCGCTACCAACACGAGACAGCGAAAATTTCCACCCGCTGCAAAACATACTCAAGAAGGCTTTGATGTGACATACACATCAAACAATTGAAAAAAAATGATTCAGTTATTCAATTCAGTAATTTTTCTCTTTGTGCCAAAACAACGAGATGAATTGAAGCTACTGAGGTAAAAGAGGGCCATGGTTATCTTTGATGTGTTCAGGGGGCAAACAACAGATTCAATCTTCAATTAATTGAAGACAATTACTGTGTCAGTATGTTGGTACCAACTAATTTAAAACATCACTTTCAGCCACTGGAGTACTACTGTCAATGGTATGCGGCAAAAAACTTCTAAAATTCAAATGTCAGGGGTCGATGGCGCAATAAGCATGGAGCTGGAGCCAGACGGCCCTTTTGAAGATCTAGACTAAGGCCCCGTTGGATCCGTTCCAAAAATGGTTACAATAGGTGTTTCATTTACACGGGTACGCATGGATCCGTTCCTTTTTGGAAACGGGATCGTATCTTTTTGGGTACGTGCTGTATTTGGGTACGTGCGATCGTATCTTTTTCCGTGCTGTGCCAGAAGAGGCACAGCACGGAACCCAGGCTGAGGTTGTGTTATCGTGGGAAGTCCAAAATATAAGCAGTACAAAATATCTGGGCCTATTGAAAAGCAATTAATACCAATTTTGTCTCTAACGTTTTCCAATATAGCTTCTTTTTGTATGTTGTAAGTGTAGTTTGCGAACAACATCGACAGGGATTGGAGTTCATGATGAACCAAACAACTGGGGCAGGTGAAGGAAGGAAATTTGTGTTCGCCATTTTCTGACAGTGTTTTGGCGCAATTACAAGTAACTAACAACAACAAAACACGCCTTAACTTGAACAACTGCGCATGCTCAACAATTGGATCCGTTCTCGTGCATACTCAACAGTTTTTTGAGTCCGTTCCCGTGTAAACGCTATACAATGGTTCCCATATCGTACCCAAAAGGCACGGACCTTTTGGGTCCGCATCTTTTTCTCTCGTGTAAACGGGGTCTAAATATCATATCAATTATGAACTAACATGATATCCGCATTCATTTTTTATAAAAATTGGTCCACAATTTTTGCCATCTTGATCGAGTTTAGCTTTGTCCGAAAATTTGTTTAGTCCGAAAGTTTTTTCGTCTGAAATTCCTAAAAAAGCGTCCGAAAGTTTCTTGTCCGAAGTATTTTGTCCGAAATTTTTAGGTCCGAAAGTTTTCGGTTTTAATGTACTTCATATAGTTCATATAGATAGTTGAACATGGAGAACCCAAATACGAAACAAAATTTAGGGTCAGGCAATTTGTTAGATGGTTGTGGTAATTTCTCTTTCTATTAGAAACTTTTCAATTCAAAATATGTTTATCACGGCAAACGATACTTGAACACTACTGCTTCATCAATGCATTCATCTAAAATTTAGTCTCAGAAGGGGGCAATTTTTCATCCATAAAAGGGGCATCTTTTAGCGCTATTATGTTTTCTATTTCGTATACCCATTTTGGCTGTTGTTTTCTGGGTGTATATTTGTACCACATTTTCCCTGTATTTTTTATTTGCTCTTCAATTATCTACTTTCCCAACATATTTTCTTTGTGTCTTCTGACCTCAAATGACTTGGCAAAGGCAAAGTTTATACAAACGCTCATTCAAAGTCTCAGCATTAGCCCCCCCCCCCCCTCCAGACGAAATGACTGTTGGCTGAAACAACCTAATACACTCCAGACAAGACCAACAGGGATTCAGCATCCATATCCCTTCTTTTCACTCGCTTCCCGAATCCCGATTTTTATACACACATGCTGGTCAGGCGCGCCGGAAGCATTTTGAGACGGCGGGGGCAGCTGCTCAAAAAGGGCACATTTTCAAAACCATTTCTTTATTTGACGCATCGTATTCTAAATGTACGTTCTGCTGTTGCTGATGAAAGTGCCACAAAACTGTATAGTTGCCAATGGTGTAGATAGGAAACTTATAGGGGGTGGTGGAGAAATTCAGATTTTCCGACAAAAATTTAATGAACATTTTTGTTTCTTCAAGACCATGAATGTAAGATAAGGAAATTAGCTAGAACTGAACGTAAGCAGAAGATATTTATTTTCCGACAAGATCAGCAATTTTCCGACAAAACGGTAGTTTAGCTCTACAGTAATATATACCGTAAATCCTCGCAAAAACGAAATTTTAGCCTAATTATTGTTCAATATTACGCAAGATAAAAGCTATACAATGCAGCCAATCAACAAAGTTATAGGTTTAAACTTGCTGTTGTTTGCAATACATTCCTAAAAAACTTCAATGTTTAGAAACCTGGACCCAACATCCTTGCAAATAATTATCAGGATGGGGGCTTATTCGAGGGAAGGGCTTATTCGAAGTTGGGAGATTATTCGTGGATTCAAGGATTTATGGTATGGGCAGCTCTTGAAACTCGTTTTTTAATGCGTCGAAATCGATAAGGTCAGAAATGCAGGCTAATTTATCCTTCACATCCTCTCTAAACTTTTAATTTGTTAACATCTGGTCCAAGTAGCACATACCCCATTGAATATGTAACACACATTGACATTTTCAAAAGGGCACAGTGCTGCCCCCGCTGCCCCTGGGCTTCCGGCGCCCCTGATGCTGGTTGCGATCACCCCAGTATACGTTGCCCCAGTATAGGTTCTTGCAGCCCCAGTATAGCTGGCAGATGACGTAATTTGATGAAACTTTGTCAAGGCAAGAAATGGTGTGAGCAAATTGGTGCAAAATGGCCGGTATTATGCCCACAGAAAAGAACACCGGAGCTCCTTATATGAAAGACTGTTGTGTGTGATGTGATTTTATAATATGTTCATGTTCAATGTTTTATATTCGCAGTGTTGTGTATTGTTAGATCTTTGAAATATGATCGCCGGGATAAAACAATAACTTGATCTTACCCCAAATAACTTGATTTTGTTGTTCATCTAAAGCGATTTTACATTGTTCATGTATTAATATTGCATTCCCTTTTCTATTGTCCTTCATATTGATGTTTTTCTTTGGGTAGGATTCAACAATTTTCAATTGGCATCTCTTTCCTTGCAAGATGTTACTGCAATTGATGGGGATCGTCGAAAGAGATGCCTCTTGATCGTTGCTGAATCTATCTTACATTGGAGTTTTGCAAGTCACGTGGTACATATGTTGTACATTGTATGTTTTGGTGGAGTGAGACGTGCCGTATGGCGGCGCCAGCTCCAAAAAAGTGGGAGGGATTTTTTTCCGGGGCGGGCAAGAAGTTTTTACGCGTTGTTTTAAAATGTTTTAAAACAACACCCGTTGATAGCAGCTTTGAAAGTAAAAGGATAAATATGTTGATGAAGTGAATTTCGTAAATATATACGGAAACAACTATTGATATTCTCTTGCAAAGGATGAAATTATTATAATCTGACCCATTCATGTTTTCCTGTTGTAAGATACATGAATCTTAAGGATGTAATTTAACAACAAATTTTGTGTTTTACATTGAAATAATCTTGCGACACAATTCACAAAACGTAGGCCTACCCCCCCCCCCAATTTTTTCATCGGATTTGCATGAATCTCAGAGACCATCTTTCTGAAAAAGTGGGGGGGGGGCTAGTCCCCCCCATTCCCCCCTGGCGCCGCCACTGATTGGCTCAGACGTAAGTCGCGGTGGTCTCGGTTCTGGCTTTGGCTTTGGTCTTGGCTTGGGCTTATACCTAAAATTTGATTGTTTGTTTATTAACTGCGCTTATCCAAGGACGTCTCGGTGTCCACGTAGTTTCAATAACAATGAAGGACATCTCGGTCGTGTCCACGTAATATTCAAACTTCAGTCTTCAAATTCTCTAAATCTTCGTAATATCGTATAATTCTTCATAACTCTTCATAACTCTTTATAATCTTCGTAATTCTTCATAACTCTTAAAATTCACCCGCAACTCGCTGCAATTCGATACGTGGATTGTTGCCGCTCACAATAATCAAACATATAATAATAATGAAAGAGCCGATACAATAGTAATAATAATAATGATAATAAAGAAGGGCCCCATGACAGTTTCATAGTCTCTACATTGGCTTGTGCGATGACTCTGAACTCTTGTATGGAGAAAGCAGCTCTTTGCAAGAAGATCAACGAGATCCATCTCTATACCAAAAGAATCGTTGCAGGAAATATTGGTATTTTCCCTTCCTGGAGCGACTCATTAGTGAGCTCGACAAAATATTTTCTTTTCAGGCTTGCAAATTTTGTATTAAGCAAGCACATAACATTCTACAAGCTGACAGAAGAGAACTTGGGGAAAATCAAGCAGCTTGCATAAGGGTGTGGGCGCAAAACATGTTTTACCGACCCCGATACTGTCGCTATTGTGCAGTTTCTTCGGGCAGACGACGCACCTGCATGCCGTCCACAAGCTAAAAATATGATAAATATGATAAATGGTAGTAGATTTGTGCAAGAAATTGCGTTGCGTGGTGTCAAAAGGGTCAAAATTTTGGAGGAAAGTAAAATTATTTTCAAATAACCGCGGTCGAAATATGAGCAGTTGCCAAGTGCATAAAGCCTTGCATGTGTGTGTAGGTATTTGAAGCTTAAAATGGTGTTCTTTCTGGCAAAACGGACTTCCAAGTGCAAGCGCAAATAATGCCGCGCTGTTTGTAGACCATAATACTTCTGCGTATCCAAGAAGTGTGCTTTCAGCAGTTGGTGCGTACAAAAGTGTTCCCGCAACTGCAGAGTTATTTTGGGCCTGTAGTAAACAGAGTTTACGATATTCTGAAATGAGGATCCGATATTCTGAAATGAGGAACGAAGACAAATTTTGTCTCAGGGGGTGAACGAGAGAATTAAAGATATTCACAAGGGCATTTTATTTCACGAAAACTTTCTCGTCTTTAGTACTGTGGCCCACAGTCTGTGGGCATGGTGCCGAACCTATATTCGAGAGGGGGGGGGGGGGCGATCCGATCGCATCAATTCCATGGTCGGTGCGGTGGTGTGGTGGTGTGGCTTTTTTATCTGTAGAAAAGAGTTTTTTGGAGATGCTGTGTTGTGTCATTTAGATCATTCTTACTTTTGAAAATGCCGGATTACTTAGGAACCGACCAGCGCAAGGTGAAAAAGGATGATAAAAAAGAAGAACAGATAGAAGGTATAATTGTTCAAGTTGAAGTCGGTTAACTCTATGACTCACTGCATTACAGTTTTAGGCGCTTCGGTGGGTGGCTAGGCCTTGGTTGGGCCTAACTAAATCCGAGTCCAGACTGTTGTGTGGCTTAGTATGGCCATTGTCTTAGTAGGAAAATTAATATACTAACGATAACATTAACTTATGATCATACCATTACCCAAAGCATACCCCTCATCAAAGAAAACTGTTTATCTATGAATTTTTGTTATTGCTGAAGTGAAAGTGATTGAAAACATCCCTTTATTGAACTTTTTCATGTTTCATTTTTGAGTTTGAATTATTATCCTACACTGTGTCATACTAATGAATTGTAAGATGGTGCATTGACTTTGCAATATGATAATGATAACTATCACTAATGTTTGAAATGAAGTGATTACACATCACGTACCTATACAAATGAGTCACTGTTTTCCAATCCCTTTATAAGCCGGCTCAAACCAAAACTAATTTTTTGATAGCTCTTATTCAGCTTAACTTTTCATAGCTAAACATTTTGTGAACATCTTTTGATGTGAATCTGTGAATTATTTTTGAATTTTAACGTTTACTTTTTTTGTTGAATAACTTCACATATACGACTTGTGAATGTAGGATACAAAGATTTTTTAACAAAAAGCTGAGCTCCAAAGTGGCACTCCTTACAAGGGAAGTTTCTTCAATTTTATGGCCATTTTAGTACTAAAAGTTTCTTAAAAGTTTCTTAACTTTAGAAATTCAAATAGGTAGAAACCCCAAAAACATCACAATTCAATGCAAATAAACAGTTACAAAACAAAAACTTCTAAAATGCCTGGCAAATATTGTAATCCATCCAAAAGAATCATTTCAATTCCATCTAAGTCTTGGTATTTAAAATAATCATCACTGCTGTCTTCAAAATGCAATGGAAACTGTCCCATCTGCCGGTTGCATCAGCTGACATGGTTTCTTAAACTTAATGGAAAGAAGTGCTATGGTTTCTTAATTTTTTAGGTTTCTTAGGGGTCAATTTCTTATAGAAGGTTTCTTATAATAACTTCAATTTGATATGTTAACCACATGGTGGTTTTGCTATATTGTGAAGTCTTAGTCAATGTAGCCAAAATATTCAATGAAAATTATGAATTCTGGATTTTGTCTGTTTTCCAAATCAAATCAGTTTCTGATGCGTTTTGCTTTAAGTACTACAGTCTCTTCACCTTTTCTGATTTTTGAGTGCTAGTTTCTCATCGGTTGTTTCTTATAAAAATATTTATGTATGCCAAGAAAGAAGTCAGATCAAGAGATTTTGTAATATTTATCATGAAAAAATGTTTCATTTATAGCTCTGGATGAAGGAGATATTGCTGTTTTGAAGACTTATGTAAGTTTTCAGTTATACTTTTTAAAATTGTCTACTTAACTCTTTGTCCATTTTACATGTACCTACACCCAAAGGTTTCTCTGTTAATTTTCTCAAAACCATTGAGGCAAAGTGACCTCATGAAAAACTACACACATTTTTTTATAAGCAGCTGCTTTATAAGCAAGGCAGTACTCGGCAAGGCAAAAAGTTAAGTAATTTTAGTACTGGATTGAAGACTGCTAACCAATTTGAAAAATTGTATTTTCAGTACTTAACAGGAAATGTGAACTGACACCAGCTTATTAACAGGAATAACCTGTGCAAGCATTATCTACCCTCAATACTTGTTGACTTTCAACTTATCTTTGATTTATCTTGCCTTCTGACATGTATATGGCCCCATATTTACCATTTTCTGATCTATTTTAAAAAAACACAAACAAAAAGTTAAGCAATTGCTAAGCAATTTTGAGTACTCAAATTTGCCTTCCAGCTAAGCAATTTTTAGTACTGAGCCCGAGTTGAAATTGCTTATACAAAAAATGTGTGTAATTTCAGTGGTAGCTTGACTTTTTTCACTGGGGAAACAGTTGGACCATGTATTAACTACCGTAAATCCTCGAATAAGCCCCCACGTTCGAATAAGCCCCCCCTAAATTAAGCCCCCACCTAAAAAATCATTTTTGCAAATAAGCCTCCCCCTCAAATAAGCCCCCATGGGGTCTTATTCGAGGGAAGCATAAGCGCAGAATAATATCTTATTTCGAGAAAGAACCCACAGGACAATAGCTATACAGTATCACTTCCTTTGACTGGAGACAAAAAAGCAAAATGAAACCCGATTTTCATGATGATGAACAAATTATACGTTTTGTTAGATCTTCACACAGTACTTTGTGAAAAAAGTTTAGCTGATTGAAAAAATTATGTCGTCTTTTTTCTGTCAACCTTTGAGGAAAAAGCAAAACTTTGAAAAGAAGCACCCCCCTCGAATAAGCCCCCACTCGAAAATTCATTTTTGCAAATAAGCCCCCGGGGGCTTATTCGAGGATTTACGGTAATCAACTCTGGAAGTTTCAACCTTATTAGTTTTAGATTACTTTTTAGTATTTGGTCCTAGTTTAACAGCTGGAGTTCAATTTAGATTCTCAAATAGCTTATGTGAACTGGTCAAAATCACACACTCCTCAACCCGTGTATGGCCAATATATATCAAGACAGCTGTTTGAGTTTTGATGTTAAAATGAAGCTCCCTGTCAGACAAGAATTTCAATTGCAGCTTTATTAATTTTTCTAGGGTGCTGGATCATACAGTAAATTGATAAAAAAAGTTGAGGAAGACATTTCATCAATTCTCAAAAAAGTTGATGAATTGACAGGTAATTCAATTCATTTTAATTATTATTTATTTTATGAGGAAGGCTTGGCTGTTTAAATGTACACTTTTTTCTGATATTAAATCATCCACCAATCAACACTTTATCACATTTGGTTAACATAATTACTTCTTCAGTAAAGAATCTTGCCTGATAAATTACAGTTCAAAGTCCTCATCATTGCAATTGCTAATTGTTCAAGTATAGATAGTAAAAATTACATTAGAATGGTGTAATTTTTACTATCTATACTTGCTTACATTGTGGGATACTAAGAATCTGAGATCAGAAAAGAAGTTTCAAATAATTATATTGACTTTTTAGGCATAAAAGAATCTGATACTGGTTTGGCAGCCCCGGCACTGTGGGATTTAGCTGCAGATAAACAATCCCTTCATTCTGAACAACCTCTGCAGGTAAGACCATGACAAAAATTTTTGTATTTGCTCTGCTGGCAATGCAAGTTTCAAAATCTTCCTCTGGTTATCTGACATAAGAGAATGACTTTGTTGCACTTTGCTAAACCTCTTTCCCACAAATGGAAGTAGTTGAAAAATCACTTTCCATTGCAATTCTGGTTGATTTTGTTTTGCAGGAATGTTTATTGTAAATGGTTATGTGTAATTTATTAAGACAGTTATTTTATTGTTACATAGGTGGCAAGATGTACTAAAATTATTAATGCTGAATCTGATGATCCAAAATACATTATAAATGTAAAGCAATTTGCAAAGTTTGTTGTGGATTTGGGAGATCAAGTTGCTCCAACTGATATTGAAGAGGGCATGAGGGTTGGAGTTGACAGAAATAAATACCAGATTCACATTCCATTGCCACCTAAAATTGATCCAACTGTCACAATGATGCAGGTGATGTATTCATTTAATTTTTTAATAGTGTAGAGTGTAGATTTTATTGTCAAGCAATATTCCTTGTATCAAGATTCCATCGTGGGGAAATTATTTTAGTAAAAAATACCTTCTTCATTACTAAACAACTTTGATTACTTTAAAGGAAGAAACTTTCGCGGGAAGAAACTTTCGCAACTCTCGCGTTTTTAGCCAAAATTCGCGAAAGTTTATTACGCGAAACTTTGTAAAATATGAAATTCGCGAAAGTTTATTCTTGATACAAATTTCAAAATTGGAAATTCGCGAAAGTTTATTCTCGCAAAAAAGCTATTTTGAGAAATTGGTAGCTAATCCCAATGTGAAAGGCGACTAACAAAGAGAAATATTTATTCATTAGTTAGTTTCATGGAAAGAAAAGAGAATCTTTTCTTTCCTTCTCTTTTCTGCCTTCTCTTTTCTTTCCAAACGAAGTGGCGTCACGCCACTTCGTTTCCATATTCACTCTGCCTTTTCTGAGAAAAGGCAGAGTGAATTTGATGATGAATAATGTTATTACAATATTGTTCTCCTTCTGTTTACGTTGTTAAAATGAGAAAATTTTGTAAAAAAAATGTCAGGTTTCTGTTTAAAGTTTCTGCTCAGACTTGGAATTAGCGAAAGTTTATTCCCGCAAAATATCCGATTTTGCCTAAAACGCGGAAGTCTCTTCCCGCGAAAGTTTCTTCCTTTAAAGTATATGAGATCGACAAGATTTTGTCAACAAGTGTTCACAAGCTTTTTTGGTATATGGCTCTTTTTGCCCTTAAGAATAAATGGTTCTTATTTACACTAACATGCTGTCACTCATGGGTTGTTAATATAGAGTTATGAAAAAAATAAAGTGATTATACTTTATTACTAATATTTTTCTCCCTTTGTTACAGGTAGAAGAAAAACCCGATGTTACATATTCTGATGTTGGTGGATGTAAGGAGCAAATTGATAAACTGCGAGAAGTTGTTGAAACACCCTTGCTACATGTTAGTATCTTTTTCATTGAGTTTGCACCAAATATTTAAAGATAGTGTTAAGTTCTCATGGACTTCTGACATCTAGAGCTGAAGATAAGACAGTAATATCCTTATTGATAAAGAAAAAACATTGGTTGCTACTTTGCTTGAAGTCTGAATGATTTGTTTAGTTGAGATTTTGAAATGTTTTTATTCATTCAATTTTAGCCTGAAAGATTTGTAAATCTTGGAATTGACCCCCCAAAGGGAATCCTACTATTTGGCCCTCCTGGAACCGGAAAGACATTGTGTGCTCGTGCTGTAGCTAATCGGACTGATGCTTGCTTTATCCGTGTGATTGGATCAGAGTTGGTCCAAAAATATGTGGGAGAGGTAAAGTATCGTATATACTAAAATAAGTAGTTTAATAGATAAATAAGTTTGATGCAGTATGAATATCTCTCTTTAAATCTATTTTCATTCACTATTTTTATCTCATTCCAGGGTGCAAGAATGGTCAGAGAGCTTTTTGAAATGGCAAGAGCTAAGAAAGCATGCATAATATTTTTTGATGAGATTGATGCTGTTGGGGGTATATTTTATTGAAATTTCTTATCAATTTGTTGCTTCTAAATACAGACATCCATATGATAAAACAAATACTGTTTCAAAAGGGCTACTTGGAAAGTATGTGCTTTTGAAATAATAACCCGGGCTATTGAAATTGAAATCAGACTTTCAGAAAAAAAGTGAAATTTGGGTCCATTTTTAACACAAACACAAAGCAGATGTCTGGGGAGATTAAACATCATGTTTGAAGTCCTAAAATTACCCCCTGACCTAACCCTTCCTTTTTGGTTTAACTGGAAGTAATAATTGTTTGAGTCATCTCCTATGTCATGCAGCTTTGTTTGTTGATAGAAATAAAATTGATTTTATTTCAAGGTGCCAGATTTGATGATGGTGCAGGTGGAGATAATGAAGTTCAACGTACAATGCTGGAACTTATCAATCAACTTGATGGATTTGATCCCAGGGGGAATATCAAAGTTCTTATGGCCACGAATCGGTCAGTTGATATATCGCTATATTTTGTCTTTTTGCATTCTTTTTAGTGACATTAATTTCTGTTCATAACATTACATTCCTTCATGGCATTCTTTTTAATGATAATAATCTTGTTTTATGTCTGCATTTTTTTAATAATTGCATAGATTTATCAACATGTTACTTCTCCTTTGACAGACCTGATACATTAGACCCTGCATTAATGAGACCTGGTAGAATGGATAGAAAAGTTGAATTTGGACTTCCAGATCTAGAGGTTATATTGTCACTTAATTATATTTTAATTTTGTTTAGTTTAAGTTATACTTTTAGGGTATAGTTGTTCTGATCAATGGAAGCAATCTTCTTAGCATTGAACACATTTTCAAATTTTGATTTGTATCACAGGGTCTCACTCAAATTTTCAAAATACATGCAAGGTCCATGAGTGTTGAAAGAGATATTAGATATGAACTGCTTGGTCGACTTTGTCAAAATAGTACTGGTAAGTTAAATCATTACATACATATATACCGTATTTCCTCTAATTAGCGCCCACCCTCTTTTAACTGCCCCCTCCAATAAGCGCCCACTGAAATCAAAAGGTGGGAGATCAGCGCCCCCCTCTATTAACCGCGGAGACGGTTAATATAATTCTTACATTTTCACGGTTTAGTTCAAATAATAACGTAACACTTTCATCGGGTTGTGAGCATTTGGAAAATGCAATGCAGTTAAGATCAGCAGTTGAAGTTGATCTTGGCTGCTTGATATTGAATAAAATTTGGAACTATATAAGATTAATCTTTTGTTTTTGAGGTTGTTTGATTTTAAAATTTCAGGACTGTGAAATAAGCACCCCCCTCTTTTAAGTGCCCCCCTCTAATAAGCGGCCACCCAATTGTGCAAAATATTTAATAAGCGCCCCCACGCTTATCAGAGGAAATACGGTAATTACATTGTATAATTACATTGTATAATTACATTGTATAATTGCAATGTACATTTCCAAATGTGTTTTAAGCCACTAGAAAGTAACATGCTCCCTTCTCTACCCCCTTCACATAAATTGCTTAAATACATTCACAACAGTTATCAATTAAATTTGAGAATTCACACCATTTTGTTTACTGATTGTTATAAGAGAAATTTCCAAAAGTTGGAACAACAATATGGGGACAAAAGTCATATTTTTGCAAGTTTTGCACACATCATTCATTCCCTCCTCTCCCAGGCAACATTCTCTAGCAAGATAGTCTTGTTTAATATCGACAAATTTATCTTTGCACCATGATCGCAGGGGTCTGCTTGAGAGAACAAGATTGGTTTAGGAGGAGTTGGGGGTGAATAAAGTCAACATTATAATGCAAATTCAAACTTTTGAAAACAGGTGCAGAGATTCGTAGCGTTTGTACAGAAGCTGGCATGTATGCAATAAGATCACGTAGAAAGGTGAGAGTTGCAATTATGCATCATGTGCATGTGCATATATTTGCTTGACATAAATCCGTAATTTTATTCTACAGCCTGTTGATCTTTCTCATGCAGTAATGTATTACAATAAACTTATTTCAAAACTATGCAAGATAAAATTGACTAAGGATTACCTTACAAGTTTTAATCCCATTTTCTCATGTTCAGCTCTTTGTGTTTCATCAAAATTTCCCGAAAATTATGCAGAATGCACAGTACCATGTCTGTTCAGCAAATACACATTTATTTAACATTTCTTATGTTTATTATCGCAGGTTGCAACTGAAAAGGACTTTCTTGACGCTATTCAGAAAGTAATCAAAGCATATGCAAAATTTAGTGCCACGCCCAAGTACATGACTTACAACTAACCTTCAAAAACAAATACGCATACTTCCAGTTAGGCATTCTTTGACACCATATTAAAAATATACTGTATTGGCAATGTGATTCTATCTTTGCTGAGTAATCTATTTCATTTCACTGGATTGTTGATGGATGCTCTTGAACTTTTATGCCTTTTCCTCTGTATAGTTCAATGGGCTAAATTGTGTTATTGGATGTTTCAGTAATTGTTGTTATTTTATAACCCTAGAATGCCTTTTGCAGCTTCATATCATCACTCAGAAAGAGTTAATTCTCACAAAGACTTTCTTGGTTTGCTTATTTCCCAATTAACAATTTACTTTTGTATTGGTCAGGGTAAAGGGTCGAGAGAAAGGAATCAGTTATAACAGCAGACAGTCCCCAAACTTTTCTATGTGCAGCAGTAAATACAGGTAATCTGGAGCCATTTCTAAAAGTAGTGTAATATTGGTAACGAGCATCCAGTAGATTGGTTATTGGAATGGCAAATACTTCTGAAACCTATAATGAAAAATTAAAACAACATGAATCTATCTCATGAATCAACACTATTATTTGTTTTTGCAAATATGAAGAGACCACCAAAACATTCTTTTTGGAAATAAGGAAGTATTAAAGTGCTCGTAAGATGTAATACCTCATTGTGATTAATGGGCAGATCTTCTAATATGAGTTTTCCTAAGTAGGAGACGAATGGAGAAATAATCATTGTCCTTTGCTAAAAAATAAAAAAAATAACCTGACATAATACAAGCTCAGTCAATACAACCTCCAATCATTTTGGAGAAAAATTCAAAATATTTAAACTTCTTGGTAAAGAACATGTCTGTTTAAATGGTCATAAATAAAACCAAAAATTAATGGGGATACCCTGTTTGGCTGCGGTCTTAACGGTGCCCAAAGGTCAATTATACTTCTATTAATACCAAGTTCTTCACATGTTTCTCGCATAGCAGCATCTTGAATAGTTTTGTCAGTTGGGTCTCGTTTTCCTCCTGGGAAACTTGACAAAATACAAATAAATAAGATTCTCCATTCAATAACATTTTTGTGAATGTCTTAATGCTAAATGCTGCGAGTTGAGCACATTAGAGCAAATTGTTGAATCATTTACTATCAAAAAAACAAATAACATGATAAAATAAAGATGCTTTACCACTTTTACTGGATCACCTGCAACCTAAAAGCTTGAAAGATTTCTTGACACACAGCAAACTAAAAACATTGCTACCAACACTCAGAAGCATACATATAAAACCTAAGCATTCACACAAACTTTGTATAGAAACAACTGCCTCTATCAAGAGAAATTTCACCATGATTGTTTTTAAGAATAAAATTTAGCAGTTTATCTTACCTTACTTCAGATCTGTGAGAACTTAAGTTGCTTGACCTCAATGTATAAAGCAGACATGTTTTTTCATCAACGATACAAATAGGCACCAAAATACCAGCCTCTGGTTTATTTCTTGAAAACATCTTCTTAAAAAGTTCTTTTCCTTGTTGCTTTTGTGAGCATGACATCAAAAAGTCCTTTGCCTTGCTGCTTTCAATAAATGATCTTATTGATGAATCTGTTATCACTTGCTGATTGTTTACAGAAGAGCATTTTGCCCTTATCAAACAACAGAACTTAAATCTTCTATTTAATCGGATGGAAGCAGGACATTTTCTGAGCAATTTCTCCATCCAAACCTTCTGGTACCAGCACGTGTGTTCAATAATTCAATTTCTCTAGATGCGTCATACTAAAAAAGATATTCCCATTGAAAATTTCATGTTCGAAAAACGAACAGCTCACGTCAGCAAACTCGTTCTTGAGAAAGGGAAGAGAGGGACAAAAATTCAAGCACAACAACAAGGCAAGAAGTAGCGGGTGCTGTACTGTTTATTATTTGTAGAAAGGTGGTGTCTATCCAGGTATGGTTGCTGCGTTATCAATTTTAAGCCACCTTTACAAGTCTGTTCTTTAAGTCGTATAACGCCAGCCTAATTCACGTGTATCTTTTACGCATGTGATCATTTGGCAAAATTGAATTGGCCTAACTATCTAAATCTTAAAGGAGGATCTGTCAGTAATGGTCTAAGGATGAGGTTAGATGGACATATCAATGAAAATTAATCCAATTTCAAAGTAATTAACTTGTTTCTCACCTTCTCTTGCCGAACTTAACTTTCAGTGGAGGATTAGTTTTCCAGGATACCTTGCAGAAATTTCAAGGAATTTTATCTGGATCACTAGACTCACTACATTGCGTCCCTGTGCCTCGCTCGTTTTTACTCGCTCGTTTGAGGGACTTATGGACTTCTCTGGCGGAAAAAATCTTCTCTGGCGACAAATTTTTGTCGCCCCAATCAGATTGCAGTATTTAGGTTTTAAACAATAGCCATTGTTTACTTTGACCAATCGCGTTCAACCACAATTTAGGCCAAGAAAAATGAGGTTTAACTCGATATTTAACGGACCAATCTGGACTATAAGAAGTGGCGTGGCGTCAATTTTTAATTCAACATCAAATGGCGGGAAAATGCCGAAGCTGTGGGAAAAGTTAAAAAGAATGAAAACACAATAAGTTTTCGTGCTTTTCCGAGAAATGTTGACAACAAAGTCTTCATCAATTGTATGTTTTTGTATATGGGTCGCGTATAAGTAAATGTAAAAGCTGCTTTTCGTTTGATAATCGCATTTCATTAGGACTTGTTGTATTCATGATTATGAAAAACAACACATAATTTGATAACCTGCGTGGATTCAGCACTAAAGAAAGCATGTCATGTATTATTACATATCATATTTTATCCTAATAATCTGATTAATAAAAACAATTGTTCTTTAGTTACATGTACGTCAAAATTCAAAACAATTTCTCTCATTAATTCAAAGCAAATATTGAATATACCTAACAAAGTTTCTTCTTTCAATTCAGTAACCAAAGGTAAAGTTAGAAATTAAGGTTCATTTAAGTTTGTTAATTTAATGTTGAATACTATTCTTCGTCCTTCAGCCGACCATGAATCTGGGATTTAATCTGTGAATGTAACAATGAAAATAATTACTTTTCATTGTTCATAAAATAACCCAAAAATTAATTGGTCGGCTCGTGAAAGGCCTAAACATGTTTATATCAAAGTTGAAATTAAATCAAACAACTGCAACCGCCAGTGATTTGCAAAATCCAACAAGAAATAAATTGGAAACGAAAAATGAAACTTACCTGTTTCTATACTTCCAAATAAAAAACCTTCGACATGCAACCATTTACATATTTCTTTTCAAAGAAAATGAAAACTTATTCATAAACGGCAACAAAGCAAAATATTGACATTTTCGCGTCCCCATCAATTTTCCAAATTCCAAGTTTTAATCTTGTAGCATTACATCAGAGCGAGGCGGCACATTTTTTTCCAGTTTTTGACCTGTAAGTCCATAAGTCCCTTGTGTTGAGCGAGTTGCGAGCGAAGCACAGGGACGTAATGTAATGAGTCTACTGGATCACAACAAAATACAGAACCTAAACGCAACCCACCCGAACCCGGACCTTTTCACGATTGCCCTTACTCACCGCGTGACCAAAATTGACGTCATTTCACGCCACGAGGCAATGCCCATGTTCTTCTCGTCCTTTTTTACTTCATATTTCTTTATGAAAGCAAATCAAAGGGGGCAAATCTGCTCTAGATCAGCAAAATCCAACGTCTGCTTAGTTTCTCTATCTATATTCAAAAGAAGAACTTGAAAAACTACTTCTATATTTACTTACGATCCACTGGTAATATTTTGGCACATCCCGTACGTACCACTACATTTCATTTCATTTATTCAAATTTAAACTTTTTAATTACAATATACTATTAGGGATATAAAAATATAATTGGGCAAGTTCAGCCTGAACTTGTCCAATTATAAGGTTTTCAAGATTGTTTGTTAGTTATTTGTGGAATTTTTAGTTAATTATTTTCAAAAAAACTTCTATTACAAAGTCTGTAATTCTTTAATCGAACTTAACTATCTGATGAAAGTCTAATACACTGTTGCAGCATTAGCTAAGTTGCAAACGTTTGAAATGGATGATTTAATATTTCGATTATGTTATTATTTTATAGAAGTATGACTGAAGTCGTAAAGAAGAGATGCGATGCATCATTTCACCATTTTATTTGCAAAGTCACTACGGTACAAATATCATTGTGCTTCATACTAACCGACATTCTCTACAAGTTCCTATCAAGGATTTCAATCCATCGGTATCGGTATCCACCTGCTTGCATTGCATTGCCTAATTATGACCTCTGTTTAGAAAATTAATACCCGGATTTCATTGTTTTTAGACATTAATATTCAATGGGTTTGTGATGTTTATAATATTAATGAACTCGTTGGTAGTTGGACTTGAAACAATTACAAAGCTTAAAAGAGACCATGCCGCTACATTTTCAACTTTGAATGGCATATTCTTGTTCATTTATACATCTGAATTCATCCTAAAAGTGTATTCTGAACCCAAAGGCTATTGGAAAAGCAGTTACAACATATTTGACTTCACTGTCCTGGTACTTTCATATGTTCAGGTTGTGCTAGACAACCTACAGGTCGACGAGGGGTCACTTGAAGTACTTAGGTTACTCAGAGGTGAGATTTGATTTTTTACCAAACTACTTGGTATTTTGTTTAAAGGATTTTATGTTTGGAAAAATTGCTCTTCATTTTCAACCGACGTGATCTGTTTTCATTTTTGTAGTTATAAGAGCACTAAGGACGATATCATTCGTCGAAGGTCTACAAGTACTTGTGACGGCATTAATTGTCACTATTCGTAAATCTGTAGTAAATGTCGTTGTTCTACTTGTACTGTTGATGATATTCTTCGGTGTTGTTGGCTACTACATTTTCGGATACGATGATACAGGTGATAAGGAAAGATGGGGCAGTCTTAGTGGTGCGATGTTGACACTTTTTACCTTTGTGACAGTAAGTAACTTGGCTTGCACAGCAGTAGATGTGAGTCATCTCGTGTATGTGCTTTTTATAATCCTGATCAAATAGTTAAAACAATGTTTTATTATTACAGGCTGATGGGTGGACGCAAATTCAAAAGAGGTTGGATGAAAAATTTTCATACAGCCAATGGTTTACAGTTATATTCATATTTCTTGGTCACTTCATCTTCACCAATCTCTTTATTGGTATTATTATAATGGTACGCCGCCTTCCCTATGAAAAGTTACGTTTCATACCTAATCATAAGTTCCAATTATTTATGAACAATTATTCTTGATCATTCATTTTTGAGCGTGAACAATATAAAATACATTTAATTTTGTTCCAGAATATTCATGAGTCGACCGAAAGATATAATGCAACAAGGAAGAAAGAAAGAGAAGCTATTTTGCAGGTTGATTAATTACGCTTTGATTATTATGTTCTATTTATTGTTTAAAACGCTTGCTATGTATCGAAAATATCGAGAAAAAATGTACCAAATCCTTTTATACACAAAGAACAAGAGTCTTTATGCGTAGGGGATGTTATAGAAATATCTAATCGTATAATTTCTCTACCGCAGCTAAAGAAAGATTATCTCTACAAGAGACAACGAGAAGATGTCAAGCAAATGCTAGTAAAACAGGCAAGGAAGAACTTACCTTATTGCTTACATTAGATATAGCCTTCCACTTGTTCAATTTATTATTAATTTGAAGCCCCATAGACTTTCCATATTTACGATCGTAATTGGTCGTCCCCCCAGTGGGAAAATAGTTACTCGCACATTTTGATATTGATTCATTCTTACAGAGAAATAGCAAATATGCAAACTTTACAGAAATGACACAGAATTTTCGACGCACACTGCGCCATGATGACTTTGTACTGATGACAGATACTTGTTGTGGCCTCACGTGGCTGGAAACGTACATTGATTCGTTGGATTACTTGGATGCATTTTCATATAGGTAAATATCAAACTATGTTGTAAGTTTAAGCATTCTCAAACCCATTTTATTGCAATTCCGACCAGACCCTATGTCCACTGCAGGGTGTAGTTATACTCCCACTCCTTTCAAATATTTACTTGGGTTTTAAAACATGGCGAAGACTGTGTCATTTGGGGGATGCACCAAAGACGCGTATGTGGCATTTTTGGCCCTTTTACAGTTTGAAGTTGTGGTAGGCCCTTTTTTTTGCCATGATTGTGCAATTTCAATTTCACTTTGCCCCTTTTAATACATTTACATTTCAGGTGTCAACAATCGCATTTTGCCCTGGCGACCAACATTGCTGAACTGCTAGAAATGAAAAAAAGAAAGCGGAAATTTTGCCCATTTTAACAGAAATGCTGCATAGAGGAGTAAAGTGAATGAAGTTTAGCAAATTATTATTCAATGGTAAAGGAATGCAATTTTTCAATTATCTAAACGTTTGAAGTGGCATCATTACATTTAGTGAGTGAAGTGGAAAAAAGAAGCGTTAAAATATGGGGCATCTGGGGGACGGGGAAGCTTAGCTTAGCTACTCAATGATCGAGGTCTGTGAGTATAGTCTTTTTGTGTGGCTTGTATACTGTGCTCCTCCCTTCCTTTTTCTCATTCTCGTTAAGTTCTCCATTAAAATATAAAGTCGAACTCCCTGCTCTCTGTTGTCCATTGTGGAAGTATATTAATTTGTTCCTAGACTAATGGTTTGGTTTGAGTTATGTTGGTTATTTTTAGTCGGTTTCAACTAATTCATATACATGTTTGAATGTTAGGTTTATTGAATTGGTGGAAAATTAATTTTATTCCAATCTAATATTCACTTTTCTCTCTTCCATCATTATCAAGAACGGATAAGAGCATTAGGCTCTTATCCTTTTTATGTTCTTGGCAACGCAGTAGTTTATCTAAAATTCACAGAAAAGTTACTTTCCGTAGAAATTTTACACTCGCTAATACTACTCGCCATATTGGTTGAGCAACTGCTGCCATGTCCTCCTCCGCAAATTAAGATGACTGAAGCTGATGAAATCTCGATGAGGGGTTTTGGGCATGTTGCGATATTATATTCTTTCGCACAAAGGCTGCTACCGAAACCAGTCCCTGAGAAGTTCCTGATGAGATCAATCGAAAACAGCAAGAAGAAAAAATTCAATTCACTTTGGGCACGAGAAAAAGAAGGTAATCATCGAAGCATTCTTCAGCAGGAGGATGTTTCTGATTTAGTAGCGCCAGATTCATAGAAGTATATTTTTCGACAGAGTCGAAGGGTATACCTCCTCTTACTGATGAGAATCTGGCCCTACTAAATCAGAAACATCCTCCTGCTGAAGAATGCTTCGATGATTACCTTCTGGAATGATGAATGGTCACCTTTCGTTGCCTTCCGGAAAAATTGGAAAAGAATACATCAGTGAATGCACACGTTTGATACATGAATGGGTTAACGAAAGCTCGCTTCATCTGATTTCCATAAAAGCTCTTATGTTAATGCTATCTCTTCTGCTGCAAAAGCCAACCAGGAACTCGAAAAGCAAAGATCATTCAAACTGCCTTAAGAGACGATTAGAGTTGTGGAAGAATGGGGAATTTGACCTACTCTTACAAGAAATTCGATTCATTCAGTCTAATCTTGAACAGCAACAACGCAAAAAGTCCATCGAAGAGGTGTCCAAATTGTTTCAAAAGATCGTGATTTCTGGCAAAGTCAACGCAGCACTCCGACTTTTATCTGAGACAGAGTCGAAAGGTATACTTCCTCTTACTGATGAGAATCTGGCGCTACTAAATCAGAAACATCCTCCTGTTGAAGAATGCTTCGATGATTACCTTGTGGAAGGTGTTGTGTGGGTCGTTGTAACTACAATTGTTTTGTTGTATTTTGCACGTATTTGTTTACAGTATTGTTAAGTATGAGCGTGGTTGGCTGGTGCACCCACTTGAAAGTGTGAAGGCGCGTGCCAATCCACACTAGGGTCCCAGGTGCACAAGAATGGAGCACCATATCACCACGCTTGTTGTGATTATTATTGTGAACATAAATAGACTAAAATGAGAAGTTTAAGTAAGAGAGAAAGTAGAGAGTCTGAAGGCAAGTGGTACAGTGGCGGCCTTCGTGTCAGCCGTACCGCAAGACAAAAAGTTCGTTCTCTTTATTGCGTCAAACCCTAGCGTTATCAGCACCATCGCAAGCGAGACATCGCCTACCGAACTTCTGACTACCGTCCCCAGCTCTGGGGTGGAATTCTTAAAGAAACACCTCACGACAAATTGGTAGCCAGTGTGGGTCTTCGACGAAATGATCAGACGAGCAGTGGTTCTTCGACGAAGCGATAAGACGAACGGTATGGGCCTCGACGAAGCGATCAGAAGAAAACGAACAGAAGAGCAACCTCAAAGCAGAAGAAGAAGTATAACAAGTAACAACTAAGCATTGGTTTATTGGTGAGTTGTTGGTCTGATCTTCGATAGCAGCATTGATGACCACAGATTCAAATCTAGCGAAGTGCAACCACGAGTGCAATAAGCACTTGCTATTGAAGAACAGTATCCTCAACTCCACTTATAATCACCACAGAACAGAACAACGACAATAAAAAGAATGGTTCCTCGTGGCTACAACCAAAAGGCCATAATTATGAAGAAGACTGGAAAGATTTACAAACTTAGTAACAACGACATGGTATGAGAATCTCAACTTAATTATATTGTAAGATGTATTTTAATGGGCTGATGATTTGGTTTGGACTGGTTCGGATTATTATATTTGTTGATTAGGTGATGGGAAATTCCACCTCGATGATATATTGTATTTTTATTAAATAAATTTAATGCCCTTCAGATGTATTAGAAAATTTGAGAAAAGTTGAGTAAGCATTATTAAATCCGCGAGAGAAATTTTGTTAATTTTGATTAGTCATATTTGTAATTAAATAATTATATAGGTTAGCTATTCTTGTCAACCTCAGATATTTCGATTTTCAATGAGGACATTGAATTTGGTAAGGGAGCTATGTTGTGTGGGTCGTTGTAACTACAATTGTTTTCTTGTATTTTACACGTATTTGTTTACAGTATTGTTAAATATGAGCGTGGTTGGCTGGTGCACCCGCTTGAAAGTGTGAAGGCGCGTGCCAATCCACACTAGGGTCCCAGGTGCACCAGAATGGAGCACCATGTCACCACGCTTGTTGTGATTATTATTGTGAACATAAATAGAGTAAAATGAGAAGTTTAAGTAAGAGAGAAAGTAGAGAGTCTGAAGACAAGTGGTACAGTGGCGGCCTTCGGGTCAGCCGTACCGCAAGACAAAAAGTTCGTTCTCTTTATTGTTTATTGCGTCAAACCTTAGCGTTATCAGCACCATCGCAAGCGAGACATCGCCTACCGAACTTCTGACTACCGTCCCCAGCTCTGGGGTGCAATTTCAACAGAAACACCCTATGACAAAGGACTAGAACAACAGATAGGCTCATATGCTTATGAAAATATTGATGGTGCCCTGATACGCAAAATAGCTTTTCAAATCAAGGGAGCTGCTGGACCTTCATACTTGGATGCTGATGGATGGAGAAGAATTTTAACATCTGCTTCCTTTGGTTCATATAGCCATGATCTATGTGATGCATTGGCGAGTTTCATTAAGAAGTTGGGCCGATTCGTTTATGACATTGGTTGTCTTGAAGCTTTCTTAGCGTGCAGACTGATACCATTAGATAAGTGTCCAGGTCTTCGACCTATTGGCATTGGTGAGGTTCTTCGCCCCATTATTGGAGGTGCAGTGATGGTAACCTTCAAACAGCAAATGTTGGAGAGTGCTGGAGATTTGCAACTGTGTGCAGGCCAACGTTCTGGCTGCGAAGCTGCTATTCACGCTCTGAAATTTGTTTTCGATGAAGATGATTGTGACGGAATATTGCTCGTAGATGCTGACAATGCGTTTAACAGAATAAACCGCCGGGTGATGATACACAACATCAAGATTATATGTCCAGTAATTGCCACCTTTGTAGCCAACTGCTACCATCGGTACTCGCGACACTTCATCACTGGTTGTGCTGAAATCAAATCCTCAGAAGGCATGACGCAAGGTGACCCATCGGCGATGTCAATTAATGCCTTGGGCTTGGTCCCTCTCATTCGCGCAATTTCTACTGTAGATGTTAAGCATGCTGCCTATGCTGATGATCTAAGTTGTGGTGGAAAACTAGCGTCTCTTCTTTAGTGGTGGCAGAAGCTGGTTTCTGCTGGCCCAAGAATTGGCTAATAGCTAAGCCTGACAAATATGATCTTGTTGAGTCGGTATTTAAGGATACTAACATTAACGTCACAATGGAAGGTAAACGACATCTTGTTGCAGTCAACGGTAGCCTCGAGTTCAAGAATACCTATGTATCCGATTTAGTTGATTTTTGGGTTAAGCAGATTCTCATTCTCTCTGATATCGCAAAGTTCTACCCACAGTCAGGATTCAGACACAAGCTCAACTATGTGATTCGTACCATCGACAACATTGAGCATCTCCTTGAGCCAGTTGAAAACGTAATCAGAAACAAACTGATTTCATCGCTAAAGGTCGATCTTGCAATGACTTGGAACGTGATCTATTATCACTTCCAGTTAAAATGGGTGGCTTGGGAATAATAAATATTACAAAGATCTCAAACATTGAATACGAAACATCAAAGCGTTATACTGAATCGCTCGTCAACAAAATCGCCAACCAGAATGACGGATTATGAGATTATGAGAAGGTTATGATAAACCGACCAAAGCTTCTTATGAATCTCAACCGCTATCTAAGATCAGAACAAAGTTGAATCAACAGGATCTGAAAGCCAACGATATAGCTTGTTCCGATGGCGCATCTACAAGGCTATCGTCACTGCCACTGGAGGATGAGGATTTGGGCATGAGAGGGTTAAGAAGAGGGAATTTTTCGACGCTCTTTAATTACGATATGGATGGAGCATGAACCGTCTGCCATCTGAGTGTGTTTGCCATAATAAATTTTCTGTGGATCATGCTCTCTCGTGCAAACTAGGCGGATTTGTTACACTTCGACATAATGAGCTGGTCAACATCACAGCCAATCTGGTCTCCAGTGTCTGCAAGGATGTATGCAAAGAGCCCTTTCTACAACCTTTTCCAGGTAATGATGATGAGCTTCGAGCTGACATCCCAAGGAGCGGCTTCTGGCAAAAGCAGCAGCGTGCATTTGCTGATGTAAGGGTTTTCTACCCTTTCGCACGTAGCTACCAAAATCAGCTCCTGAAATCGCTGATGAACTCAATGGAGAACATCAAGAAGAGGAAATAAGAACAATTCCCGTATTCTAGAATCTGAGCATGGAAGTTTTACCCCATTGGTTTTTTCCTCGAACGGTGGCATGAGTCAGGAAACAAAAAGGTTCTACTCAAGGCTTAGTGGTGAGCTCGTAGCCAAGAAACACAATCTTACTTTCAGTAACACTGCAGCGTGGATTAAGCGAAAGCTTGCTTTTAGCTTGGTTCGCTCTGCTGTCATTTGTGTCCGTGGCTCACGTTGTAGAAAGTACTGTCTTGTTTGACAACATTGCTGATGCTGACGTG
Organism: Sanderia malayensis; assembly: GCA_013076295.1. Classification (NCBI taxonomy): domain Eukaryota; kingdom Metazoa; phylum Cnidaria; class Scyphozoa; order Semaeostomeae; family Pelagiidae; genus Sanderia; species Sanderia malayensis. Next base: position 138,226 of record RQOL01000847.1, read on the forward strand.
AAGATGACCAATTCTCTGATTAACTGAAGTTTGACTTTTTGAACTGCTTTTACTAATTTAAATTTGTTTTAATCACTATCATATCTATTCTACTGTACTAATTTTCGTACGACTAGCGATGTACTATTACTTTTGACTGTTGATACTTATTTAATTCATTCACTTTGAGCACTCATCGTTTTCAATAGTTTTCAACGATGCAGAATAGTTTCTATGACAACTGTGAGCTTCTGTCCTGCCGCGAAGATCAAAACAAACATGATCACGCAACAAGATGAATGAGTTGAATTAGAGTTGAATGGATGACCATGACCTGACTGTGATTTGTGTTTGTTTGTGCGAAATTACAGGCAACGAATAACATGACGACGTTTAATAACAACTCAATAGCGGTAATTATTTTTATTTAACATTTTTTGTCTGTTTGTCACGAAGGCAGGTTATAAAACTAGCCCCAACAGAATCTGGACTGGTGGGAGGGAAACCTAGTTTGGTTATAACTTTTTTGGGCAGCGGATGAAAGCTGAAGAAATGATCTTCCAGTAAAATTAGACACTAACAACTCGTTTTGTAAATTCTCCGTTTATGTAAATCCCCAGAGAACAGTCTTTTGCCCTTTTTGTGTCTTATTGTGTCTTTTGAACTTCCTATTCTCCTATACATGATCTGCAAATATGTACTGTAAGAGTTATTTTTGTTTCTATTACTTGTATGTTCCAATTCTCATTTATCACTTATTTAAACTTCTTGATGTTTTTAGGAGGGGCTTAATGAACAGGATAGGCAAAGCATTACATTGATACCCTTAGCCAGAATTTTCTCATTTTTGCAAAGTTTTTGTTTTTGCTTGTTTTATTTATAGTCAGAATAGAAAACCATCTATTACACTTATTGTTGCACTGATTTTGTGTTAAAATTGCTTCTCACAGTCTAAAATATGCTTTTTCTCAGCACTTATACAACTAGAACATTTTTGGCATCAGCAAGAACATTTTTTTTGAATAGTTTGAAATGCTCCACACTGTTGGCCACCAATGGATAATATGGTGTTGATTATATGCAATGGCTAGAAAGCATCCCTCGATGTGCAATTTTTCTAGCAATTGATCCATTTGTTTTTATATATATTGTTTAAGTAAATGGACATTTTATAAAGTTTTTTCAATTTCAAGCTTAATTTTTATAAATTTGTTTAATTCCATGTATTGACAAAGAAGATTATCTTGACATTGTCACTGCTCACCTTTAGTGTAGTGTGCAATAAGTTAATAACTTTATCTCTAAGTGGATCCAAAAGCATTATATAATTTTTTGGTCTAAGGCCTTGGAGTTACAAATTAGAAGATTTCCTTTGCAATATTTTACCCAATGCATCACTTTATTGCATATTCAAGCAATGATTTTCCTATGAGATAGAAGAAACAATGTGCAAATAGTTTGAAATTTAATTCATCTGGCAGCCCTGCCCTGCTTTTCCCATTTGAAAATATGAACAATAAAATTGAACACAAATGATTAGATGAATGCCTATAGTAACTGCAGATGTTCATCTTGTTGCCTTTTGCTCTGCAGCATATTTCTTTGACTCTGTTGATGTTTTCTTTTTTCTTGTCAATGGTTTCATAACCATTGACAAGAAAAAAGATAGTTATGCCAAAAGGATAGATTACCAACCAGCCTGACACATTACCTGTTCGGATGCTTTTGGATTGCCTTTAGTTTTAAAAATGATAGCTGACTTCGTTCCAGTCCATGTTCCTCGCAGTATTTTAAGCAAATTTACCAACTACATCCAGCAACTGTATTATTTATGAATAATTTGTCATGCAACTTGCTAAAACATTTCTGGGTAGCTACTATATTTCTCAAGATGCCGAACAGCGCAAGCTTTAAATATATTTTTTCTTAAAACAGGGAGAGCTGAAGCTTATTGACATTAGACTCCAGTATGATGGATTAAAAAATATCAGTAGCGTTGACCAGAAACTTTGTCATTTATGGAGATCACTATTGAAATCGGAAGAAAGATGTAAGTGCATGGGTGCAGAGCTGGACGAAGCAAGAAAACAGTATGCGACAGAAATAGCACAAATATCGCAAAGTATGCAAAATGTGAGCAGCATATCTGTAGAGCGAGATGCCGTCATCACCCAACTGAAGGCTGAAAATAATATGATGAAAACCAAAGTTAAAGACTTGGAGATGCAGCTGTCTAACGTTGACCCAAAATTATTAGAAAAACTGCACTGCATTCTTATTTCAGAAGGTTATTCTCATTTGTCACAACAGACTGTTGAAAAGCAATTTAAAACGATACTTGGAAATTTGAGGGGAACCGAAGATGATTTGAAGACGTTAAAGGAGGAAAACCACAATCTTTCCGATGAAATAATGCTTAGGTGTTCAAATAGACAGCAGTTGGAAGTCGAAATACGAAAATTGAAACAAGAACTATTTGCCAACAAATATGAGAAAGAGCAAATTAATAATGCTGAGATGAAGATGCTTAGTGATGCCAAAGCTAGGTTCGAGAGAGATTACTTAGATGCTGATAGAAAACTCAAGGAAATGCATGAATTGGTTAGCAATTTAAATAAGCAACGTGATATTGAAAAGTTGAATCACCAACATCAACTGCACGGGATTGCCAAAGCGTATGAAGGTTTGTTTTAACTTGTTCATCTGATTTTGCCAAACGTCTACAAAAATTCTGATTGTATAAGCTAACTCTCCATCTTATGCACACCATTAAAAGTCGCCTATGCTTATAAAGTATTTAATTTTTGAAAACAGTCTGCACACATTTGGAGGAATTGTATTTTTAGGCTGCCTTTTAGTTCAGATCGGATAATTGACGGCCCACGCCTGTTTTAAGCAATTTAACAATTACAAACATGTTTACAACTGATTTTCATCACTGATGCTGCGGTGGCCATTTGCTTCACATGGGCTATGGGTGTTGTTTTTTCAAGATGAACTTCTGAAAGTTGTGGAATCAAAGGATAGTGAAAGAAAAACAGCTAGCCAGAAGAATTTGGAGATTAGCAGAATACAAGTTGAGCATCGATTATTGCAGGGAAAGTACTCTTCTCTCGAAAGTGAACAATCTAAGTCATTAGACTTGGTAAGTTTTCAGTTTTCACGTGCGTTATGTATGGATACTCTCAAGGAGTTGGCTTTGCAGCCGTGTTTAGATCGCCATTAAATGAAAGCTTTTCTGAAAGAGTGTAGCTTTGTTATTCACACGTTTTCAGCCAGTGTGGAGACAAGGATATTATTTGTGAAATATAAATTATAGGGCATTGATCTTCAATTTTTGACAACAGAGAATCAGGTTTTATGGATGATCAAGATATAATTTCCATTCTAAATTTTTATCCATCACCAAAAATACACACTAATCGGAATACTTCTGTAGATTGATGTTGAAGTATGATCGGCGAAAAGATGTTTTACAAGAATCTACAGGAAGATGTTTTACAGGATGTTAGAGAAAAAAATATGTTTTATGTTTTCAGATTGCATCCCTGGAAGACCAAAGTAATCAACTGAATATGGAAATTAAATCTCTTCGTCAACTGAATCAAAGGTCTGCTTCTGAAATGGAAGCAAAACGATTGGAAATGGAAAAAAATCTTCTTGGTACAAAGGAAAGCTTCTATCTTGAATAAGTTTTTCACTTTCCTGCCTTCCAGCCTTGTTAACAAAGCCTAGAATGTCTTGCTTGATTGTATTGATGCAGTGTCCGTTTTTTGGACAAATATCTTATTTCTATGCTTTGTTTCTATCTATGAAGACACATGCTTTTTACCAATTCTTTTTTATCCACAGGATAGTCTGTTAAAAGAAAAAATTGCGATGGAGAAGAGGTATAATCATAGCATTGATTTCAATTTACAATTCAAGAAGGGTAATAAAATTAATTGAGGGAACATATTTTCAAAGTCATAAATCAGAAAATGTGAATTGAACCATTGCGGACAGTATAATAGTGGACCATAGCTATGTGGATGATACTTTTTTATCTAAAAGAATCTTGGTTCTGACACCTTGCAATTTGATTAAAGTCGGCTTAACTACTTGTAAGTCTTTTAGAATAATATAACTATATTTTTGTGCATAGATATCAAGAGGAAAACAATGACCTGCGCAAAGAAAATGAAAAACTGAATAAAATTTTAAAATTGAATGACCAGCAAAATGATGACTGCATAAATAGAATTAATTTATTGGAAGGGAAGTTGGCAGAATTGCAATCTTCATTGGTGAGAAAGGAATCCGAAGCAGAAAACAACATGATTAATATAAAGGAGAAGGTAATGTGTGAACTAAAGAGGCAAAATAATCGATTGAGATAAACATCAAGAAATCTATTTTTTATCATTTGTTTTGTATGGAGATGGACTCCGTCATCAAAATGTCATAATACTTATTTGCGTGTGCCTTTTTGTGATAACTGTGTGCTAAGCTAAAGAAAAAAAGGAAGGGATTTATCCAAGCTAGCGTAGCGAAGAACAAGCTTACAAGTTCAAAAGCTATCCTGGGATGCTTTTCTGTTTACCAGACAGCTTATAGTAATAACATACTTTGTTAACTATTTATGTTCCTTTCCTGCAGGAAATAAAGATGCAAAACCTTTCTAATCAACTTGACGATATGCTGCTGGCAAAAACTGCTCTTGAAAATATTATTGCAACAAAAGAACAAGAGTTACAGGGTCTAAAATATAAGGTTTATTTTCTTTTCCAATATTTTTTCAATAAATTTTAAATCCACGATAGGACTTCCCAGTGAACCTCAAATATACCTAATCATGTAAGGAGTACGCTTTTTCCATAAAAATCTATAGGACATTTTGTCATTTACAATTAATTTATCCAAACCCCAATTGTGTGTCAACATTTTTACTTTATTTACATAGTTTGCTTATCTCTCTGAAAGGTTGAAGACTTTTTACGGAAGATTGAGGAAGCTGAATCTCTTTTCAAAAAGACGGAAAATGAGAAGAAGGGTATTTATATTTCAAGTTTTTCATTTCTAACTTTTCCAGTACCGCCCTGTCCTAAAATTGTTTTGTTTGTGGAATGAGAAACAAAAACTACAAATGTAACATTATCAATACGAGCTTAATGCAAGCAAACCTACGGTGCTGTTGTATAAGTGTTCTGAAAAAGAATTTATACATTTATGAGATGTTAGTAATTATCTTTATGGTAAATTATTTTGACATTTATGCACATGCTAAGGTACAAAGTAAATTTTTTACAGAAATTAATGAAAAATTTGTGAATGCATCTGGGGAAGCTGAATCATTAAAAGTCTATTGCTACCAGCTAAAGAACGACATGAATGCACTGACTGTTCAAATGACAAGACACCAACATTCATTTTCAAAGGAGCAGGTAAGTCATGCTCATTATCATCAATAAATCTTGATTGTATATTATATGTATAATTTATGTAAACATGACATGACAGGATTTGAATTCTTTTCACCCTTGGTTCTTAAAGTTTTCCACACGCCATTCGACTCTTTGAAAGAATTGTTGTTCAGAGATATTTTAATTTTTAGGAAAAATTTCAAAATATTGTAAATCAACTGACCGAAGAGAACGGAGCGCAGAAAAGCATAATGGAACATGAAAGGTGTATAAACGAGAACAAAACCAAAATAATGAGATCGGAGATATTTGAGATGAAAGCAAGAATGGTTGAAAAAGCCGAGGTAATTTTCGCTTCACACTTGAATTTGAATTTATAGTATTTTTATAGACTTGAGAAGTTTTTAACTTGAATGGTAAGCCTGTTTGGTATTCCGCTGTGCTCAAATTAATCCGCAGCTTCGTACATTAAAATACTTTTTACCGTTACATGAAAATGGCAGTTGCTTTACCTTCCATCAAAATTAATTTGCAATTCCAAGACTAAATTTATAAGCTAATTCCAGGAAGAAGCAAAACTAAGAGAAAGAATTCAAGTTTTATCAAAGGAGCAGATTGATTTAAAAGCGTCTTTGATGCTGGAGGAGAAATGCAAAGAAGCCACTGAAGCTAGTCTTTTGGATATCGAAGAGCAATTTCAAACAACAAGGCAAAAGAATTCAGAATTAATTCATACGGTTGCTGCACTGGAAAATTCAAAATGTAACCTGGAAAGGGTGAGAAAGTTCACTATGAATTTCTCTTTGTTTTAACATAGAGCTTCGTTGAATGTTCTCAACATTAACACTTCTAGTTGAAGTATATCAACTATATTTTTGCTTGTCAGATTGTTACTATTTGCCCTATTTTTCATTTAGTGTTTTTTTGAAAAATAAAGCATCTGTGCATTCCGTCGTGCATAAAGGCAAATAGTTAGCGTCCCTGCAGCGTTTGGGGCTTTTTCAGACGGTCGCATGAAATGGCTGGTTAAACTGTATACATTGTTGTGTTTTGTTTTTATTGAAGTTATATCTTTCAAAAATACTTTTTCAGGAGTCTGATCTGAGAAGCAAAATGCTTTATCAGATTGAGGAAATGAACTGCAAAAAAGATCTCCAGATTAAAACAATGACAGATACAAATAGCAAGTTAAAGGCTGAGCTAATGAAATCAAATATGGAGGTGGATTTGAATCTTTAGTTTTTAACTCTCTGAACCTCATCGATAGCATTGTGATTACTGCAATAGCTACCTCTAGCGCCGCCCCCGAATGAGGGCGGCAAATGAAGCTGTGAAAATTAAAAGAGCGCCGGGGTGTTCAATCGAGTAAGCCACGGTAATGGCAGAAGGCCCATAATAATGATTATATTGAAAGTTTTGTCTATATTTCTAGAATAAGAAGCTTGCGTCTGAATTGAGTTTTGCACAAGAAAATCTACAAAGCTGCATCAGCGAGAAAAAGGAACTAAGCCATGCGAAAATAGAATTAAACAGAAAAATAGAAGAAATTGAAGTGATTAAAAGCAGGCTTTGTCAAGAGGAAGGACACATGTGAGTGTAGCTCATTGCAATTCGTATTTTTAATCTATTGCAATAAATATAACGAATATACAGAATATTGCAATAAAATGAGTACAATGTAGTACGCAATAAACTAGGACCTAATTCACAGAGTGCCGTATTTCGCACATTACCGAGAATAACTGCCTCACATTCACACACTGCATCTCATTGCATCGAGTAAATTAGCTATGTAGTGTTTTTCCTTTTTTGTATTTCATTTTGAAATGCTGTGCCTCATTTAGCCAATTGCTTTTAATCATGTTTTTGTATGTTGCACCTTAGCTGGCAAGGCAATTAATTTTAACAATATTCAGCAATACTAGCTAATTACTAAAAACAACAATTTCATATTATGCCAGGAAACTGCAAGCTGACCTGATTTCAGAGTTTAACAAACAACTTGCGTTATTTGAAAACCAAGTGGAAGAGAAGGACTCAGGGATACAAAATCTTGTGGATGTCCTACAGAAGAGAAACGAACAGCTTTGTAATATAAGTAAGCAACACAAGGATATCAAAAAAGAGGTAAATACGACATATCAGGTGAAATTGAAGTCTATTAAGGACATTATTTCAACCTTCTTTCTCACATAACGAGAATAATCTATGGGTTGATTTTCTAGTATGGAAGCGCAAGTTTGAAAGTTGCTGAGCTCCTAAAAGAAAATGATGCCCTAAGAATGGAACTAGTTTCTACAAGTGAAGCGTATGATGAGCTAAAAACCAAAGCAGACAAAGAATCGATTAAGAATGAAAACGAGTTTCGAATGTTAGGGTAATTATCTTTGTTTAATGATATGCCATTTTACGAACATGCCAATTTTTCATATCATATCTTTGACTGAATTATACAAAATAAGGATAATTTCCCAGTGAAGGTGCAAAAAGGTTTTTTCTTCGCTATAGAATGTGTCAAGACTCTAGAAGAAAGTTAAGAAATATTGTATTAAAACTTTTGATCTAAGATGTTATGGAAATTCCACCCTCATTTTGTTACAGGGAGCGCTTTGAAAGAGAAAAGCATGCTTTGGAAACATTTATAGGACAGCTGAAGAATAACCTTCAAATATCGCAGGAAAGAATTGATGCACAAGAGAAATGGAATGAATCCTTCGATGAAAAATATCGTAAAACCAAGACAGAGAATGCGTCTTTAATTTCCGAGTAAGTTGTCTCTTGCATTTTCAATCTTATCTTTCAATCAAATTAACTTTACTGGATGTCGTTATGGAGCAAATTGTTTGAACCAATTGGAGGAAACTTTATCAAACCAGGTCAGCAAAGGTATACATAATAAATTATTGATTTCATTTTCAGGATTTCAGTGTTTCAAGATAAAGTAACGAGTTTTAATATCGATGAGCGTAAACTTGCTTTAAAAATTAACCATCTGGATAAGGAGAATACAGATCTTCGAAAATCACTTGCCACATTAACCAATGATAAACTCTCTTTGGAAAGATTATGTCATCAGCTTCAAAACGAGACTGCAGCTGTCAGGTTTGCGAACAGGTAAACAGTTGTACATGAAAGTCACTTTAAATTACTTCAGTGAGAAAAACTGCAATCATTAGATGTCAGGAGAACAGTCGTTATTTAATAAGTTGATAGAAATTGAACTGGATGGTCGTTATTTATAGGAATGTATATATACATAGATACATTCGCTGAGTTAACAAGAATATAATTACAGTGGAATCCCGCTATAACGAACCCCGCTTATAACGAACTTCCCGCTATTACGAACTAAACTCCGGTCCCTTGGATTCTGGGAAGTAAATCTTACTGTAAATGCTCCCCGTATAACGAGCCATGGATATAACGAACTCTCGTTATTACGAACCAAACTTCCGATCCCCTGACCACAAATACCCTCGATATAACGAATTTTTGAGAAAACTTATCGCCAAAGGTGAAGTTTTTCAAGCTCAAGGGTGAAGTTTTTCAAGCTCTGGATGGACTTCAAACACCGAGCCTGTTTTGTGCGGAAATAGGGAACGAAATGCGAAGAAGATCAATTCCCTCTCGAAATTATATGACGGAGCAATGAGAAACAAAAAGCAACAAAAACATATCACTGATTTTTTTGTTTAACAGAGCAGAAAGAAATAAAAGTAGAAAAAATAGAAATAGTAATTAAAAAATTGACATCAAGTGGTAATATCGACTTTGCTTTGTGATGTTTCATTGTTAAACATGCTTGAGCGTTTTTTCCTGTTGCAATCTATCAGAGCAATAACTGTTGTCATCCTGCAAACTGTTTTTTTTGAACAATATAGTGTGTCATTTAAGCGCGAATACTTGAGGGAGGGTCCGACAGACATTCTGGCCCATTTGTGTTTGGAATTCTTCATAAAAAATTGTCCCTTCTGTACAACGAACTCCCGCTATTGCGAATAATTTTCTCGGTCCCTACAGAATTCGTTATAGCGGGATTCCACTGTATATTTTTCTAAAAATCACGGCCTGTGTGCTGATTCTTCTAGTGAGGGAAATAGACGTTTTAGCGAGGGAGGGGCTACAATTTTCCTATAGTATATATAACAAAATTATATATATATAGCAAAATTTTCAGAGAAATACACCCATGTATAAGGAATTGCAATATACAGTTGTGGTGAGACATTTTGCCAACATATATTTTTACATGAAATACACTCGACCTGCTGTCATTTAATTTGCAAAATTTACATTACCATTATCATATGGGATTTTTTATCATCAACCCTTCACGCTGGAAGTAACAGTTACTAGTTTATCAAAAATGCTATTTACTAAGTTGTTGTCTTAATTTTCTCAGGTATGAATTTTAAACCCTGCGTGCTAGCCATGGGAGTGATTTTAATCTTTTTCGAATAATTTGCACTTCATTTTAGTATTCTGTGCGGATTATTTCATTATCACATTGATATTCATGCTCATGCACATCAAGAGTATGAAATTCTAATTATCCTTCTTTGTCGTGAAGCCTGTTGCACGCTTCAGTACATATGATGAATGCACCGTAATGCCTAACAGCTTTGGTTTGAAACATGATACCCTCTGTGCTATTATCGCAAGAAAGATATATATGGAAAGAGAAAAATTGCATATTTTGAACATCTGCCTTGGGATAAATGCAAGTGCCCTGGTTGGTTGATTTTGAAAAGAATATTTGGATCGCCTATCTCATTGGTTAACACAAGAACAAGAGTTCAATAAAGTCGAAGCAGGTTGTTTTTATGGTTGCTGCATTTCTTCTTAGCATGTTTTCTCGAGAAGTGCTTTAAAGGTTGGTTCAATATGGTTCAATCATGTTTGTATCATATAATATGATTCAAATATAGAGAGAGTAAAGAATTTAATTCTATAAGTTGCCTGGTCTACAAGTATAATATTAGGAAATAGTAAATATTGGTGATCATTGCATTGGATTGGCCTAAGGAAAAGATGGCAGATGACAAAATTCCCCTTGGTCAGGCTGACACAATGGCAAGTATCTTTTATGCTTATGCGATTTTCACTTAAAATCTTCGGTAAAACAGAGCATTTGTTCAACTTTGACTGAAATTTTGCTGCCCTGTTTATCACAGTAACACACGGCAGGCCAAAGCAGTTGTTTGTGGCAACCAGCATGTCCTGCGAAAATTCTAAACATTTTGTGAATAAATATTCAGAATGTGGCCGGAGAATACAGGAAAAAGGCTTATGAAAATTAAGTTTTGCATCATTAAAATCCAAAGATATGATAAGCCAGTAAAAAGCTACTGGTGCATCTCAATGTTTGCCAACAATGTGATATATACTAAATGAGAAACAGCGAATAGCGATTAGCGAATTGAAAGTTGTAAACGGACAACTCGCCCTCACACCAGCTCGCTCCTGTTCAAATTTGCCAAATCGCCCTCCCCAAGGCGATCAGATTAAGTCAGTTTGAAAAACTGTTGTGTCGATCTTTGATTCATTTTCTGGGTTTTCTTACGCATATCATGCATGGATTTTATTTTAAATAGACAAAGCATTCTATTTTGAAATGCTGACAATAATGTCACTTGGTTGTCTATTTTTTTGAATATTTACAAGCTCTCAATGAATACAAGTTTGTCATGCTTCTGCAGGTTTAATCAACGAGAACATATGTGAATATATAATATTTCAAACCAAGGGAAGATGTGGCTGTGGCCACAGACACATAAAATTTTTAGACAATAGAGCATTCAAACAAATATTTCTTATGCAAATTTCCTGCACGGTACTTCTGAAGAAAAGGTTTCAAAGAATTACATTTCTAATAAAATTTGATAATTGTTCAATGCAGTCAAAATAATTTTTATTTTGAGTGATGCTGTTCTGGATTTCACAATATCAAAATTGATATTTACACAAGCTTTTAGAATGGAACATTGGTTTGATTATGAATATTTGTTTTGTTTCTAAACTCTTTTGTGAGATCCTGTTGAAATAACTGTCTCAAATATCAGCCTATTTGAAATTTTTACTGTCCGTTTAATCACTGGGCATCAAATCCCCAAGACTTTTAAGCAACAATTGTTGTGTTATGAATACAGATGCTATCATTGATGTTAGCCAGGTTTGTTTATGCTTCTGTTGATGAACCTTGTCTTATTGATATGCAGTATTAGCATCATTCACATAATAATGCGAATACTTACTGCATATCAATGAATCAAACAATCAACTGGTTAGCTGCATTTACACTGCAAAGGAATGACCTGGGTTAACTAAACTCATGGTGAACCCTGGATTAGTTTGTGCAGTGCAATTAGGGCTCAAGAGTTATGGTAGACAATGTCTTTATTTAATACTTTTTGGGAAGACCCAAATACACCCTTTCTGAAATTTATAAAATATTCCGTTATTGTGATTTGATTTAACCGACAAGACAAGCTATTCAAGTTCAAACCTGTGTACAATATAGGGAAATAATACTGCCTTTTCAAAATTGCTGAACAATCTGTGTATTTTATTTCCATACCAAATTCCAATATAAACAAGCACCACTTATTAAATGATGAAAAATCTGTATTTAACAGATGACATTTATTATCTTTCTTGAAGATAATGAAACTGCAATGCACAGTTATTGTTGTTTGTTTGGAATTATCCTGTACTTGCAGGTGTTTTCTTGGGATGTAAACAAAATTTCTAGCAAATTTACTTGTGCGCGGAGCTTTTGAGTCATAATGCACATCAACGTTTTCATAATAACATAACTAATGGTTATTATGAAACGGTATAGTATATTTTAACTTTATTTTGTGTTTGATTCCTCCTGCTTCTCCAGTTTACTGCCAATGCAAGGCTACAAATTGAATTCTCTACTTGACTAGTTAGCTGCAAATGCAGCAAGTCAATTGGTTGTTTTCAGATAGAACAATGAATTCGTGGAGGGATTGAGAGGGGGAGAGAAAATTTAACGAAATACATAAGAAAGGTGATGAAAAATAAACAATATTGTCATAAGTAAATACGAAGCGGATCGAAATAAATAAAACAATAAAAAATATAAAATGGTTTAACTGTAGACAACGCGCTTTGTTATTGAAAATTTAGCATCACAATTGGAGGCTTGCATTGTTTGTGTCACACGCACACAATCATGTCACCTGGTAGTAGAATATGAAGTAGTAATGACTGAATTACGCCCTCTTGCAATATAAGACACTTTATTTTAACTAGTACATTAGCAGGTGCTTTGATCGTTTAGTCTTTTAAATAGACAATATGCCACTGGCGACTGACCGGAATTGTGTGCGGTGTTTTTATGATGGACATTCAGGAACCATTTGACGCATTCTATTGCATTATTTAGCTGCATTAGGCAAGAGTAGGAGATAAATTACAAGCATTTTTGATAAGCAAGTTCCTTTAGGGCTCAATGCTGAAAGTTATTTAACTGACGGCCAACTATGAGAATTAAAGTTGCTTAAATATTACGAACAATTGTTTTGTGGTTCTTTCGAATAAAACAAGGAAAGAGTAGGGATCAGGGTCATGTTGTGCCGATGTTAGAAGACGAAGAATAACTAACAAAAACTTGTTGCCTTATTTACGCATGTGAAATTAAGAAAAACTACATTATTGTTTTGAAATTAGTTCAGTGTTTTTATCAGGAAATACAATTTTGAGTTTTTTGAGAAATGCAGGCAAAGCCCTTATATTTCGCTTGTTTTACTGGGCTAGGATAAAGGCCCACTGGGCAAATGGCTGAGTAATTAGAACGTTAGAAAATGCCTTGCTTGGTGATCTCAGTGCAATAATTGAAATTGCTTAAAGTTTAACTATCCGAGTACTATCTTGCTTATGACCACTTGCGTATAAAATGCATGTCTTTGCGATTTATTTTTCTTTGATTAAACGATTCAACATTTTATTTAATTTGTAAACTCCGGATTTAAATACGTTTCTTGCAACTGTGCTGCGTTCAAGGGCCCATATGCCCATTAAGCTATTAATGAAGTTTTTGTACCACAATATGAGTACAAGAGGTTCAAGTTTAAGGATTGAGACCTTGGACCGGATTTTTAATTTAAAAAAGCTTGTTTTAATTCTGCTCAGGTGTGCTTTGTAAGTGGAAAAGTTAGGCAACCGTGTAGTTTTCACCGACTGCTCACGAACTCCTGATTTTTGAAATATTGCAACAGCTTTTAACCTTTCCCTTAAATTTTACTACACGTATATGAACATTTAAAACTCATTGAAACGACAAGGACAGCAAAGGGGACGAATGTTATCATATTTGAAACTTCTTGACTTCGTAATACCATGGAGTTGATTTAATTTGATTGAACACGTCTATATACACTTGCACTTAACAGGTATAATATACATTGCCCAAAGTTCTTATATATTTTACTTAAAGAAAACACTTTCTTCTCCCACTTTGTTTTTTTTTTCAAATATCAAAGAGTAATTGATGACTTTGACGAGACAGATTTTGATAATAGATAAAATTTTCGCCTTTATTTATTACAATCATTAAAGATTTTTGTGAATTTTGCTGGACATACACCTGGGCCTAAGTGAGGAATTTGACTTTTTTCTTTATGTTTTCATATACAATTGGGATCTTTAGAAGTAATAGCACATTTTATGGTTGTTATTTTTGTAACGTTTTTGAAAAAGTTATTGCTTAATTAAGCAGAGGCTGTTTACGAATCTCATTGGGTTTTTATTATCTTGCATTGCAGGAACTTACAAACAGAGGATACAACACATTCGAATCCAATGCAAATGGCGGTTATAAGGTATATTGACAATTCGAATCTTATCAACATCTCTTGTATAGATAAATTCATTTTGAATGTTAATGCAGCAGTTCTTTGTTCTGTTGTACTGATCATTAACTTTCAGTTATAGTATAGCGCTCTTTAGTCTGCCGTATTGAACTGCTGCAGGTTATGTATCGATAAATCGAACACACAGGGGAATGAGGGGTTTGTTCGAGTTGCCGTAAGTTTGAGTTATAGAGTGTCAAACCTGCATACGACATATATACGGCGAGGGAAAATCAAGAGGGGCAAAAAGATATTCAGGTTGATTTAAGTGGTGGATTTAAGACAAATAAGTAATGATTATTGTAATGTTTTTGAATTTGCATTCATTTTACTGTAGCCAGGCGATGAAGAAGATATGACTGGAGAAAGAGGTTGTTACTTCAGAGATGGTAAACGAAAAATAGGTATGTTGCTTTCTATTTTCTGTTTTCCGACAATTATTCTGTAGATGAGCGATAGGCTGGTCTTATATCTGCTATTTACACAATCACCCTCGATTAGAACTAATATAAAAAGAGTGACGTTTTAACCTATTAGAGTTGCTTCCATCAATTGGTATCGCTCTAATTTGGTGATATCGAATAAAAAAAAATAAAAAATAGTAAATCTGATTTGACTCGATGACTTCAGATCACTGATAAAAGTACAATTTGGTTGATTTAGATTTTGTATTGGTGTACACTGAAGATCACCAAAAACCGACAGAACAAAAGCACATTGATTATCGTGAAAAGTTTCTGTCGAACCTTCGAAAATCACACATGGAAATGGAAGTGGTAAGTAGCCAATGGATTTGTTAATCTCAATGAACTGCGGGCTCCATAGGGATAATCAAAGGGATCGATTGGCTTACATGACCGTGAACAAGTGTAATTGATGCCCTTACGTGGTATAGCAAACCAGGTCATGGAGAGACTTCAATTTTTTAGTAAAGAATGTTTATTGAAAGCACTAGTAGTAATCTGTATCTGGCTTCCCACAAGGCCCACAATTGAATGCGGTCTAATGAAAGTATGAGTTGGTTATTTTTCTTTGAATGGGGGTAATTTGCAGTGAAATGAACTTAGTGAAATGAACTTTAATTATTTACACCGGTAGGAACATTTGTTGGTGAATCTTTATATTCATGTTTCATTGTATTGTATAGCCTTGGTGAATATGTAATTTCTTGTAAGACAATTTGTTATCCTTTGTAGGAAGTCACAGAAGATAAAACACGCAAGGTGAATTTTATCAAGTGCCATTGTCCATTCGAAGTATTGAAGTTTTATGCAGAAGAGATGAGTTTTCGTGCCCCTCTAGAGGTATCTTTTTGCAATAAATTTGTTATTATTAGTTCTTGGAAAATCTTTTTTATTGTACTCATATAGTAGTGTGTAATTTCTACAGCTGCCCACTGTACATATGCAAAAATACTTAGCAGAAACGCGGCATTCTCTTATACCACATTTTACGTGGTCTTCGAATCTTATTCGACAGGCAAATGTAACTGTGCTGATGCTTTCTCTTGTAGCTTCGGAGTACTGTCAAAGTCAACTGGACAGAAAGAATTCTTGCTAAATTTCATTTGCCTAATCCTTTCAAAGAAGAAGTTCCCAATGCTCCTCCTGATTTTTTCACAACCACATTTCGAGGAGACAAGATGGACAAGTAATGCAGGCTATGTGCTGTTGAATTCAATTATATGTGTTGTTGAACTGAAATGTGCCAAATCTCAGTCGAAGCTCCATGGCAAATTTAGTAGAAATCCCATAAAGATAGCCTTAGAAGTTGCTTATTACAATAATAGCGAGATTAGTTCAACACCCAAGGGAAGCAGAAAGCTGTTCATACTTGAGAGGGTTTCAGTTAGTTGTATACGTACCAAGTATATAGCAAAATAAAGAAAATGGAGAGAAGAGTTAAACAGACCTTATTTGAAAAAAACTTAAAAATAAAGCAAAACTCTTTAAATCTTTAACTTTATCTTAGCCTTTATCTTTACCGAGAGGTTTGTTACAGGGAGACTGTATTCAATGAGTTTTGTACTGGTTGGTCTTATTACGACAACTTATTTTTAATTTCATGTGTTGTTCATAGGTTCATTGGTAGTGACAACCATGATACATATTTTACCGATACACAGAGAAGTCGAGTTGCATACGAAATCCTCGAAACAGCACCTTATGGGAAGAGAACACGAGGAGAAATAGGTATGTGCAAACATGATTAAACTTTCAACTCACTGCGTATGATAGTCATGCGCCAATATTTTCACTCTTTGTCGACTGTTTGATTCTTACCTCACAACAGTAAAATGCTTGTAACATCAAGCATATTATTGACAGAAGTAAAATCTGATGCTGCATTTCACGGCCGTTTTATCCTGTCAGTTTGTCATTTGGTTTTCATTAACGTGTTAAAGGATCGGTGTACGATATTGATAGATTGACTTTCGAATTTATCTTCCTGTGCACTTAAATTATACCCTAAAATTTTGACGTCGAGTTGTTACCGCTATACAATATCATCTGGACACACGATGACTTTTATACATCTTGCAAATGTTTAATTGTAATTATTTTTGTTGGAAATTACCATGGATCTCACATTTGCCGTTTTAGTATATTTACTAGTATATTAGTTTAGTATATTTAATATATTTAATTGTTCTTTATTACGTGTAGGTGTTGCACGCTTGTGTGCCGAGGAGGTATTTACTGCGGCATACCCACTGCACGTGGTAAGTTTCTTTTCATTTAATCCTTGGTTTATGTTGTTGAAATTGTTTGCTTTCTTCCTCTCGTCCATATACAATTGACTCTCTTTTTATCTCGATAAAATTTTTCTTTCTTACGAAGAAATGATCATGTTTGTTACTTCGATTAATTCAATATTTTGATATGATGACCATTAAGCTGTAGTAGTTTACTGTAGTTGTAGTAGCTCTATTAGTTTGCTGTAGTTGTAGTAGTGATTTACCCAAGTTCGATTTTAAAATATAACCCATCTCGGCTCAGCAAAGGCCCAAAGTGGAATTATATTTACGCCAGAGGGGCAGTTTTGTTCAGCGTTTACACAGTTTCATGGCAGACATTCTCTAGCAACGGAATATTGATTTTATCCAGAGATTTTCGAAACCATAGTTATCAATTTATATATGGGGAAGACTGACACACAACGTAGAGTAGGATGGGCCTAAACTGTTTTTGTTATTTGGATGCTTCATCCTGTTTCCAGTAGGCAAGT
Source organism: Sanderia malayensis (assembly GCA_013076295.1). Classification (NCBI taxonomy): domain Eukaryota; kingdom Metazoa; phylum Cnidaria; class Scyphozoa; order Semaeostomeae; family Pelagiidae; genus Sanderia; species Sanderia malayensis. The sequence goes on from RQOL01000847.1 coordinate 155,714, forward strand.
TAAATGAGAGAAGCGTGCAGTTATGACCGTCTTTCAACTGAGAACCTTTGGAACCTATAAGGTGCATTTTGCTGTCTTTTCTATAGGGTGGTCATAAACGACCCAGAGAAGAAGGTCCAGACAGTCCTGACGATGAGCCTCAGATGAATAAAAGACAGGTATGACGATTTCATCATTTATTTCTACTTATGTTACTAAGTTATGTTTTGAAATTTAAGTTCTCTGTCCAGTGTTGTGGTCTATGTCTTTTTATGCTCGTGAGCTGGGCTGAATGAATTATGAAACTGGGCTGTTTGCGTGAAAGTGGCTCATGGATACGACAAATGATGTTATCCTTTTCCTTAACAGTGGGCGAATAGACGATGCTTTATAATTGATTTCTATGTGCATTGCTTTTGACTTTGTTGTGTACGAATTGGGTACTATGTTGTAGCACACTGATGTATGAACAATTCATGATGTGTCAAGAAATTGAAATACGAAGCAAAAATAAAGCGTAAATGGTAAATGCATCAAGCTTTGCGTGATAAATACGAATTGTGTGTTAGTATTTTATTCTAATTTCTTAGGTATTGAAACACTATTGGGGACGCTGGAGCAAATGGCTTAAATACCAGCCATTGGATCACGTAAGGTAATTAATGCAAATCAATTTATTGTTGACATTTCTCATTTGCATCTTGGTTTTCCAAGTGCAACAAGACCCAGTCTGGTGTACTGTAGTCATATGAAGTTTTTTATATAAAAATGTCTGCATAATGTCACTACCTTTGTCCGTTCCGATTGGGTGTCTCTAACTGGAAAAAATCAATACTCTATAGCAGTTCAGTCGAATATTCTATAGCAGTTCAGTCAAGTTCAGTCGAACCTCCGAATAGCGGCCACCTTAGCTCAACGTTCAAGTGGTCATTATTCAGAGGTGGCCGTTGTTAGAGGTTTCACTGTATTTGTAAATGAGTTTTTTGAGAAAATGTTAATTTTCTTTTAAAAGGGAATATTACGGAGAGAAGATTGGTCTATATTTTGCCTGGCTTGGTATGTATTCCTGATTTTATCTTGTTTTGAAATATCTCAAATTGGATCATTTTTCATACCTATATGGCATTCTCATCTCATATAACTATTTTATTACACCATGGCAATAGCCCTGTTGATTGCCTTCGGTTATATTCATTTTAATTATTGCTTTTGATTCTTATTTTTGGTTTGAAAAGGACAATACACTGCCTGGTTGATTCTTCCATCATTTGTTGGCTTGTTGATATTTCTGTATGGATTTGTTACAATTGCTTCTTCGGACAATCGAGACGCGTAAGATTATCAATTGTTTTGTTTTCCCATTATGTTGATTTTCGTGTTTCATTGCTTGTTACTGCAGAAGCTGAGTAATTTTCATGGATTGGAATGAAAAGCTGCAACACCATGCATCTTGACTTTCTCGTTTTCATTTGTATCAATTATTGTGTTATACAGGCATCTAGAGTTCAGCTGGTGTGATCGAACTACATGAGCAGTTTGCTTGCTTGCTTGATGTAGTGTTTATTTAAATTACGTCAGCCATGTTATGTTTCTAACTATTAGGAGTCAAAACACGCATTGAGCCAGTCAAAATTATGGGTTGTAAGGGAATTCTCGAGAAGACACGAGTGGGTTTTGATTCTTTGGTGGTCAATCATGATCTCGTCAATGCCCTGCTCTAAGTCGCGTTCCAATTTCATTCCAGAGACAAATTTGCACTTTTTAAAACTATATCAGAGCTCTTTGATAGTTAATCTTCTCCTGGATTGGTATAGTTGAAATAGATGGCTAAATTATATGATATACAACATGTGCGGTGGAATTCTTATATTTGTTCATTTTTTATTTATTATAGATTGGATATTTGTGCTGCAAAGAATTGGACATACAAAATGTGTCCGTTATGTGACGAAAATCTTGGATGCAAATACTGGGATCTGAAGAAAAGCTGCACTCTTGCCAAGGTACTGAACTTGGATTAACTCGGAATAACTAATTATCATTGTGCTAATAATAATAATAATCGATAATAATAATAAGCTATCATAATAATAACAATGTTTTTGATAATTTTTGGAAAATGAAGTAACTTATTTTTTAGGTGTCATATCTATTCGATAATGCAGCAACAGTGTTTTACGCAGTGTTTGTCTCATTTTGGGGTAAGTTTACTGATGATGCTAATATGTATTATGGTAAGCAAACTCATAATTGTAGTATATAAGGCAACTGCTATCAACTAATGTAGGCGTAGCAAATGCCCAAGTTGACGATCTGGCTCTAAGTTTCCTTCGAGAGGCTGGGCAGCTGACTTGGTCAACTGTTAGAAGGTTTTAGTTTTGACCGTTTGTGGATTCGAGCTCGCGTGGCATGGCTTTGTCATTTTTGCAACAAAATGAGCGTCTTAGCCATGTGGTTATGGCGTCATGTTGATGACATTCGACTCTCGGTGCTTTGAATGCCGAAAAAACCATATATGGTATTCCAGATATTTCGAATTCTCTAAAACTATCAATGTTGATGTCAAAAATTCCATTTCCGTTGGGAGTCCAATAAAGCTAGAGTCGACTTTGACAAGTGCATAATAATTTTCCAAGTTAACCTATGGCTTGTCTAAGGCATGGGGTAAATTGCTTTGGTTGTGTTCCAATGGTGCCATTGTCTGCCACTGGCACACTACCATTATAACTCTTCGAGGACTTTTCTCTTTTTCGGATACTCTATCACTAACTTCTTTGAGGAGCCTTCACGTTTTCCTAATTAGGCGGTAGAGGAAGAGGACAATATAAGTATTTGTTGGAAGAGGATTGTAGCACTTTACAAACGTCCTTCTCTTTTTCAGCTGTTTCTTTCTTGAATTTTGGAAGCGAAAAGAAATCACGTTGGCATACCAGTGGGATTGTTTGGGCTACGAATCGGAAGAGGAACGACCAAGGCCAACGTTTGCTGCTTTGGCACCAACAGTTGAAAGAAATCCTGTGACTGGAATCCTGGAACCACATTTTCCCGACGAGAAAAGAAAGCCTCGTTTGTTTTCAGGCATTTTCATCATAATAACTATGGTAAGTTTGCAATTGTTTCATAATTTATTTATCAGTTTTCAACGGTGTTGGTCATTACCATGTATTTGCACAGCGAAGCTGCTTTGACAATCCTTGAAAGATTGTTTTGAACACACTAGCTCCATTATTCACTTTCTTTCTTGTCTAATTATTTAGGAATATGAAAGTTGGGACTTTTCTTGTGATTGAGCTAGTTTCCCGTGAGCTCTAAACGTGGCCCCTTTTAAGTGCCACGGATTCTATTGACCGGATAAAAGCATTTTGTTTTTAGATATTAGAGGTTTATTCCCAAATTTTCCGAAATAATGAATCTCTAAAATTTTGAAATGATGACTAGTAGTGGCTCCTTAATGTGTTTCTTTGAAGCATTTTGGGTTTTTTCGTTTTTGGTTTACCTTGAGGCTTTAATTCACGCAGAGGATTTTTATTAAGCTATGAAATTTACAGACTTGTAACGTTTATGTATTTGTTTCCATCCAATCTCAAGAAGCGAAGTAAGTTACAAGCGTAGCGGAAAATTGTTCAAAATTTCTTTGTGACTTCGTGCAACTCCATGCGCTGGCTGTCATAGACAGTCTTACAGATCACTGCAACTTGCTGCCATTCCTGACGATTACATACAAATCAAGTTTTTGTTATCAGTTTACTTTTCTTTCTTCAGGTATCGTTGGTATTGATATTTATGCTTGGTGTAATTGTTTACAAGCTACTCGTTTATCGTCCACTTGCAATGAATTCCCTTACCGCTTCACACGCCTTGCAAATTGCAAATATTTCTGGAGCAGTGTGCAATTTGATATGCATCATGATTCTGTCTCGGGTAAGTCTATCTTTTGTTTTCTTGTGTCTTGTATTGTCTCTACCGGCCTGCCAATAATACATAATTGTTCTTTCGGGGTGGAATGAGATATTCCGGTAGAACAATGCATCCCTGGAATTGCTTTCTACTTCCAAAGTACAATGTACCTGTGTTTTGTACCTATATATGTCCCCATATAGCGAAGTGTTATTAACGATGTAACTGTGTCATTGTATTTTTAGCATTTATATTGTTACAGGAAGTAGACTGTTTTTCATTAGTGTTATCATAATTAGCATTTTTGGGTGGTTATCAAGGTTTTGATTCAAGTTGAGCAGTTTTACAAGTCTTGCTTACAGTGATTGTTATTAATGATGTGACATTCATTCTTTGAATTTACTTAGGTTTACGAAAAAGTAGCATTGGCATTAACACACTGGGGTACGTTTACATATCAACCATGCTATTTCTATATGAACCTATTTTATTGATAGCATACATCTTTTGTGTCATAAATCACCTTTTAGCTTACCACTACTACATATACACTTGCACATAAATTTTATGTCGTTGCAATATATGAACGTAACCACTCTGAGAATTGTGCTATAGACCTCCTCAAAGCGAATCCTCACATTTTCACCCCCAGTCCTTGTACTTAAAAGGTCAGAGCTCTAAGGCACAACTTTGATACTGTTATCAAAGAGCTCAATTTTTGTGTATATTTAATGCATTGCATTTAGTGTTATATAGAAGTTAAAAACAGTTATAATTTGAGTTGTGAAGACAAACAATGCATATCCTCTTCTATGCGCATATTTATGTTTTACTATTGCTTCAGTCTTGATAAATCCTTTTACTTGCTCTTCAGAAATGCACAGAACTCAAACAGAATACGAGGATAACTACACGTTCAAAGTATTTGTCTTCCAGTTTGTCATTTTTATGCATCGATTTTCTACATTGCGTTTTTCAAGGGAAAGTGAGTAATTTTATCGATACTTTGTTTAATGGCTATATTTACGAAAAGTGACTAGCCATTTAAATGATACTTTGTAAACTAATACTTAGAATATAACGTCTACTTCTTTGTACAGCGGATAAATCTTGAATTTATCATCTTTCTTTTTAAAAGGATGATTGGCTATCCAGGCCGCTATAATAAGTTGATGGGCCTTCGTCAAGAGGAGGTAAGATGAATCGCTTGAATATCTACATTTGATTCTTGTGTTGCCACATCTCTATTGATAATGAGATAATGTACTGGGACAATATAAAGTGCGTGTTTATTTAAGTTGTCTTGGGAAATGAGAAGACAAAACAGGGGGTTCCAGGCTGCGAAAAATTGTTACTGCGGTCATCCAATTGATGTCAAGTAGCATTTTCTTTGTGAAAGTCAATGCTTTGTGTGTTAATGCATATTTGCATGCTAGTAATTGTTAGCAAAGGTCATTTGCAGACTTCTGATGTTCATTGTTTTTGCAGTGTGGACCAGGAGGATGTCTTATTGAACTTGCTCAGCAGTTGTTCATCATCATGGTGGGAAAACAGGTTATTGGCAATGTTCAAGAAGTGGCTATACCGTGAGTGGTCTAAATCAAGCTTCGTTATTTTTTACACACACGCCTTGACATTTGTCAAGCTTTTTTGTTCGAATTTTCAAAATCGTTCATGCTGTTATATGTTGTTCCTTATATCAGACTAGTTATTTCTTATGTGTTGTTTTTTTATTTCAGACTAATCAAGCAAAAGCTGGCCAAAAGAAAAGGGGAAAGAAGGGTGTTATTCTCAACCAAGATGGGAAGACGACTTTGAGCTTGTTGAAAACGAAGGATTGTTTTCTGAGTATTTGGAAATGGGTATAATTCCCTTTTTTAATATGTTTATCTAAATCTCATTTTAATTCAAATGCTTTCAGCAGCTAATTTTGTTTTTCTGTAACTGCAGGCATTTGAAACTAAATCGCCCTAAAGATAAGATTTTGTCCCAATTATCAACCATAAGTTCGTAAGAGACTTAATCGTTTTGGCGCTAGAGTTCACAATTCAAGTAAGAAAGCTATTTAAGCGCTTTTGTGTTCTCTTTTAGTTATCCAGTTTGGTTTCATTACGATTTTTGTGGCCGCATTCCTCTGGCTCCGTTTTTTGCTCTGGCCAACAACGTTTTTGAAATTCGCATTGACAGCAATAAGCTTGTTTGTGAGACAGACGACCCATAGCAGACAGAGCTCAGGATTTAGGAGTATGGTTCAATATCCTAGAAGCTGTTGCAAAGATTGCCGTCATCAGCAATGTGAGTTTTCCAATGGAGTTTTCCAACTCCCTTGTAAAGATAATTCTACACCAAAATGCCAATACAGTAGATTTTGCAATTAACGAGCTTCCATCTACCGAATTTTCCGGTATAATGAACAGGGGCGGATCCAGGATTTAAGCTGACCGGTGCTCAATTGTATAACCACACCCATTTTAACTATGTACACCCATTTTAGCAACTGCACTCACACACATTTTAGCTCACCCAACAATAAACAAGCAGAAGGCTTGAAATCATATGAATTGAGCAATAGCTTTAAAAGCATTCTGCAATCCAACAAGTTTATGCTCAATATCAAAGGTTTAAAATGTCACTGAACTCAGTGTATCTTGCTCTCCTAAAGCCCGTACATCGGTACTGTAACTAACTTATTTGTAATATTCTTTGTTTTAATGAGATGTGTTATTCGCATCTGGTCATTCTAGGTGCATGTGTGATGTGAATGGTCGAGAGAGGCATTCCTGCTAAGCCTAAATTAAATGAAGCATTTTATATTGCTGAGAAGGCGTTGGTTGACTCTGTTTAATTATACGAGCATATATTTCTTACGACCTCATCATTTATTTTATTAATAGATGTTGTTTTTTTCTACAGGCATTTCTGATAGCATTCACATCAAAGTTTCTCCCAAAATTGCTCTATCGCTACAGTATTTCAAAAGATGGCTCACTGACTGGCTATCTTAACTACGTCTTGCATGGGCTCCTGCCAATGTTACAAAGCAACCTTGCAGGTATGCATGCTGGTTTGGGTATTTCATTTTCTAGCTAGTTACTTATTGTACACTTTTTTTATAAGAGAGTAGGGCTGGGCTCGTAAAAAGTTTTGAGAAGTTTTAGTACTGAAATTCGGAATAGCTAAGAAAGCTGGGCTGAAAAAATATTTTCTAATAAAAAACGTGTAACTCCATTTGGGAACAAGAAATTTGTTTCCTGACCTGAAATTGCATTATTTTTTAGCTCGTCTGCTATGAGTTAAATCCACTCTTGTTTCTTGTCTAGCAGATTGTTATTAAGCGGTCAGAAATGCTATGCCATAAATCGATACGGTGTATCAATGATGAAAATTACTCACCGTGGCTGTCTAATTCATTTTTGTATTTTCTTTCAGGTATCGTGATTTCCGTGATACGGATGGAAGTTTGACAATCTTTTACTGGCACTTGCTCGCATTGAACTTGGCTTTGTCATTCTTTTTGAGGTGTGTACATACTTGCCAATGCTTTGATTTTCGATATCTTGAATAATACATTCGTCTTGAACATCTCCCTATCTCGAGAAACTGCTAGTCCGTATAAAAGCTAGCGAGAGTTGGCCTATTTTTAACCACAACACAACCCACCAGTCACAGTTATCAGAATCATTCAACGTCTTTTTTGTTTACTTTTTCATTTAAACATTACCGTTTCATCCTGGTTTGTAATGATTTTCGACGTTTTTCAATACAACCAAAGCCTTTACCAATGGATTCACAGCTGCTGGGATAACTTTGCTCTGTGTGTCTGCATCGTGCCGACATTGTCGCTGGGCCATGTTATCCGCTATTGTCAACATCTGTAAAACGCCGACTGCGGAACATTGGCTTGGAATTTTCGAGGGTGAAACTGAATTCGCACACTTTGAGAATGCATATATTGATATTCTACCCACATCCAACATTTTATAGATATACAAGTGCTAGCTGTCTAGTTTTTTTAGAAGTCGCCACTCTGTAATTACAGGTGACTCTCATAGGGTGACTTTGACGTGATAGTCCGATGCATTCTGGGGCAGTATGATTAATATACACTACTTCCTATATTGCAAATATTCTGTAAGTGTGTATACAGCTCTTTGTAGTTTATACCCTACATCGGGGACGCAAAAGCGATGGTAGGGCAGGGTGTGGCTAACGGGCCGAAAACAGGGGTGCTGGAGTATGGATACTTCTGGAAAACTTTTATGACCACGCCTTTCAAATCGGCTAAGATTCTGTGAACAATATTGCAACAAATATTAATCATACTCTTTTGCCACAGTTTTGGCTATTTCTTCACATCTCCTCATTCCGATGGCGTATTGGTTATTTTGTAGTAATTTGCAGTTATTAGTATTATTGATTTTCGTTGCTTTCAGTTGTATTTACTAAAAGGTACTTTTGCTTTCCTTGCCCCTTAAGGACGGGCGGAAGGGGCGCTTGCCCCCTCCCACGTCTCTTCTCTCCGGTGCTCTTGCCTGATGGGTTGGAAACATTAAAATCTGAAACCACATCCCCTTATTTGTTCTCTATCTTCCGGCGATAGATAGACATTTCAATAACTTATATTATATCTATTTTGGTGACAAAACAGAACCAGTTAATACGAGAAGAAAATGTGCCAAAACAATCAAACGTTTGTTGGAAACAATATTTCTAACACTGCATCGGAACTTTGTGAAGCTGAAACTAATGCTTTTGCATTATCAATGTGTAATATACCTTTCATAATTTTCTTGCAGCATTTTGTATTTGCAACGCATATGCTAATTGACTTCTTGGTGCCAGACATACCCGAGTCTTTGGATGTGGCCATTAAGCGTGAAGCCTACATTGCAAAGCGCGCAATGTCAGAGGGACACGCCATGCCGGACGCGGAGACTGGTGATGAGCTGGATGATCGAAATATTGATGTCAGAGTTCAGTGATTGATTTTCCTTCGCGTAATTTCATTATCGTTGTTTGCGTTCGAGCTCAGGTCATTGTTAGAACTCTTTAAATAGTACTGTGGAACATTTTGAACTTGAAGTATTTCCAATTTAAATCCGATATACTTTGTATGCATTTATTCGTAGCAAGTATTAATATTATTTAACCTTTAGATAAATCACCATTCCTTAAAGTCGACAAATTACATGGTCCTGCAAGGTATTCCAAATTATTTCGCTAAGAGCTCTTTGCACAAATGCTTTTGAATATTTTGCATTTTTAAAGTGAGAGAAAACATTGCAAAACACTGTTTTTGGTATATTTTTGTTGCCTCGACAAGTTGATGAGGAATTTCGGCCAACAGTAAAAACCTCATTTTCAAGAATCAGGAGGCAAAGGATTTTCCAGGCAGCAATAGAACAATCGATAGGCTATTATTGCAGATTTGAACAATAATAAGCTGATACGACATTCACAGTTTCTTATAAGCGGAGGTTCACTGTATTTTATCTTTGTGTTTGTTTTGAAAGTTATGCACGCACAAATACTGGGAATGCCAAATTGTTTTTTTTTATTTTATTGAGATGATCCACATATTATGATGCCATTAATTAGGTAAATTTCTGCATTGTTGTACACTGTTGACAACATAGAACAAGAAGTTGTAAGAATATGTAATTTCCAAGATATTTTGAAATTGTGTAACAAAAACTTTCACTGTTCAGCTCTTACTGCGTGGAATAGCACCCCAAACAATATCAGGGAACTGCCAATGCCAACTTTCCCACTTCAAAAATGTTTAAAAGCTAATCTGAAGAGCTGGATTAAACCCGACTCCCAGGGAGAGTAGCAAATAGGCACTAACTATTCTTGAAAATTTTCATTATTACAACTGTATTATAGACTTTAATTTGAACTTATCTTATCTGTTTATGCTCAGGGTATTTTGTGTAAAAATAATTTAATATTAAATATATAGGAATGAAAATGAAGTCTCCTCGTATGAGCCTGTATTCGTGTTAGCCGTTTCATAAACAAACATCGGTGATTATTATTCACGCTTTTGGTCTTTTTTCATATTTGGCATTCTGGTGCCATTTGCACTTAAATTAGTCAACATTGTAAACAGCGCTTGTTGGATATTCTCTATGGACATAGAGAAGACGGCGGACACGTTGGCTTTATTTTAGGAGCACATTTCCAAAAGTCGGTGGCTGGCGTGGCCGATTGGGAAACGTGCTTTGTGAATTGCTATTGTTCATGTGCAATTAAAGTAACTCAGTGAAGTTGCTTTAATTGCACATGAACATGAAATTCAGTGAAGTGCTCTGTAAAATTGAGCTGCACACATAAAATCCGTTGTTGTAAAATTTCACTATACTTGTTATTGCAGCACGAGCAAAATCTCAAATTACCTCTTTGCCATGAGAACATGCCACTAGTAGCTACCCGTGAAGATGATGTCACAGGTGTATATTTACAATTTACGAAACCGTTTTCAGCAAATCATCGATAGAGCTTTTCTTGTTATCGTACAATTTTGTGCTTTGGCATGTCTTGGTCTGCAGCACTTCAACAACAACTAAAAGATGCCAGTTCTTAGCTTGTATAAATCCATAAATATGTTTTTCTTTTTTGTTGCAACTTTCTCACAAACTAACTATAAACATACCCGACATACATACATACACTACAGTTGAATACACTTTTCTTTCCGTTTTTCCCCTTGTCATTGCAGCATTTTTTTTGTGTTGTCAGAAAATTCTTCGTCGTTTTGTTCCCTCTTTAACGTACTGCTGCTTTGTAGTGTATGAGAGTATTTTGCTTTGCCTGATTTCTACATCCAGGAGTTGGTCTCCATTACACAATATTCACATGACACAATATTCAATACGAGGCTATTTATAATTTGCACATGCCATGTGGAGATGGGGTTTCTCACATCCTTTCTCTCTGGCACATCCGAAGATACCAAAAGCGACACGCATTTTGCAATTTCACACCAAGAAGAGCACACTCGTAAATTTCTAGTTTTCAATAGACTGTCAGCTGATATAGAAACTTTGCGAACTTTATTTGCAAACCAAAATATACAGATCAGGTTAGGTGATTGAATAAACAGATATTTTTGGGGGGAACTTGGGGGTTGCTTCAACCTCCAAGAAAATATGTTTCTGAAATCATTCCTGATTTTCATTAGTTTATTGTGGTATTATTAACTAATAGTGTTGCATGGAAATGTTCCTAAATGTTAGAAAATTAATGCCAGGAATTACTACAGCTTCCTATCCTAAGCAATTATTTTCCTATCACCTCAACAACCCACTCGTCTTCGGACATGAAAATGATCAGAGATATTTTCTTTCTTTTGCTGAAAACAAAACACAGACGTACATCCGGGACATGCAAGTAGATGCAGGCTCTGCATTAAAGCCAATGAAAACAGTACGACTTTGATTGGTTGTTGGAAAACTTAGAGCTACTTCATTCCTGTACCAACAACAAAATCTTGTAAACCACTCCCTAGCAGAAGGCGGCCATATTGACGGAAGAGAGAAAGGAAAGCCAGAAATAAGCAATCTCTGATGAACTTATTCGCCGTTGAGAATTGAAGAATAATATTTCCAGTTCATTTTTTGCTTGTCAGGCCTACAAAAATCTTACGTAAGCTTCAAGTCGGAGCTTCAGAGTTCTGAAGCGAAAGTGAAGAAGTGCACCTGCGATTCGTTTTGGCGTTGTCGAACTTAGGACCATTTTTATTCTGCATGCTAGTAGAGATCAAATATGAGCGAATTAGAACAACTCAGACAAGAAGCTGAAGCACTGAAAGGGCAGATTCGTGTAAGTTATGCCTTTGCTTACGTTTTGTTATTCGGTATTGTCTTCACGCTATATAAATTGAGTCTTGAACTTGTGCGGAAGCCTAGAATGCGCCTATCCACAAACAACAGTTATTGGCAATTTACATAATTTGAAGGCAGACAAAGTTTCGACTTTCTATAGGATCATTTCTATTTTACCAGTTTTCTCCTGTTTTTGCATTTTTTTGGCCATTAGTACCAATCTAAATGCACGGATTGTTTTTGTTTTGCCAAATTGTGACGATCAAAAGGGAGATAATTGATGTGTGAATGAAACGTCTCCATTTCTTCTTCCCTGACATTTTTATTTGCTATCGTAAACTTCTGAACGAAATCCCACTATTAAACTGTCCGGGCAGAGGTAGATAGAAGAAATTGTTGTTCACCCAAATTTTGCCGATTAGTAATGGCAAGTTGCTAAGGCACGAGATTGAAAACAGTACTTTGACATCATCCGTGCGTGGGTCCTCTCGGTCAACCTCAGGTTTGCATGGCCAAGGCCTACACACTTATAGCT
>RQOL01000849.1:0-146347 GCA_013076295.1 Sanderia malayensis
GGTTTAAGTCCAATGACGTTGCTGACGTTGTTAGTTCAGTAACTGATGGTAACGATATGGACGTAGTTGGCTCTATAATAATCGAGGTTGTGCTTGTTGTTTGTGCACTAGTTACCCAAGTTGAAATGGTAGTTTGCTCTAACAAAACTGATGTGGGCGTTGTTGTTAATTGGATGTCAAATGAAGTTGTCGTAGCCGTTCCTTCAACAACTGCAATGGAGGTCAAGGAAGTAGTTGGCGCAACAAAAATTGACGTTGTGATTGTAGTTGGCTCAATAGAAACTCCAGTTGAAACACTAGTAGCATCGATGACAACAGATGTGGTCGTTGTCGTTGGTTGCAAGACAAATGATGTTACGGACATTGTTAGCTCAGTAACTAATTGTGACGAAATGGACGTAGTTTGCTCTATAATAATCGAGGTTGTGCTTGTTGTTTGTTCACTAGTTACCGAAATAGAAATAGTACTTTGCTCTACCAAAACTGATGTTGTCGTTGTTGTTAATTGGATGTCAATTGAAGTTGTCGTAGTTGTTCCTTCAACAACTGAAGTGGAGGTCAAGGAAGTAGTTGGCTCAACAAAAGCTGATGTTGTGATTGTAGTTGGTTCAATAGAAATTGCAGTTGAAGAACTAATGGTATCGATGACAACAGAAGTGGTCGTTGTTCTTGGCTGCAACACAAATGATGTTCCTGACGTTGTTAGTTCCGTAACTGAGGGTATCGAAATTGACGTAGTTGGCTCTATAATAATCGATGTTGTGCTTGTTGTTTGTTCACTAGTTACCGAAGTTGAAATGGTAGTTGGCTCGACGAAAACTGATGTTGTCGTTCTTGTTAATTGGATGTCAAATGAACTTGTCGCCGTTGTTCTTTCAACAACGGAAGTTGAGGTCAAGGAAGTGGTTGGCTCAACAAAAACTGAGGTTGTTATTGGAGTGGGTTCAATGGAAACTCCAGTCGCAACACTAGTGGCATCGATGACAACAGATGTGGTAGTTGTTGTTAGGTTTAAGTCCAATGACGTTACTGACGTTGTTAGTTCAGTAACTGATGGTAACGATATGGACGTAGTTGGCTCTATAATAATCGAGGCTGTGCTTGTTGCTTGTTCACTAGTTACCGAAGTTGAAATGGTAGTTTGCTCTACCAAAACTGATGTTGTCGTTGTTGTTAATTGGATGTCAATTGAAGTTGTCGTAGTTGTTCCTTCAACAATTGATGTGGAGGTCAAGGAAGTAGTTGGCTCAACAAGAACTGAGGTTGTTATTGGAGTGGGTTCAATAGAAACTCCAGTCGAAACACTAGTGGCATCGATGACAACAGATGTGGTAATTGTTGTTAGGTTTAAGTCCAATGACGTTACTGACGTTGTTAGTTCAGTAATTGATGGTAACGATATGGACGTAGTTGGTTCTATAATAATCGAGGTTGTGCTTGTTGTTTGTGCACTAGTTACCCAAGTTGAAATTATAGTTTGCTCTAGCAAAACTGATGTGGGCGTTGTTGTTAATTGGATGTCAAATGAAGTTGTCGTAGCCGTTCCTTCAACAACTGCAATGGAGGTCAAGGAAGTAGTTGGCGCAACAAAAATTGACGTTGTGATTGTAGTTGGCTCAATAGAAACTCGAAACGAAGCACCAGTGACATCACTGATAACAGATGTAGTCGTTGATGTTGGTTTCAAGTCAAACGGTGTTACTGAGCTTGTTAATTCAGTAACTGAGGGTAACGAAATGGACGTAGTTGGCTCTAAAATAATCGAGGTTGTGCTTGTTGTTTGTGCACTAGTTACCGAATTTGAAATGGTAGTTTGCGCTACCAAAACTGTTGTGCTCGTTGTTGTTAAATCGATGTCAAATGAAGCTGTCGTAGTTGTTCCTTCAACAACTGAAGTTGAGGTCAAGGAAGTGGTGGGCTCAACAAAAACTGAGGTTGTTATTGGAGTGGGTTCAATAGAAACTCCAGTCGAAACACTAGTGGCATCGATGACAACAGATGTGGTAGTTGTTGTTAGGTTTAAGTCCAATGACGTTACTGACGTTGTTAGTTCAGTAATTGATGGTAACGATATGGACGTAGTTGGCTCTATAATAATCGAGGTTGTGCTTGTTATTTGTTCACTAGTTACCGAAGTTGAAATGGTAGTTTGCTCTACCAAAACTGATGTGGTCGTTGTTGCTAATTGGATGTCAAAAGAGGTTGTCGTAGTTGATCCATCAACAACTGAAGTGGAGGTCAAGGAAGTAGTTGGCTCAACAAAAACTGACGTTGTTATTGTAGTTGGTTCAATAGAAACTCCAGTCGAAACACTAGTAGCGTCGATGACAACAGATGTGGTCGTTGTTGATGGTTGCAAGACAAATGATGTTACGGATGTTGTTAGCTCAGTTACTGATGGTAACGAAATTGACGTAGTTGGCTCTATAATATTCGAGGTTGTGCTTGTTATTTGTTCACTAGTTACCGAAGTTAAAATGGTAGTTTGCTCTACCAAAACTGATGTGGTCGTTGTTGTTAATTGGATGTCAAAAGGGGTTGTCGTAGTTGTTCCATCAACAACTGAAGAGGAGGTCAAGGAAGTACTTGACTCAACAAAAACTGACGTTGTGATTGTAGTTGGTTCAATAAAAATTGCAGTTGAAGAACTAATGGTATCGATGACAACAGATGTGGTCGTTGTTCTTGGCTGCAAGACAAATGATGTTATTGACGTTGTTAGTTCAGTAACTGAGGGTAACGAAATTGACGTAGTTGGCTCTATATTAATCGCGATTGTGCTTTTTGTTTGTTCACTAGTTACGGAAGTTGAAATAGTTGCTTCCGCAAACAAAACTGACGTTGACGTTGTTCTTAATTGGATGTCAAATGAACTTGTCGCAGTTCTTCCTTCAACAACGGAAATGAAGGTCAATGAAGTTGTTGGCTCAACAAGAACTGACGTTGTGATTGTAGTTGGTTCAATAGAAACTCCAGTTGCAACACTAGTAGCGTCGATGACAACAGATGTGGTCGTTGTTGTTGGTTGCAAGACAAATGATGTTACGGACGTTATTAGCTCAGTAACTGATGGTAACGAAATTGACGTAGTTTGCTCTATAATAATCGAGGTTGTTCTTGTTGTTTGTTCACTAGTTACCGAGGTAGAAATAGTACTTTGCTCTACCAAAACTGATGTTGTCGTTGTTGTTAATTGGATGTCAACTGAAGTTGTCGCCGTTGTTCCTTCAACAACTGTGATGGAGGTCAAGGAAATAGTTTGTTCAACAAAAACGGACGTCGTGGTTCTAGTTGGTTCAATAGAAACTCCAGTTGAAGCACTAGTAGCATCGATGACAACAGATGCGGATAACGAAATTGATGTAGTTGGCTGTATAATAATCGAGATTGTGCTGGTTGTTTTTTCACTAGTTACGTAAGTTGAAATAGTTGGTTCCTCTAACAAAACTGATGTTGTCGTTGTTGATAATTGGATGTCAAATGAACTTGTCGCAGTTGTTCCTTCCACACCGGAAGTTGATGTCAAGGAAGTTGTTGGCTCAGGAAAAACTGACGTTGTGATTGTAGTTGGTTCAAAAGAAACTCCAGTTGAAACACTAGTGGCATCGATGACAACAGATGTGGTCGTTGCTGTTGATTGCAAGTCAAATGATGTTACGGACGTTGTTCGTTTAGTAACTGATGGTAACGAAATGGACGTAGTTGGCTCTCTAATAATCGAGGTTATGCTTGTTGTTTGTTCACTAGTTTCCGAAGTTGAAATAGTAGTTTGCTCGACGATAACTGGTATTGTCGTTGTTGTTAGTTGGATGTCAAATGAAGTTGTCGTAGTTGTTCCTTGAACAACTGAAATTGAGATCCAGGATATAGTTGGTTTACCAAAAACCGTCGTTGTGATTCTAGTTGGTTCATTAGAAACTCCAGTTGAAGGACTAGTTGTATCGATGACGACAGATGTGGTTGTTGTTGTTGGATTAACCTGAGATGATGTCATTGAAGTTACTTCTTTCCCTGAGGGTAACGAATTCGACGTGTTTGGCTCAATAATTGAACTAGTTGTTCTTGTTCCTTGTTCACTGGTTACCGAAGTTGAAGTAGTAGTTGAGGCAACAATTTCGAAGTAAGAAGTAGAGGTTGATGATGTAATTGTTTGCATAATAATGATTGTTTTGCTTGTTGTTGGCTCTTTCGCGGCTGAATATTTAGTAAATGTTGGCCCAATGGCAAGTGACGCTGTAGTTACAGTTAATCCTTCTGCATCTAATGCTGTGATCGTAGACTGTGCGGGGATATCCAAGGATAGTGTTGTTGTTTGCTCGTTTTTAACAGGATTTGTCGTTGTTGTTTTGTCATTAGAAATTGCTGTTGCCAATGAACTTTTTTGAGTAGTCGAGGAAATTGTTGATTGTATTTGTCCTACGGAGAAAGGGGGAGAGTAGTTAACGATTTTATTTCTCCATGTCTGTACTGTCTCTTTCTATCGGTAGAGATGAGGTTCTGGACAGACTTTATGTTTAGTTGTAATTAGGACATTTATGTACCCTAAGGTGATATGTAGTATAGATTTAGTATTCGAGTGTCAAATTCGAATGACAAAATTCAATCACATCAAAGTCAAATAGAGATATCCAGGTTTCCAGGCACGCTAAATAGCCCCACCCCATACTTTCTTGAGGCAATTGTTTCAAAACATATCTTTTTTAATCAATTGCTAGATGCTTTAACCCTGATTATTTGTTTTATATCTCAGCAGCACTTATTTTAGCAATGTTAACAGCTAGCTTATTGTCAAATCAGGGAATTTGGAGAAATTTGGTGGAAGAAATAAAACTGCCTTTCACGTCAGAAGATGCGCAATCCCAGACTCCTTTGGACAACCCGGCTGACAAACACAAGCCAGCCCAAACTTCGTAAATAGTTATAAAACTTTAAATATAGAAACAAAGAACAATGAAGAGTATTAAAAAGGCATTTCATGGTCGATTATGTAGCTATTACAGGGGAATCCAAAAGTACGAATACAATTATCTCAGGAAATATACGAATCCTTTGAAAGATGTTTTCAATTATGGGGAGGGCAATAAATTCTTGAGAAGTAGTTGCTAAACTGTTGAAAAGTAATGGTTTACTAGTTTCTTATAAATAATTATCATTGTTTACATTGTTGTGGGCTTTAACTTTCACCAACAGTTGATAGACAGGGCATATAGTCTAACAATCTAACAAAGTGCCTAATGTTTGTTT
Source organism: Sanderia malayensis (assembly GCA_013076295.1). Taxonomy (NCBI): domain Eukaryota; kingdom Metazoa; phylum Cnidaria; class Scyphozoa; order Semaeostomeae; family Pelagiidae; genus Sanderia; species Sanderia malayensis. The sequence goes on from RQOL01000849.1 coordinate 5,245, forward strand.
TCTCGCTTCATTCTGATAGATAATGGTGGGAAGCTTCAAAATTACACTTGATACCTTTGTGAAAATTGCGCCACAGTCACATGACCGATGACTTCATTTTTCGCAGATTTGTTGGACCTAACGGTTCATAACTTTTTATTTATTCAACATAGCTCAAAATAAATTTTAGTTATAGGCTCTACGTTGCAAGAGCTTTCGGATGATATATAGTTTTTTATGTTTTGCTAATATTTACATTTTGGTAACGTGACCTGACCAATAACTTAAAAAATCGCGAAAATTGCACTTCGGGCCTAAACCACGGCTTCCAATTATTTATGTGAAAGTGTAACCCGAATAGCTGTTGGTACGCCTCCATCAAGCCATAGACATGCAGATGGCGCAATAACAAATGTCAGATAATTTAAATTACCGGGTGCACCAGAAAATAATGTACACGTTTGACCATTGGGATCAATAGACATGGTGATGGTAATTTCGGTTTATAGACATCTAGACTTTACTAAACGTTATCTGATGTGCTTTTAAGATACCCCAAGCTTTAAAGGAGAACCGACACGCCAAAATAATTTTGCCTAAATCGGGAGAAACAATGCCGGAGATTTCAAATATCAAATTCGTTGTTACAAAAGGTCATTCAATTTCGAGTTATAGGCAGTTGAAATACAAATTTCAGAATCCCGAGAATTTCACCGAGTTTAAGCGAGAGCCGCGGAGAGCGTGTGATGTCACAACACAAATACCATGTTGTCTCGGCCACGACAGTCAAAACACAAGGAAAAGGCACTTCGATATTTTTATTCTTGCTTTAGAAGGCATTTCTGTGTTTAGCCAGCTAGGAAATACGTTTATAACTAATAAGAAATGTCTGAAGTCTTAAGTCACGACTTTGAATACCGGGATATTGTCGAAGGTGAAGCGATTCAGCCATTTTCATGTTTGAGGCAAATCCTGAGGCAGCAACGGCAGCAAGTGAGTCTGATGACGATTGGGTGAACGATCATGAAGATGATGACTTTAACATCGAAAGGATTGCAAATACAGATTCGCAGGACATTTTTGTGTATATTTGCCGTTTCTTTGAACCAAATCTTTCATTATTCTGTCTTGAATTGCGCGTCATAAATCTCACATGACACTTCCTCTTTGGCGAAGAAAAGTCAAATCAACTGTGGGATGGGAATGGCATCTGGCTTCAATGCAAGCTTGAATTTCACTCCTGTCGCGTTCGTCAAGTGTGGATTTCTTCAAGCATGGACTGATAAATAACAACCCAGGATTCATTTCAATGGAAAGTTGTCATCCATTGCCCGGACATGATTCACTGTGTTATTGCCTCACGTTGATTTCAACTTTGTGACGTCAGTAAAATCGTCACCGAAAGGGTGACGAGAGTTGCAAAATATTCGGCAGTTTCCGAGTTTTTGGAAGGGCTGTAACTCGAAAATGAATGATTTTTTGGAAAAACGAAGTTGATATTTGAAATCTCCGGCATTATTTCTCCCGATTTAGGCAAAATAATTTTGGCGTGTCGGTTCTCCTTTAAGTTTGCTCTTTGGACAATGCTTTGGAGAAATATGTCCAATTCTCTGTTGTAAAGATGTTGAGAAATACCTCTGCAAATGTCTGCGCATACTTTTTCTGGTGTACCCGGTATATGCCTACAATACTAAGAAACTATATGTTTGAAAAAGTATATCAAAATTTTGAAGTTGTAAATTCAGTTGTGCGGAATTTCAGTATATCTCTTTTTACGCATCTCCGTCAAGAGAATTTGACGTTCATGGCATTTAGTCGTAATCTAAAGAAGTGATCAATTAACTGTTTGTTTTAAAAAAGTCGCTTTGCCATCCCGATAACCTCTCATTACCAGTGGTGGCAGATACATATCCAGCTTTGAACGCACTAGATTCCTAGCTCGGCATGTCAGAAAGGCATCTCGACTTCGACTTGGTAGTATTCGCGGTGGTGGTATTGACGACATCTGGCTCTGTATGGCAATTTGAGTCTTCAATAGCAACATGGCTTTCGTTTTCTTTCCCACTGTACATAATGACTTTCGTGAATTGCTTTGCATCAATGACGCTTTCGTATGCTGTGTACCTTTTTGGTAATTTAGTAATGCTGAAGTAGCTACTATAATCACTAATCGAAATAGGTTACAAGACACTTACCCAGCTTTCGTAGTTGCTTTGAAGTTTGTAGTCAGAAGGCTCGAAGAGAAACGATGTCAATTTCTTTCTTGTGTGTATGATACCAAAATGAATGCTTAATTAATTAACTGCTAACTGAGTAACTAAATGTTGCGTTTGATTAAATATAAGTTGCGAGGTTGGGTGTGTCGTAAATACTTAAGCAAATAAGGTTAAGAGTAGGTTATGTTTAGACGTTTGACTATAAAAGGCTAATGAATATGTTTGTTTAGATAATAGTTGATAAATATGGTTAAGTGTTAGGATGCGTGTTATGATTCGCTAGTTAGTTGAAGTGCTCATTGATAAGGCTGCTGAGCACACTACAATAGCTCCCCTCCTAGAAGGCGAGCGGAGTGAAGCATTCGATATAGCGAATAAAATACGAAATGATTACTATTATGATATAAAAGTGAAATAACGTGCTTAACAGTTTTAAGAGTCAAATCCGTAGCGAACGGGAAAATGGACATGTCTTCCAGAGCGAGTTGTGCGCTGGAGAGGGGGCTGGGCGGGCAGTTGTTGTGAAGGTGGTTGTTGTTCGGTAGATGCGGGAGTAAATGGGGTGTTGTCTGAAAGCAGAGGTGGTGGCGATGTAAGAGGTAGATAGGCCGTGTCGAGGTGTGCGACTTTGAGGCGATCAATGCTGACTGTATTTGGTTTGCCTTTGATGTCGAGGAGAAAATGCTTGTCGGTGCGATGAAGAACTTTGTAAGGGCCATCGTAAGGTGCTTGCAAAGGCTTTCGGACAGCATCGTGTCGAACGAAGACGTGTGTGCAGGAGGCAAGGTCAGCTGGTATGTGCGAAGAGGGTGATTGTTGGCGAAGTGGAATTGCAGATAATTTTTGCATGACTAGCTGAAGACGATGAGCGTAGTTGGCTGGATCGAGGTCTGATTGGTTGCGAGACGGAGTAAAGAATTCGTCAGGTAAACGTAAAGTTGTGCCAAAGACGAGCTGAGAAGGTGTGCAATCGAGGTCGGCTTTAATTGTATTACGAATTGAAAGGAGAACAAGCGGCAATGCTTCGGACCATTTGCTTGAATCTAGATGTGCTTTCTAGGAGGACTTGAGTTGGCGGTGAAATCGTTCTACCATACCGTTTGCACATGGGTGGTATGAGGTAGTGCGTATACGTTTAATGCCAAGGAGTGTTGTGAGTGTTTTGAAGAGCGAAGATTCAAATTGTGCGCCGCGGTCGGTCGTAATGGTGGATGGGATACCGAAATGGGAAATCCAATGTTGAATGAAGTGACGTGCGACAGTTTCAGCTGTGATATCGGCGATTGGAATTGCTACGGGCCATCGTGTAAATCGATCGATACAAGTGAGTAGATATCGAAATCCGTTCGAAGGTGGAAGTGGACCTACGAGATCGATATGTACGTGATCAAATCGAGCATCTGGCGTAGCAAATGTGCCAATAGGTGCGACAGTGTGACGTTGAATTTTGGATCGTTGGCACGGAATGCAGGAACGAGTCCAACGTCGAAGGTCAGTGTTTATGTTAGGCCAAACGTAGCGTGCGGTGATTAGATTCTGTGTGGCGCGAATACCCGGATGAGATAGAGAATGCAAGTGATCGAAGATGGAACGACGAAAAGGGACTGGAACGTATGGACGCGGAGTATTAGTCGTTGTATCACAGAGGATGGTGCCAGGGGCGTTAGGAATGGGAAATTCCTTTAATTGAAGTGAAGATGTGTCGTTCAATTGAGATAGATCTGTGTCTTCTTGTTGTGCCTTGGAGAGCAGTGTGAAATCGATTGGGGATGCCAGGTGTAAGGAATTAACTTCAGTTCTTGACAAAGCGTCAGCAACGACATTTTCTTTGCCAGTAATGTGGCGGATGTCGGTGGTGAATTGCGATATGAAGTCAAGATGGCGGATTTCGCGAGGAGAATGACGATCGGCAGACGAGGCTAATGCGTACGTTAATGGCTTATGGTCGGTGAGAACGTAAATTTGCGACCTTCCAGACAATGTCGGAAATGACGAAGTGAAAGATATACGGCGAGCAGTTCACGACCAAATGTACTATATTTGATTTCGGCGGGCTGTAATCGTTTTGAAAAGAATGAAATCGGCTGCCAAGAACCGCTAATGCGTTGTTGTAAAACAGATCCTATGGCAACATTAGATGCATCAACCATGAGGCAATATGGAGCATCGGGTGATGGATGTACCAGTAACGTAGCATCGGAAAGTGCTGATTTAATGGCTGTAAATGCAGCAAGTGCAGCTTCGTCGAGATGAAGGGCGTTTCTGGTGTGTTTACCGCCCAGAAGATCTGTGAGTGGTTGAACGATGGTTGCACAGTTTGGAATAAAACGACGATAAAAGTTGATTAAACCTAGGAATTCGCGCAGTTGACGTAGTGATGTAGGTGCCGGAAAATCGCGTATTGCAGAAACTTTGGTTTGCAGCGGAGAAATTCCTTCTACGGAGATGTGATGACCGAGAAATTCTAGTGAAGATGAACCAAAGACACATTTTGCTGGGTTGATTACGACGCCAAATTCGGATAAACGAGTGAAGAGCAGATCTATATGTTGAAGGTGTTCTGCTTCTGAAGCGCTGGCAATTAGTAAGTCATCAATATAAGCGTAAACAAAGTCAAGACCATGTAAAACTTGATTAATAAAACGTTGAAATGTTTGTTCAGCATTACGTAGACCAAATGGCATGCGGACAAACTCAAATAATCCGAAGGGGGTAGTAATAGCAGTTTTGGGAATAACAGCAGGTTCCACTGGGATTTGATGGTAGGCGCGGACGAGATCAATTTTTGAAAATATTGTTTTTCCATGTAGCATTGTTGTAAAATCTTGAATATGTGGAATGGGGTAACGGTCCGGAATTGTGACATTGTTAAGTGCGCGGTAATCACCACATGGTCTCCAATCTCCTGGGGTTGGCTTAGGGACCATGTGAAGTGGAGAGGACCAACTGCTATTTGAGGGCCGAATGATACCAAGTTGGAGCATGTGATCGAATTCACGTTTGGCTATTGCCAATCGATCAGGTGCAAGACGGCGTGGACGGCTGAAGACAGGAGGACCTTTTGTTTCAATGTGGTGTGTAACATTATGTTTAACTGCTGATTCGTCATAGTTTGGTCTTGTTATTGAATTAAATTTAGTAAGAAGTTCCTTGTATTTTTGGTTAACGTCGGGAATCGCAAACATTAGCTGAGGTGAAGTCTCTGATGAAGGAATGCCTTGAATTTTTAAATTAGTTGTTGTATCGAATAATAGACGATGACGAACGTTAACATTTAACGAAAAATATGAAAGGAAATCGGCTCCAATAATAGGTGTGGGAATATCCGCAATAATAAAATCCAACGAAAGAGTCGACGCAAACCAAGGTTCAAGGTTAACGATCGTTCACCATACGTTGCAATGGACGAGTTATTAACGGCTTGAAGTTGGAGGTTAGTGACCTGGTTACGCTTGTCCGAAGGACGACATGGAATAACACTAACGGATGCGCCGGTATCGATTAAAAATCTAATTCCCGAATAACGGTCGGTGACGTAGTAGAGACGACTATTGTGTAATGTGCCAGAGGGTCTTGTCGCCGCTAAACTCTGGCTTGGCCGTTTCCCTGTTGTTGTGCACTGTGAGCTGGCTGTGGAGGAGCAGTAGGGGTTACGTCAGCAACGTATGAGCAAGGTGGTGTGCAACGATGGGCCTGTGGACCGAACCTTTTATGATACCAGCATATTGGCTGTGGCATGAAGTCCGGACGACTGGGAGAACGGAAACGCTGTCTGCTGAAGTTGTTTCGAAATGGCGATCGTGAGCGTTGAGAATAATTTGGTCTTCGAAAATTGGATTCGGAATTAATTTGGGTAGTGAGAGCTTCTACCTGTTTGGTTAACTGATTGATTTGCAATTGGAGAAGGGATGTCATATTTTTGTTGGTATATTTCCTTTGTATTTTTTTGTAGGCCTGTTTTGACTGCAAAGGTGGTTCACGCTGAGGGTGACGAATGTCTCAAAAACTTGTGAAATTGTTTATATGTTTGCACGTTGTAAATTGCCGCGTGTGTGATTAGCTCAATCGATAAAATGCAAAATAATGTATATGTGTTTTTATTACGGTATTGTTCTTTTTCGTATGCTTCGGCCAAGTTAAGATAATACGTATGCAGCGTAAATATACAACAAAGCAATTAAGAACGAAAGCTGTTCCTTCGGGTCACGTCGTGGTCACCAATTTGGTAATTTAGTAATGCTGAAGTAGCTACTATAATCACTAATCGAAATAGGTTACAAGACACTTACCCAGCTTTCGTAGTTGCTTTGAAGTTTGTAGTCAGAAGGCTCGAAGAGAAACGATGTCAATTTCTTTCTTGTGTGTATGATACCAAAATGAATGCTTAATTAATTAACTGCTAACTGAGTAACTAAATGTTGCGTTTGATTAAATATAAGTTGCGAGGTTGGGTGTGTCGTAAATACTTAAGCAAATAAGGTTAAGAGTAGGTTATGGTTAGACGTTTGACTATAAAAGGCTAATGAATATGTTTGTTTAGATAATAGTTGATAAATATGGTTAAGTGTTAGGATGCGTGTTATGATTCGCTAGTTAGTTGAAGTGCTCATTGATAAGGCTGCTGAGCACACTACACCTTTTTCACTTACTATGCTGATACGCGTTAATCTTATGAAAAAGGTATGTGTGGTCATCCTAATTCTACTGCAGCCATACATTTGCATAACAGTGCAAAAAAGAAGGAGTGCCAAATTTAAGTTACATTATTATAATTAAAACATTTCTATTTGCATATGCGCTTTAATAGCTATCTGATTTCGCAACAAGTATATCTCCATGTACATGGCCTAGGCCCGGAAAATGTCAGCTATTGAGCGCGGCGTATTCCCGTTGTACGCCTCCCCAACTATCTTTAACTTGTAAAAAATTTTTAGTAACTAGCTGTCAACATTGTTAAAGTGAGTGCTGCTGTGATGTGAAGCCATTTTTCAAGACTAAAGCATCTAGTATTTGATTAAAACGATATGTTTTGAAATAAGTGCTTCAAAAAAGTATGGACAGGGGGTGTTTAGCGTGCTTGGAAGCCTAGATATCTATATTTGATGTGATTGAATGTTGTCATTTGTATTTAACATTTGTTATTGACATTTACGTTTCATAGCTTGATTTTGGGATTTCAGCAATAATAGATTTCAGCAAATTACTTGTAACCAAGAGAAGGTGTACGCTCAGTTTGAAGATCAAAGATAAAGTTCAAGTCTTTGTTGATGTGACTTCACAATGAACACAAAACAATACTAAAAACAGAGGAATAAATGTAGAAAACCCCAGACAATTAAATGTTAGATATTTCCTGACATCAATTGCCAGGATAAGAACTCCTGAATTGATCCCGAAAGATTCAACCCGTTCCGAGAATTACTCGTAAGAAATAACTCAATCTTTACTTGGTCAGGCTCATAGATCACATAGATTCGTAGGCTCAATCTCAATCAAAGTAACAAAATATATATGTTTAAAACTATTTACAGATTCGGTAGGCTTGCAGGCTCCAATTCTTAAATTCCGTATCTCTGAAAAATGCACTTCTGCTTCAAGGAAGGTTAGACTCAAATTCATGCCCTGTGCAGCAACAACACCAAGTTTTATGGTGTGTAGAGCGATTACCATCTCAGACATGTAAACAACTACCAAATTCCAAAAGGTCTGAGTCACTGTGTACAGGGGGGTTGCGCCCGCAAACCTATTAATCTTCACAAAAATCCCACACTCCCCCCTTGATCAATCGATAGATTTATCAACAATTTTGCGAATTAAGTCTGCGTTCATCGCAGCTACCCTTCTGGGTCGAACACGCGGACCCTCAGTTTCTTCTATATCATCAAACTAAGAAAGTTTCTTGCCTCTTTCGTCATTAGCAGTTACCTCAATAGGATACAAATGTTGTACAGAGCGTCTCAATCGAGTAAATGTTCCCTTCGTATTCACAAGTCTGATCACTGCTCCCCGCACTTGCTTGTCCTCACTGACGATCAATCTTCTACCACTGCTACTTTCCATCTTCCTCGTGGTAAATTGACATCCTTCACAATGACAACATCACCTCTCTTTGCACTTTGTTGCATCTCATTAACTTCTTTTGAACTGTGCTGTTCTCGCAGATTGATCAAATATTCATTTGTCCATCTTTTCCAGAAATGCCCAAGAAGCGTACGTAAATATCGAGCTCGCTTTTCTAACACTGTTGCATCATAATCATCATCTTCATCATCCAGCCCATCAGGATATGGCAGAGATAGTATACGTCTGCCTATTACTAGATGAGATGGAGTGATAGGTTCTTCTAGGTCATCAGAATAAATAAATCCAAGTGGTCTGGAATTAACAGTTCCTTCCGCTTCAGCAACAACAGTGGTCAACTCCTCATAATCCAATTTCGCATTACCAAGAATCTTTCTCAATGTCCTTTTCAACAATTGTACCATCCGTTCATAAAAGCCTCCACCCCACGGTGCTTTCTCCAGAATAAACTTCCATATGATTTTCCTTTGTGCCACAAAATCTTGAACATCACAATTCCTAAACAATCTATTCCAATATCAGCGAAAGCAACTCCACCCTTTACTCTTCCTTCTGGTAAACTTGCTGCTTGTGGTACTCGATAAGATTTTCCATGTAGCTTCTTACATTTCCGACAACCATAAATAATCTTCTTGACCAACTGGCGACCTTTTACAATCCAATATTTGCTCCTCACTTCTGTCAAGGTATCTCTAGTGCCTCCATGATGAACCTTCAGATGACAATCTTCAATTATCAGTCTTGTGACAAAATGCTCCCTGGGTAAAAGAATTGGAAATTTCGACGTAGAAGGGAGACATGATTCACTCAGTCTACCCTTGCATTTAACAATTCCATCCTCTTCAAACAAACCAAATTGATCAACTAACTGACTGTAATGATCTTTACTCTTCTTCAAATCCGACTGAATATCAACCAGCAACAAATGTTCAGCTTCAAGTAAATCTTCTGCTGAAACATTAAGATCTTTGCAACTTCTCTTCAACAGCTTCGTAAATTTCAAAACATAAGCAATAACTCTCAACAATTTACTCAGCTTACTAAATCTTGAGTAATCCACAATATTTGACAATTTGTGATCTTTGGAAATTAACAATGACGTAACATTTCTTGATTGCACTTTAACTTCTTTGTTACATTCTTCCTGAATCTCCTCTGCATACGAATCTTCTTGTACTGAAGGATAACCGCAAGAAGGACCTTTTAACCATCCAGGTCCTTGCCACCATAAATGACTTTCAGCAATTTCTGTTGCTAAGCAACCCCTGGAACCGAGGTCAGCAGGGTTCTCAGATCCAGGACAATGGTTCCAGCTGTTTACTCTTGTCAACTTGACAATTTCTTCTCTTCTGTTAAAGACAAATTGCTTGTAATCCTTATTTGCACGAATCCAGTATAAAACTGCTTTACTATCTGTCCAACAATAAACTGTGTCAACTTTAACAACAGGTTTCAAAGCCTTCTCCACAAATGTAACTAATCTCGCAGCAATCAGCGAAGCCAACAATTCCAGTCTCGGAATAGATAAATCCGATAAAGGCGCTAAACGAGACTTTGAAGTAACCAATGATACTTTTGTTCCCTCCTCGGTTTCCATACACAGGTAAACAACTGCGCAATAAGCCTTCTGAGAGGCGTCTCCGAATACATGCAATGATGTAAATAAAACTTCCCTTTCCATGTTCCGCAAATAATATCGATCAACCATAATTTCCATGCTCAAACTAGCAACCCACTTCTCCATAAACGATAAATCTTGCGAAGAAACTTCAGAATCCCAATCGTACTTCTCTATACAAAGCTCCTGAAATAAGGAGCGAACTGGGATGATAACTGGGGTTATCAAACCAAGTGGGTCAAAGAATTTGCCAGCCACACGTAAAATGTTCCTTCTCGTCAGGTGTGACAACAATTTCAAGGCAAATTCTCGTAGTAAGGGCAGTTTCAAAACAATGGTGTCTTTTCGTAAATCCCAATTTAGGCCCAAAACTTTGTGCTCACAACTCGACTTGATTTCGTTTAATCCTCCAACCGACACTTTAGCAAACGATTGCTCGTCACTGCTATTGACAACTTCTTCTTGCTTCAACTGCTCGTCGATTTTCTCCATAATTTCTGCAGAATTCGAAGCCCATTTTCTCAAGTTGAAACCCCCAGAGCTGAGACAGGCTCTTGCCTCTTTGAATTTCATCATGATTTCTTCTTCGTTTGCTCCCCCGCAGGTCCAATCGTCGACGTAGAAACTGCGGAGCATCTCCTCCGCCATTCTCCCCCTTGAGCTGATAATAACTTCTGATATGAAATGCCAATGTTGCATTCAAACAGAAAGGTGAGCACGCCATCCCAAACAATACTGTCCTGTAGCGATAAACTACAATCGAAGGGTCATTATCCTTGACATCAGACACCCACAGAAAACGCATAAGATCTCTTTGACTTTCATCAACAAAAATATTGAGAAATGCCTTTTCAATATCCGCCACTAAACCAATAGAATAAGCTCGAAAACGTAATAAAATATCTACGATCGCTGGGGCCATCGCCGGCCCAATGTATACACAATCATTCAGTGATGGCAATTTATCACTTACTTTCGAGCTTGCATCAAAAACAACACGAACTTTCGTCGTAACCGAATCCTCTCTTCTCACGGCTTGATGAGGTAAATAAAATACCTCTCCGACATCTTTCTTCTCAGAAACGACCACCCTTTCAATAATTCCAGCTTGTAATTGGTCTTGAATTATTTTGTCATATTCCCGCAGAAGATCCGGATCCTTTCTCAAACGATTCAACAGCGAATTCAATCTTGCGACACTCAATTCGTAATTGTCAGGCAAGGTTTCATGTTCTTCCTTCAAGGGTAGCCTTACGCTGTATTTCCCGCATTTCGTCATGGTGATATTCTTCGTAAAGGTGTCGTAAACCGTATCTTCATTTCGTATTCCAACGGACTCCAAGCCCCACAACCGATTGCACAAACTTGGAGCAGATTCACTGGCAGCACTATATTGACTTTCCAACACAACAGGGTTCCCAGCAGATATCCTCAAAACGTGAGTGGATACCATGTTTGCAGCACAGGATAAACTTCTTCTATCGCAGGGAACTGGGCCCGACAATACCCATCCCAGAGTGGTTTCGTACGCCATAGGGCTCTCCGCTGTCTCCCCCCGTTTCACACATCCAGTAAAAAATCTTGCAAGATTGTCAGCACCAACCAAAATACTGATCGAACTGGCATCGGCTCCGTCGTTATAATCCGCTAATTTCAAACCCTTCAAATGTTCAAAACTCTGTACCGCCTTCTTGATATCTTGATTAGCAATTGCATCGCAAATCTCTGTGCTTGAATAAGCTCTAATTGGTGTTGAAAAACCTCCATCGGTGCTTGCAATCATACAGTCAACGATAGGGTAAGATCTAATTTCCCCTGCCCGGGAACCAAATACTTTTACATTCAACGTCTCTTTTCCGACAGTAGGCAATTTTAATCTCTGCACGAGGTCTTCCTTAACATAGCTGTGTTGACTCCCAGAATCAAAAACAAGACGAGCTCTGACCTCTTCCGTTGACCCCGATTGATACACAAATGCTTGCGCTGTCTGCAACAATACAGAATTCTGCGTTCCGACATATAACGAACCTGTCTCCTTCGCATCGGTCGTTACCACGTTCGATTGACTGGGGTAAACCCTTGACGTTGAATCCTGTGTCTCACCTTGTCTTCCTTCACAAATACTGATGTGATGTCTGCCATTACAATTGAAACATTTTCCGGTTGATGGGCAATTTTTCGCAATATGATTCTTCCTTAAACATACAAAACAACGTCCTTGCTTCCGTAGAATTTGCCTCCGTGTTTTTTTGTCAGTTATGACTTGACATTGTCTTGAACTGTGACTCTCTCGGCAATAAGTACAGCTTGGTGTAAACGTCTGTTTAGATTCTGTAAACAGAGTAGCTGCAGTTGGCAGTGATGATTTATTCCCATAAACATTTGCAGATTTCGACTCGAAGGATTCATATTTCGTGGGCAAAGCAGCCTTGATGCCGAGACATCTCTCCCTATTTCCAACTTCGTACCTCAACAAATTCAACAGCCGGCCAAGTTCCCATTTATCATCCTTTATTTCTCTACCAATCAACAACCGGACATCTTCTGGAATTTTACTGAGGAGCACAGGCACCAACAAACTTCCATAGGATGATGTAGGCACATCTAAAGACTGTAACCCACGTACGTGCACTTCAACTTTGTCATACAGCTCACGTAAGTCTCGTATGTTCTTTGATGAAGTCAGCGGTGTAATCCTCAACAACGCATCGTGATGTCCACTGATTATAACTTGTTTATCACCAAAACGTCGCTGTAAAAGCTCAATAGCCGAGACATAATTCGCTTCAGTTGTAGGAAGACCAGCTATCACTGAGGCTGCACTTCCCTCCAGTAAGTCTCTCAAGTAGCTGAATTTCGTTATAACGTTCAGACTCTTTTCTTCGTGGATCGCACTTTTGTAACTGTCCCAAAAGGATTGCCATTGTGTTACTTCTCCACTAAATTTTTTCAATTTTAACCTGGGCAATATCGACGAAACTGCAGTAACTTTGTTAGGAGCTTGTGAAGTACCTTGACTGGTGTTTGCAGTATTCACACCAAGACTTTCATCAATTTTCAATAGTGTTTCGTGTACTTTACTTCTGAAAGCTCCAGCGTTACTGATATCGTTAAATATCTCGTTGTCATCGTCTGTGAGCTCTACCACAGCGTCATCCAGGTATTTCAAAGCTTCTAATTCTTCCCGTAAAGTGACTTTCAATTGTTTCAATTTTGTCGTAGCCCCAACTTCTGCACTCTGTGCGACTGTCTCTTCGGCGATCTCGATCGTTTTCTCTGTGAATTTTCTGTGTCCAGTTCTAATACTCAGATTTTTATCAAGGCTTTTTCCTCCTTTTTTCTTTGGCATCTTTCATCCGGCTCGGTGGACCATGTTAGATATTTCCTGACATCAATTGCCAGGATAAGAACTCCTGAATTGATCCCGAAAGATTCAACCCGTTCCAAGAATTACTCGTAAGAAATAACTCAATCTTTACTTGGTCAGGCTCATAGATTCACATAGATTCGTAGGCTCAATCTCAATCAAAGTAACAAAATATATATGTTTAAAACTATTTACAGATTCGGTAGGCTTGCAGGCTCCAATTCTTAAATTCCGTATCTCTGAAAAATGCACTTCTGCTTCAAGGAAGGTTAGACTCAAATTCATGCCCTGTACAGCAACAACACCAAGTTTTATGGTGTGTACAGCGATTACCATCTCAGACATGTAAACAACTACCAAATTCCAAAAAGTCTGAGTCACTGTGTACAGGGGGGTTGCGCCCGCAAACCTATTAATCTTCACAAAAATCCCACATTAAATGCACATCAACAATTTGAAATCTGAAGTCTGGAATTTCTGGACCGGGATTTGCTTTCAATATTCCCTGCTAAAAACAATAATATACATAATGATGGTGCAAATATACAATAGTTTTGGGGCCTACTATACTTCCGCACAGCTTTTCTCTTCCACTTGCAAGCATTCATTTTTATCAACTTGTCTCCACGACAAGAAAATATAAATGGCCTTTTTAGGCATTCTCGATTCTGGCCACGAATAAAAGTTAATAACCAGCAGATAAGCCAGCCAAATATCGTTTTCCAAATGTTTCTGAAACGTCCCACTGCACGGCAGCAAAGATTACCGCCATTGATGAATTGAAAATATAAAAAACCAGCATCTGGCTGAACGGAGGAGAAATTGAGGCCACGCGCAGTCTAGAATGACACAGACAAACACACAAACATCCTCACACATATCCTCGGAAGATATTTTCTCGAGAAGGACTCGATTATATTCTACTGTGCAGACGCTTCGCTTTGCTCCGCTACGCAGCAGCAATAATGCTCCACGTCTTCGGCCAATAATTTTTTAAATTGATCAATTTTTAATAAAAATAATTGTAGAAATTATATAGCGGGTAGTAGGTGGGAGGCACGACTGCGAAATGAATAGCACTTATCGTTTCTTACAGTCTTAGCTTCGATGTTGGATCTCGCTTTGAAAAAGAATATTGAAAATGGTCTATCGTACAAAAACCTGAAGGGCTAAAAACTTGACCCGTACCATGTAAACGGAGACGTACTAAGACGTTCGTGGCCACTAACTATTCCGCCCTACTGCCAGTTAAAATATATTGTTGTCATCTGGCTCAATATCTTTGTTTTTAAAAGAGAATGAATAAAAGAGAGCTACACATTTGTGGCTCCATGCTCTTTAATAAAAGGGATTTCATTAAAGAACCTGGACGTCAAATGAATAAATAACTCCCGAACTTTATGTCTCTAAGACCTTTTACCTTTTGTTAGCCTGAAGGTTAAATAAATTGCTCATGCAGCGTTTACAAATTTACTAACTACATTCATTAACTTATCTTTGCTATTTTAGCCATTCAATAGAATTACAACAGTCCATGGCAATAGCTGGATTTTTCAAATTTACAACACAATAATTTTGGACACCTAATAGAAATTGTAGTATTCATGCAATACCTCATGTGCACACGGCATGCACCGCATGTTATATTATGTAATAAGTTATGATGTAATGTAATATTGAATGATTCAAGATACAGTTAAACCAGAATGTAGTCGTCTGCTGACTCCCTCTCGCTGCAACTTCCAAAGATATTACAGAAATAAAACAAATTCACTTTCCATTTTGAATGCTCTGAATTCTTGTAGTAATGAATGCACATATTTGCGAAATGATAATGGATAGGTTTCTTGGAAACATTAAAGTTTAATCAATAAAACAATCGGCTGTACAAAAAATTGCTTTGTATACGCCAGAATAAATTGTAGCAAGCTGCGCAAAGACAATTTCCAAAATAAAATAGAACAGTTGGTTAGGGGTGTTTTATAGTTTTGTACAATTTTGAATAACAAAGAACAGCTTTTGCGCCTACATTTTATATTATTGGCTTGAACTGTGCAGACCTTCGACAGTTTTCTCATGGCTCTCAGTTCGATATTTAACTCTGGAATGTTACATTGGAAGAAATTAAATTTTTCCTTTAGTCATGAATAACTTTCCTTTCTTAGTCACGGGATATACAAAAAAGCATTAAGTATTGCAAAACCTGGTCAATGTCAAAATTTGTCACGTGTTGGATCTAATTGCATCAAAACCCAACATTTTATTACCCGTAATTTCCTCTTAATGTCCAAATCTAATTTAATATGCCTTTCTAAGCAGTAACTACATCATATAATATACAAAAAACTTGAACATGTTTTCATGTATGATGAGAGTCAGTTCACAATGTGTGAAATACGGGTTATGGCTTTCTGTCCATTGTAGCTTGAAAGAAATTTACTACCTTGTTACTCTGAAGTTATGCATTTGCATGTATGAACCAAGATCTTCATGGAAGATCCATGAAAATCAATAGTTGCAATCTTCTTCGAACAAAAATTAATTGATGTTTTAATCTCTTAGGCCGTGTATCCTCACAGGTAGCAAGATATAAGCATTTTCATTTTTAGTCACGTGATCAAAATGGCGGATTTGAAATTTTCAAAAATTATGAGGTGAAGCTGTTTTACTTGCGATTTGACATCCGAATTGAAATTCTAGGCTTCAGTAATACCTCAATGAGCTCAAATGCGCTGATATAGAGTATATACTATTAAACTACTATAGATATTGTCAAAAATTTCAGCGGATTGTGAAAATCCAACATAGCGAAACCCCCAGTTGTGTAATAAGACATACCTAGAAACTTGTATGAAAAAGCTCTACGGTAACCATTCTTCCAAAGAATCTTTACTTCAGAAGAAATCGGATACCTCCCACTCACTGTGATGGTCAATTTCACTGGCAAAGGATTGTGATTCCGTCACTGGCGCAGACGTAATCCCATCTTCTTCATCATATCCGTCTTTATTACAAGCAGATAGCGATTCACGAAAAACCCAGCTCTTTACTGGATTACTACTATTCTTCCTTCCCCGTTTTCTCTTGCAGCCACTTTCCGATTCACTTGCCTCTGCATCCGCATCACTCGCATTTCTAATCTTCTTTTTCAGGCGTTTCCTTTTGTTTGCTAATGTTGGAGGCAATTGCTTTCCTGTAAACCAATTTGGTATTAATTTATTCTCTTCAACTTTCCAGCCATTCTCTTGGTAAGATAACGCATCTATATTTTCATGGCAACATCTTTTCCTAATGCAAACCTGTAGATGGCATCTTCTGATAGCTTTCTCCGCGGAATCTGGGTCGGGAGGAATAGAGAGTGACGTCTTTTCCTTCAACTTCTGATATAAGCGTTTTCTTGTTTGGACATATATTTCGTTTTCTTTCCCGCTGTGTACATTCATTTGAACAAATTGTTTGACGTCTTCCATATAATCTTTGTCAAGAGTTTTGCTTGCACCAAGGTTATCGATTAGCTCACATTTCGACTCGTCCATCAGCAGCTTCTTGAGAAATTTAACTTTTCCTGCCTTGTAAAAGTGTGAAGTGGTGAAGAAGATGGGAATACGTCTGCGCCAGTGACGGAATCACAATCCTTTGCCAGTGAAATTGACGATCACAGTGAGTGGGAGGTATCCGATTTCTTCTCGAGTGAAGATTCTTTCGAAGAATGGTTACCGTAGAGCTTTTTCATACAAGTTTCTAGGTATGTCTTTTAAAGCTAAGGCGCCACGAGGAACATTTTTCATGCGCATGCAATGCAACATGTCCCATAGCTGCGCCTGAAAATGTTCCCCGTGGAGCCAGGTAAAAATTGTTGCAGAGACCGTTTAATTTTTGTTGCTTGTTGCTCCACAGCAAAAATTTTGTTGCGGGAGCACGGGGACAAAATAGATCTGAATCTATTTTGTCCCCGTGCTCCCGCAACAAATTTTTTGCTCCACGCAGTGATATTTGTTGCATTGCAGAGGAGAAATTACCATGGGCCACGAGCGAGTTTTTTCATGCGCTTGCAATGGAGCAATGTTGCATTGCATGCGCATGAAAAATGTTCCTCGTGGCGCCTTAGCTTAACACAACTGGGGGTTTTGCAATGTTGGGTTTTCACAATCCACTGAAATTTTCGACAATATCCATAGAAATTTAGGAATATATACTCTATATCAGCGCATTTGAGCTCATTGAGGTATTACTTCAGCCTATAATTTCAATTCCGATGTCAAGTAAAACAGCTTCACCTCATAATTTGTGAAAATTTCAAATCCGTCATTTTGATCACATGACAAAAAATGAAAATGCTTTATCTCGCTACCTGTGAGTGTGATAATATAAGTGTTCATATAATTTTGCTTCCTATGAGGTGCCAAACAACATGGTAGAAAAAGTTTCGAAATCCAGGTGGGTTAATTTTTTCTGATCGTCAATTGTGACATCATCAATCACGTGACATCCATTGCTTTACCAGAATGTTCCCAAATCTTACAATGTTTGTAATACCCCTAACTCTCGGAAACTGAAGAAAAATCGTTGGTTAGGCACGTTGCCAGATTGTTATTAGCAATACCCTGTCTATCCTCTTCATTTGAAACATCAAAAATATGGCTTCAAATTATGCTAAGATAATGTTGCTAAAATGTCTACAATTGAATATTCTGTGATAACTACTCCTGCTGCTCTAACAAAAGTAGTAATGTGTTTTGCTTAGGGTTTTTTTTTTAAATCCCTCGGACCACAACAATTTTGCTTATGCGGCATTATTTTATTCGTCACATATCAACTTTATTGTGAAGGCGAATACAGAAAAATTTCACTACACAGGAAATTTTATTATTTATTATTCAATCTCTCAATATACCATTCGGTAAACTCCAAGCATTGTTCATTACAATTGAATGTGAACAAAAAACTTGTTAACATTTGACACAGTTCAGTACACAGTAAACACGGCTGACTCAGTAAACACGGCTGACGTAATTATTTTTTGATACGTTGTTGTTTAGTGCAAGTTGGAGATCATTCTTCCGATCTTAAAAAAGCATTGTTGCATAACAATAACTTGGTCAAGAATCTTGCCTAGTTTGAATAAAAAAATTACAGTGCATGGCGGCGAACCTCATTAATCTGCAGCAAAATAAGCATTCATTGTAAGGGAAATAATAAGTGCACTTACTGAAACATTCTATTGAAAATTACCATGACACAAGCGAGTGACTAAATGTAGAGACTGTGGAATGTCGTATGACACCTCCCTAACATTAACTCTTCAAGAAACTCTTGAGCAAAAATCTGTATATTAATTTATAAATGGCACAAATTCGCTTTGGCTACTTCACGTAAGGCGTGGCATGTACAGCTTTGGTAACCTTTATAATGATATATTCCCTAAGTCAAGTCTAATTTGAGAAAATGTCATTATACAAGCCTGGAAAATAAAATGTGCTTACCTATTACCAATGTCAAGATCATTAGAGCAATGTCAAGCCGTGACCCCATGTTTCTTAGTTGTAATGTGCGTAGAAGTATAGTTACATTTCCACATTAACCATGCATTTTTGTTATCATACGAAGTGGCAAGAGCGTTTCAGAGATCATTTGGAATATGTAACTTGAGTTTTTGAGTCTTTCCCAGTGTAATCGGGTGAGAACAAAAATACAATGCCAGCAATTCAATATTCAGAAATGGGTTATTAAAACTTTCACCAAGCGAAACTGAACTGCAGCTTTCAATACAACGATATAGGAAAGAAACGTACATTTAGCCTCTCAATTCATCCAGACGCAGCGAATTAATCTCCGAACTGACATCTACCATACCAATGTCGTGACACAATGTGATTGAAAACAGAAAACTCTAGCAACAAAAATATCTTAATTGTATAAATACAATACTTATTGTTTAATACTACATCGTAGTTGTCAACAGTTGCCTTGTTGTTGACTGTGCAAATTTCTAAATAAAAAGATCAAAATGAAAAAGGCTTAAACCGTCTCCCAAAGGAGTTTTTAGAGGCGGCAAAATACAGTCTTTCTCATGTAGTTTTATTCGAGTTTGCAGAAGCATTCCATTTGGGGTGGGCTAACTATACTTCTTGTGAAGTCATATATTTTGAGACATAAAAGGGATATAAGAGTCTTGCATAGTATAACATGTCATTTTTCAATGTGTATCTGTGCTAAAAATTTAACCATCAAAAATAATTTCGTGGTTAGGAAATGAGCTCTCAAAACATAGTCATGAAAGAGGGGACATTTTCTTGTTTTCATGACTATGCTTAAAATAAAGCCTGTGGTTGTCTTTTTCTCGCTACGTACATAGACTATAGGATAAAACGCTGCTTCCATCCAGTATTCATTGTCCAGTTTCAAGAGGTACACTTGCAAAGACTTGCCTCTAAAATTGGGTTGATTTTTCATTCTCAACTTTGCAGTATTAAGTTATGATGATTGCTCATAACCACTCTATTCAGTTTTAGTTTAAATATGAACATTCCAAACGTGTGCTTTTCAACATTATTTATATATATTATTCTAATTTCATATATTTTGCTGCTGCCTCAGTGGTTTCTTGTCACTAATAATGTTGTACGACGTAATATATGACGAAAATACTATAAGAACTAAGTTCTTACCCCTTGTGAATTTTGGGTCAATTCTGAGTCAATTGCAAGCTGTTCCCTCTTTTACAGGTTTGTAAAAGGGGAAATATGGCGTCATACGACATCGTGTAATGTCATATTCCCCGTTTTCTTATTCGCTATACCCCTTTTCACAGATAGCCTGATTTAAAGACATATTTTGCATAATACATATTGGTAACAAACGACAGCAATGGCACAACGCCTTTTTATTCTCATGCCCTCGTACTCAAAGCCGTCGCCCCAGGGGGGTGTGCGCGGGGACACCCTCCAGGCACAGGCCTAAGTATTGTTGCCAAATTTTCGGAAATTGAAGCTTTGTCGGCAAACTCTTTACAAATATTGTTTATTCTGCATTTTTGATATTAAAAAAGGATAACCTTCCAGCAATTTGAAATTGCAATTTGCTATATAGCAAAGGAAATGTTAATTATTTGGTTTTGCGATTAGCTTCAAAATCATTTGCATCCATAATTTGCTTTTGGTCCTAACAATATTTCATAACAATTAATTAAGATTGTTGGATGAAATGAAGTATGAAGTGTCAAGTGTCATTGTCATGTTGCACACACAGCGCCGAATTAATTTGCAATACTGCTAATTTTTGCCTAATTTTCGTTCATCCATTCATAGTCTTTTCGCATGTGTTGTCGTCTGATCACATGCCATGCCTTGTGGAATCGACACTGTTTGTTAATCTTGTATTTTTAACTAAAAATAGCTTTGAAAATCGGAAACGTAGCGAAACATAATAACTACTAAAGCTTTTCGTCTGACACTCATATCGAAATAGTACGTCAGAAAGAGAAGGAAAGTGAAAACCTACAGACACAGTATAAACCTATAGACAAAGTATTATACCCAGACGAGGATTGAATTGGCCAATCAGAAAAGAGGTGAATGATTGCTATAGCGCAAAAACAACCAATCATCACTGGTGATCGAACAATAGATTACTGAAAGAGTCCCCTTGGGAAAGCGAACTCTCTCTGTCTACACAATACGGAATCCATGGTTTTGATGTAGACAGATTCTAAAATTCCTAAGTGAAATAAAACTTTAAAACACGACTCTGCTATAGGCAGAGCCGCACTAACCACCGGGCCCACCGGGCCCAGGTCCAGGGGCCCACAAGCAGTTGTAGCAATTTTCTGATATATTTTTTCTGATATATATTGATAAGTTGTGGAAATAGAGATGGATGGAGCTATCAGAATTTAAATGATTTCAAGTTTACTACGATTAATTTGCATGTCCGTAGGAGAGTGACCTTATGTGAACTTAATCAACTTTAATTAGAACCGATTTATTAACGTTCCCGGCGGTATTTCGTTCCTAGAGTTTAAAAAAACGAACTTTTGTGTTAGGGCCTATTTACATGGAGAAACGTCCATCGGCAAAGAGGGCTAGCCTCCTAGAAGGAGGGCTAGCCCTCTTTGCCGAGATCTCACCTTTCTATTTGATGCTTCATAAAATTCTTTTTCGTTTACATGAGAAGGGGGCCATCCTCTCAGGGGAGATCTCGCTACTGACTACCCGAGATCTCGCCAAGGAAGGCTGGAAATTTTCCATGTAAATGCGATCAAGCGGGCTGGCTCGCCCTGAAGGGCTGGAAAAATGTTTTGCGCACTCGTCAAATACATACTGCACTGAATCTGATCGTGAAGCATCGAGCCCAGTCCATTGATCATATGCCTCCTTACTTCTGTCTGCAAATGTCTTCTCTCTCAGCACCTTATCTATGTATACTTAGGAGGGGCCAATAGCACCGGTGAGCCCAAGGCCCCCAAAGTCGTTAATGCGGCCCTGGCTATAGGTCAACTTTTACTCGACCGCCCAGAATGTGCTCAAAACTACAGTGAGGATTGTTTTCGCATTATCGGCAGAGCAAGACAAGATCAACAAATGCCTAGCTTAGATTCGTTGGTGCCCAGAGAAAACAAACATTTTAGAATGAAACTTCTCCGTAAATCCCGACTTTGATTTGAAAAAGTTATCCCAGCAGTCAAATCCAAAGCCCTTTTCACATTCGTTTTTGAAAACGAGACGTCAATTCTAAAACGAGGCTAACGCTGTAGTGCTAGTGTAGTGTCGCAGTGGTACCCACCACTACCCGCTGTATAGTTTCTTCAATTATTTAATTAAAAGTTTATCAATTAAAAAAATTATTGGCCGAAGAAGTGGAAGATTATTACTAAGCCATTATTGACCAGTTAAAGATAATTTCGGAAGCATACAACGGGAATACGCCATGCTTGTTGCGAAATCGGCTAAGAAGTAGGATGACCATATGCATACCCTTTTCATTTCATAAAATTAACGCGTATCGGCATACACTCTTTTTTTATAAGAATACACTTTATAAGAATAATGAGGCTCGAAATTCGTGAAATTTAAGGAAATGTTAAGAATATTATCAGGCTCACGATCTTGTGAAACTATTATTTTTAGCAGGCGTTTTTTATTTTTGAATTTGTGTGCTTTTCACAGGAAATGGTTTTAAATATACTCATCCAAATTTCAATGAAAGTGTGGAAAAAATCTGTGCGACAGGAAATAATTTTCTGTAGCACAGACTTTATTTTCTGCCATGCTAAGAATTAATAAATAAATCATTAAATTAAGAATATTGAGGCTCAACAAAAACTTAAACATTCTTTTAAAAAAAGTGTAGTATTTCAAAAGGGTACACTGCATACGATAAGCTGAAATCTGTCCAAACTTTTCATAAAGGGTTTGGAGTGGCTATAGATGACATATTCACATATTTTAATGTTTGAATACAGGCTACATTATGTAAATTTGAGAAATTAATTTGAGAATAGCAGGCTGTAGTAAATAGGTGTCAAGAATTAATAGCATCACAAAATTACTCTCAAAGCAATTCTCTTAGTTTTCCTCTATGCTATGAGCTTTCACTTGAAATTGGTTTATTCATGCCTAAATACCAACATAACTATTATATGGTGGGCCACGTTGGAGCAAGGTCAACAGCTTATCATGTTGGTGGTATTCTCTTTGCCTGACAAGATTTTAAATATGAAAGTTCTTAATTATTGTCCTGAGTTTGATGATAATATCATGAGACAATTTTGTCATAATCTATGCAAATAGTAGTAAGCATGATCAATGTTCTTTGAGGAACAATTTCATTATCATTTCCCAATTATTATCTTCCTTAATGACTTTATTAATGAAAATTGGTGCAAAGAAGCATACAAGTCTGATTATTTTTCATTTAAAAATACTTTTTGCTGGCAATCATTGTCTTTACTTGTAAAATATTATCATGCAAAAAGAACACCAGCAGAATGATTGCAGTGCAGCAACTGTTGGATAGATTATTAAGAAATTCCATAATTTACATAATGTAGGCTAGGCTGTATTCAAACATTAAAATATGTAAATATGTCATCTATAGCCACTGCAAATCCTTTATGAAAAGTTTGGACATATTTCAGCTTATCGTATGCGGTGTACTCTTTTGATTTACTATGCCGATACGCGTTAGTTTTATGAAATGAAAGGGGTATGGATATGGTCATCCTACTTCTACAGCATCCTACATTTGCATAACGGGGCAAAAAAGGCAGGGGTGCAAAATTTAAGTTAAATTATTATAATTGAAACATTCCTATTTGTATATGTGCACTTTAATAGTTACCCGATTTCGCAACAAGCATATCTCCATTTCCTTTATAATTGACACGAGAATACATGGCCTAGGTCCGCAAAATTTCAGTCTTTCAGCGAAATTATTCTGAATTGCTTCCGAAATTATCTTTAACTGATCAATAATGGCTTAGTAATAATCTTCCATGTCTTCGGCCAATAATTTTTTAAATTGATCAATTATTGCCCGCAAGCAGCGCGCAAGAGCGCGCCACTGAAGGGCTTCTAGGCTCCCCCGCAGGTGCGACCTTGATGCTTGTTACTCCATTTGATTTTGTTTTTGCCAAACTGTGTCAGCAATTTGTCAGCTGATTTTTGTGCAAGTAGGAAAAGAGGCCCATGAAAACGAGTTTTGGGACGTTTAGTGGACTTCATTGGATAATGGACATTGTTTCAATGGAATGTTCTTTTCACATCCAGCTGCGGTCAGAGAAGGTGAGGCAATTGTGTTCTTTTTTGGCATTGATATTACTGAATATTTACTCATTTATGTTGGCTTAAATGAGTTTAAATGAGTTTAATATATATCTTAATTTCAAATTTGTTTATTTTATTGGCTGATTATCCAACTTTAGACGGAAAAGGAGCTTAGCTATTTCTGGGCTGAGCTGACACACCCAATTGGAGAAAACATGAACAGATTTCGCTGAGATCGCAGCAGCTATTGTTGACATTCATCCGGTCCGGTTTGTACAAATGAAATGTGTCAAAACAGCATTGAGTGTGAAGCTGGCAATAAGTTTGTCAACTGCATCATGTGCAAAAAGCGAATACTGCTCAAAAAAATTGTCCCACACCATTTCAGTGCATTATTGATGTCAAGAAAGATGGCAAAACAGTTTCCCTTACTGCTCCAGAAGCCATTCTTGGATCTTTCTTTGAAGAGGATGACTTGCCTTCCAAATATGGAGAGATGCCACAGACTCTTGAAGATCACATACTACTTTTGAAAAAGATTGATTTCAAGCTCAACTCAAAGCATGTGATCACTGAGGTGAAAGAACACAAGTAGTATCTCAATGTTTATCATTTAACTCACTATTCGCTTAATATTTGTTATCAAGCATATATGCAAATCAAAGATGAAATAGGTCTTTCAAGTTACCCTTCCCACTGTAATTAATTCATATTTACCAGCTTTTTTATGGTGTTTGGCGGTACTTGCGGGCATCCTAGCAAGCGCTATTTCTAGTTAATGAAATAATTGAAGAAACTATACAGCGGGTAGTGGGAGGTACCACTGCGACACCACACTAGCACTACAGCGTTAGCCTCGTTTTAGAATTGACGTCTCGTTTTCAAAAACGAATGTGAAAATGGCTTGTTGGAAGGTGGTGATGATTCTGCAAGCTCTTCGCACATACTTAAAACATTACCGAGAGGTACTAAAAAGAAATTTATTAGTTTTTTACCAAAGCTGAACTAGACCTGTGTGTCCCACAACATGCACAGGCTTTTGTAATTTAGTTCAATTGAATACCCAAGGCAAGGTACCGTATTTCCTCTAATAAGCGCCGGGCGCTTATTAAATATTTTTCAAAATTGGGTGCGCGCTTATTAGAGGAGGCACTTAAAAGAGGGGGCGCTTATTTCACAGTCCTGAAACTTTAAAATTAAAGAACCTCAAAAATAAAGGAATAATCTCAGTTCCGAATGATATTCAATATCAAGCAGTCAAGATCAACTTCAACTGCTGATCTTCCGCCCTGCCTGATTAATAGAGGGGGGCGCTTATTTTACACTTCTTGATTGTAGGGTGGTCGCTTGTAGGCGGGGGCGGTTAAAAGAGGGTGAGCGCTAATTAGAGGAAATACCGTACCTTCTTCTAAGACTTGTTGCAAAAGTCTCGATTGGGTGCAAGGACAACGAGACTTTTTTCCTAACAGTGGTCAAATTTGGAAGCTTCGTTCCCCCAAATTCTGGCCTCTAAAACACCTTGGCAAAGAAATTTGTCGCCGACCGGCAGCAAATCATTGGGTTAAAAACGAAACACAACCGCACAATGGTTATTTAAATCAACAGAGGCATTCATATTTTTCTTGGTAAGTTTATTGTTTTATTTTGTGCATGCAGTAATTCAATCGTAAGAAATATACTCAAAATCATAGCCAAAAATAGACCAATTGCGAAAACAATAATGCCATGTCGAGCTCAATATTTTGCACAAATTTTTCTACAATAATTCTAGGATAAATTAGAAAAGTGTAAGTTTCTATGAGTAATACAATTACAGACTTGTGCAAGTTTTAACAATGTCAAGCACGCATAGTTTTATTTTGCCTTCAAACTCGTTTTCAACGAGAGGAAAGAAAACAATAAAATTCCGTTATTTTTGTTTTATTATTTTGAAATTATTAGGTGAGTTTGTTCTTTATTTCATTCAAATGAATGAAATAAAGAACAAGTGAAGAAAAGTTAGTTAAATTTCGGACAATTTGTGCTACTTACTTGCAACAAAGACTTTAGTATAACTAGACACTTGCAAATTGCAATGAGGTGCTGCCGGGGGTATTAAAAATTTTGTGAAATAGGTTCTGAACCTCAAATTTAACACTAGGCCTGAAGACTGAAGCATTCAAAGAAATTCAGATTTTCGGACAAAAATTGAATAAGCATTTTTGTTTCTTCAAAACCATGAATATAAAATCAGGTCATTAGCTAGAACTGAACGTAAACAGAAGATTTTCTTTTCCGACAACATCAGCAATTTTCCGACAAAACGTATGTTTAGCTTTACAGGGGGGTCCCGCCCTGAACCCCCTCTATCTACCCGACTGTAAAAAGCACAGAATAGACGCATTGTAGTTGCAAAAAATGGATGGCAATATCAAGGAGTGAGAGAAACCAAAAAATAAATCACATTAACAACTGTAAGAAATATGAAAGTTGATGTTCTTAATGACTTAATTGGTATGGAGTTCGTGTTTCAACGTCAAGTCTTTCAAAACAGATCGAAGGCAATTTTTAACAGGTTAAAAAATGTTGTTGGTTCTGATGTTTTTGTAATACAAATGATCAATATATACCTGTTCACCAATATATAAAAGCAAATTGTCAGTGAAAGTAAGTGAACACGGTTGTAAAAGTTTTAGCATCATTTCTGGGAAAGATTTGCTTTTAATGGTGATTAAATCTCGATTTAATCAGAGTTAATGTGGAAAGAAATGAAATCATCCATTCCTTGTTATTTGCACACAGCACAGTGCTGACGGGTTGATAAGAATCGGATCCCGATCCTGCAGTGAAATACCCATGGGGTTGGCATCTCCAATATCTTTGTCAATCGACGTCTTTCATCTCCTCTCCTTTGAGGTATTTATTTGTATGAACCATAAGTGGGTTAATCATTGTTTCACGAGTGTGCTTCGCACACGTTCAACTCAATTCTCGTATTATCCTTGGTGTTTACTCGAGTTTATATACCTTGGTTGCAACCAACTCGGCCAATACTTTTGCGGTGCCCAACCACCAGAAGACCATTTTTTCCAACGTTTGGGCTATCTACTCACAGTTGCCGATTTACAATGACCTCGTCGGACACCGTGTCATTTGGTGAGATTGTTCCTTATTTTACCCTTCTCCATTTACGCTCTTTTCGTTGATATGTTTATGGCAACTGCGAACAACCCAGAAATCAAGGGCCAAGATATTCAAACTCCCCTAATGACCTTAGCAAGTCCTATGTCGAAGGTTCAGGCCTGAAGGTCGACCATTTTGGGAATGTTTTAGCGAGTATTTTATTTGTTCCCCTGGCCCGCCCTTCGCTCAGCCCCAGATATCTTCACGGGATTTGCTGATGTCCTGCAATCGATCCTTGAACAAGGTGGCCAACACACCATACTCTGGCTCGCCTTAAGACGACGTCATGATTTTTTTTTTGCCACCGACAAACTTTTGGCATGACACCTAAATTTGGCCTTTTTTGGCCTGTTTTCTCGATTTTCTTGAATTCCTCAACTTTCGAATTTTCCTTGTTAACCGTTTTCGTTTTTTTGTTGTAATAATTCTGTCGTCTTCGGCTCTCGGGGCTTATGTGTTTTCAATTTCATTTTATTCAACAACACTTGCCTATAACATAACACTGTGTGTATAATAAAGTAGTTAACATGGGTACAAGAGTAATGTACGCATTGTTCATTTTCCAATATATGTCTCACATGCGCATAGCGACGTTAAACCGCACGAGGGGCATAAATCTAGCATTGAAATCGTTGCACGTAACTGCACTCGCATTTTTCGACGGAATTGGGCAAGATACACATACAAGAACAATTTTTGGTACTTTCGTTCCATATTTGTTTCCAACAATAGAAATATAGCAAGCAGCAAGAAGCTGAAATGTTGCGAAATCCTTTCATTAATTGGCAGTTCGCAGCATTGCTGGCAGGCCATTGTATTGGCCCGGCCATTCTTGCATCGACTTGTTGACAGAACCCACTAGGTCCCCGAATTCCATCAACATGTTGATCTGTCGGCATGGGAGCGCGATGACATCACACGGGGGTCATCCTGTTGTCGCAATGGAATGGGTGCGGCCTATTCTATTATCTAAATTGAACTGAGGCACCGGCTGCCGGTGTAACTTCAGATGCGGCGGGCAGAAAAGGTTCGCATCGCCGCTATTCACAACTCTCAGTGGTTTGAGACCCCCTGGCCTGCCTGTCTATTTTGTATTAGAGATTTGATTTCCACCTTCTTTGGGGATTTTGAGAAGTTTGTAGGTTGCAGGGAAAACCTGTGGGATAATCGAAGAAAGTAGGTATTAATTGTGAACTTGTAGGAAAACAAAATCGTGTTTGCCCCAAACACTCAAATTTATTAATTTACATGTCAATTGTCACTGCGTGTGAATGAAATTTTGGCAACAGAAATGATACATTCCTGCGCAGTCGGGAGAAACGACAGGTTGGGCGTGGCAACACTGCTAAAATTGCTTGTCTTTCCTGCCAAACGTTGGGGGGAGTCCTACAAGTTTTTATGTGTCGCTGTGGGCAAATGCCCCCCCCCTGGACAACAGAAATTTTATACAAGGAGATTACAGCACATATTGCAGCCTTGTGGTGTGGACGACCTCACACATTTACTTTGCACAGTTTTTTGTGCAGGTGCGGCAACAACGGCTGGTTCGGGTAGAACTCACTCTAGAGACATCCGAAATAGCAAATCGTACTAATAAACAGTTATAATTCGATTTTAGTAGTCTCTGTTTGGTTAAGTGTCTCTTCCATATAGCTTAATACAAATATATTTCAGGTCAGCATTTCAGTTCAGTTCACCTTCGTGCAGCTGGGTTACTTCGTTAACATAATAATAGTATATCCAAAACGGCGGGACAGTTTTCGAGGTTTGTCTAAAGTAGGCCAGTAGTTGAATTAAAGTCTTATAACTAAACAACGGCCGCTTCTTTGGGTTTCCCGGATCATCTGATCAAAGCCAATGGTCTAGGGTGGCTTATCGAGCTATAGATAGCTATCCCAACCTCTATATATGGCCACGCTCGGCTTCACATACATTTTCGCATACGGTTCTTTAGGGGTCATGTTTGCTGGTTGTGACATGCATTGAATTACGTCGCCTTGTTTGATTTCTTTTATACATTAATTATTCCTTTAACTGGACGTACCGTATGGTTTAATCTGGGTAGCGATATTTTGGCAGCCCGTGTACACTGTTGCTTCAATATATCTTCGTGCGATGTTACACATGTGCATAAATATGCCGTCGTTGGGGTTCTGTGGAATCACATACCCACACCCAATTGTGTTGTAAACGCAGATACCATCGCGAATTCTCGCTTTGAATGAACATTTTTGATTCTTGATTTCTAATTCAGACCGTTTATCCAACTGAGAAGTACGGAGTACCCAAGCAACGGTACCCCCAGATACTTCATCTGCGACCACGATGTCTGATTTGAACGCAAAATCGTCAAGCAATGACATGGCCGCACGAATTTAATCACCACAACTTGGCAAGGTTATAAATAGTCCTCCGCGAGGACACACCGAAATACCTGTAACAATAGTCCTCCGCGAGGACACAACGAAAGATCTACATACATAGTCCTCCGCGAGGGCACAACTAAATGTATAAATAGTCCTCCGCGAGGACGCAACGAAATATCTAAATACATAGTCCTCCGCGAGGGCACAACTAAATGTATAAATAGTCCTCCGCGAGGACACAACGAAATATCTACATACATAGTCCTCCGCGAGGGCACATCTACATCTATAAATAGTCCTCCGCGAGGACACAACAAAACAAACACCGCAATTATCGCCAAGCCTTTAGGTAGTGTGGCCTTTTGCCTGCTACTTTTTACGGCATATATGTTCCTTAGAAGGTTATCGCCGATTAGTCGCGGTGGATCGTGCTGGGTGCCTTCATTATGATTTTTTGAGTTTTTACGTTTATTTTTATGCTTATGTTCCTGACCTTTCCTTTTCTAGGCTTATTGTTTGGTGGGTTGGGAGGAGGAATTGCTGGCTCCAAAAGAGAATATAAGCTAATATAAGGATAAGTAATAGTTAAGTTCTACAAGACAGAGATTAAATATATTACGATCGGTGGGGTCACACTCCGTGTTCTGTGGCCGGACAATTTGCACGGCAAATCGGGACACCGACCGTAAAAGCGTATCCCTACTCAAGCAATCCGGGCCGGTAGGCTAACCGCCCAATTTCTTGAGATAACATTAACTGCCAGACACTTTGATCACAAACACACACAGACGCCAGTGACAATGACGCCATTCACAGCCAAGCAAAAACGGAACCGAACGTTTGCAAATGTCGGCGTCTCTGAAGTCAACTTGTATTGTTCTCATTGTTCTTGTCACGTGACTAAATTTCACTTCCGGAAAAATTGGTCCCAATGCAGAATAAAAGGTTGCCTAGCGGCAGCAATAACAAGAGAAACTCGAAGCAATTTTTTCAAAAGTCCTTGTAATGAAATTGTATTTACTTGTGGCCAGTGGCGTAGAAAGAAGGGGTGGGGTCAGGTGGGGCGAAAACCCACCCTGTAGAGCTAAACTGCCGTTTTGTTGGAAAGCTGCTGATCTTGTAATACTGCTAGTTTTCGGTTCGGTTCGGCTAGTTTTGTTCATTCATTCGTACGTTTTGTTACTTGCTACAGGCCATGCCTTAAAGCATCAGAACGGTTTATATTTCTGTAATCCTTTATTTTAATACTTGTATCGATTCACAACCATAATTCGGTTCTATACAAAGGTATTCAGGTTTTACTTTTACTTCCCTCGCCGAACGTAAATACTCCCTATTGACGTATGTAGTTTCATTGTTCTTTGTATCTGTTGTCACGTGATTTTAGTAGTTAAATGTAGCGTTTTAGTTTTAATTAATCAGTCTTAGACTCGCCTGGATATGTGAGCATCGGAAAGAGAGAGCATACCGTTCAGGAGCGAGATGCTTGAGAAAGATCTCGTTGCCTTAGTTTTTAGTTGCTGTTATACTTGGTTCTTGAGAAAGGCCAAGGTCGGTTGCTGTTTGTGATATACGTTTTAGAAAACTCTATCTGTCGTGTGTCGATTGTCGTTTAAAGTATTAAAGTATGCTGAAAAGAAGTTCTGCTACGTGTAAGAGAAGGAAGGAAAAATAGAACTGTTTCTTTTTTTTTACATGTCATGTTTACTTGTTCGCAATTCAATCAATTGGTGAAAGAGCCTTAGACTTTAGGAATTGTGTTCCTAATGTAAAGAGGCCTGCGTGTGTGTCTTCTCCTCTATGTCCAGAGACTATCCAACGGACGCTGTTTTCCAGGTTGAGTGTTTTACGTGCAAGGAGCACGGAGCCAGAGAGAAACGATACAGTGTGTTGATTTTGAATAACTAACTCTGAATTTCTCTGACTTTCTCTGACTTTCTCTGACTGACTAATTACAAATAATTTACACGTATTTATATTACTCTAAAAATCATGATGACGAAGCATAAGTGTTTCTAGAAGGATAAGAGTGACGATGCATAAATAAAAATAGAATGATGTAATTTGAATTACGCGAGATGATGAAATAGAGGAAGTGATCGAGAAGAGGGCAAAACGAAAGATATCTAAAAATACGTAATTTCACTACAAGGCTCCCTCCTTAGAATGCAAGCGATAGTGAAGCGTTCGAGAGAATCAGAAAAATAAGTTGGAGTGAAATTAATTACAAGAATACGATTATGAAAATTACGATAAGGTGATGAATCAATTGTTCGAAATGTTAGAATATAAAATAAGTAGTCCAACCGTGTTTGTTGATGATAATGCAAAGTTTAATATGAACAGCAACAGCTGATTTGCTTGAAAACGGGTCAATCCAGTTTGAACGTCATGTTGATGAATGATGAGATGAGCGATGCGAAGCAAGCAGTCCGGCAGAGCGAAGTGAAGTTGAGTGAGCGTTGCTGAGCCACCGAGCTGCTTGAGTGTGAGTTGAGTTGCCAACATTTTCTGGGCGAGGAATGTTGTCGACCTTGCGTGCACGTGCACCAGCTTTGAGGAAAAGCTGCCGAACCCTGACGTAAACGTGGATTGGCGAAACGTCGAATTCTTGACGAACCAGTTGTGTGAAATCGAACTTGCAGTGATCGTAGATGAAGTTGCTTGTTGAATCGTTGATGTTGTTGTCGAAGGTCGGTTGTTGTTGGAAAACAGCGTCGAAGGGTTTTGCTTGTCTTGTCCATAGAGGTGAGGTTTGTTGTGCTGCAGAAAGGCCAGATTTGTTGTTGAATTGAGAATCCCTCGTTGGGTCACGTCGTGGTCACCAGTTTAGGAATTGGGTTCCTAATATAAGAGGCCTGCGTGTGAGTCTTCTCCTCCATGTCCAGAGACTGTCCAACGAACGCTGCTTTCCAGGTTGTGTGTTTTACGTGCAAGGAGCACGGAGCCAGAGAGAAACGATACAGTGTGTTGATTTTGAATAACTAACTCTGAATTTCTCTGACTTTCTCTGACTTTCTCTGACTTTCTCTGACTGACTAATTACAAATAATTTACACGTATTTATATTACTCTAAAAATGATGATGACGAAGCATAAGTGTTTCTAGAAGGATAAGAGTGACGATGCATAAATAAAAATAGAATGATGTAATTTGAATTACGCGAGACGATGAAATAGAGGAAGTGATCGAGAAGAGGGCAAAACGAAAGATATCTAAAAATACGTAATTTCACTACAAGACCTCGGAATCCAGTTTACAATCTTCTTGGAAAATATATATCTTATGTTTATGCTCAGTTCCAGCTAATTTCCTTATTTTATTAATAGTCTTTAAGAAACAAAATTGTTTATCAAATTTTTGTGAGAAAATCTAAATTTCTGGCCCCCACCCCCTATAAAATTTCTTATCTACGCAATTGATTGTGGCATAGTTTTATTTCATGAAATGTGATAGAACTTTTATCAAAGTTGCAATTTGATTACGTTTGTTGTTTATTTATTTCACAGCCTCTTTTTATTCAACTTTGTAACATAAGCATTCAATGTTACAAAATTGTAGCGGTCGCTTTATTGTAAAAAACAAAGTCAAGGCACAATACAAAACTCGCCGGCTACTACAAATCAATTTTTTTTGCCTCTGCCGGTGACAGCCTCTGAGTGTAGGAAAAATTTATTACCTTCAATGGCATGAAAATATGGAATCAAATACCTTGAGAAATTCGCTCAATGTGAAATGAAAAGTTATTCAATAAATTTCTCTATAAATGGTTGTTGCAAAATTATTAGAAATTTTTAAAACAACTCACATATGATTCCAAAAAAGAACCCACATTTTCCCTAAAACAACTACTAATCGTTCCCACTATTAGTTCACAGTTTCCCGTTTTTTTCACTAATTAATTTTTATTTTTATTTTAATTCGTGAATTCGTGAAATTGTTTTTCTAACTTCAACTTTTGCCTTTGTTACTGTATGAAAAATATTATAAATTTCAAATTCTGTAAAATTTAATATGCAGATTTGGGGCTTGTTCATATGAGCCCGCTTGCCTGGCCAGCTCACTAACCGAGATCTCACCTACTCCCCAAATCCTATACAAAATTTGTTTTCTGTTCATATGAGAAAGCGGGCTGGCCCGCTAGGCGAGATCTCATTGGAGCACTGCCGGAATGAAATTTTTCCCACATGAACACTCCAGCCAGCTTAGCGGGCCCGAAACGTCACTGCTGCGCATATGTGGTGTGGATACAAAAAGCTCGAACTGAAATTGGCGGCGAATACGAAACATTTTCTTTCGACTGAGGTTTTATTCCAAAATCTAATAGAATGCTTATTGGAATACAACAAGAGCAAGATGGAGTACAAAGGTCTTGACTTTGATGCAGATAAACAGATGCAATACAAAGAAATTCGTTTGAAGATGGCAACGCTTCAAACGAATAGCTTTGTTTTTGATTGCTTTTGGCGCCGAATTTAAAAAGTTCAGAAATATTTGATTGACTTGACAAATTGAATATGAGTGTCCATGTCTTAGATATTTTTGAGTTTTTTGTTCCTATAATGATTTTATGAAATGGTTGATAATTGAGAATATATATAGTTTATAGTTGACTTTATTGAAAACTACTCATCAAGCTAAGTTTAGGAAATTGTTGAGCACGGAAGTGGGTATTGGACATCAAATGCTGGTGCAAAAGTCACGTTACAAATACTTGAAACAGCGGGAATCGCAGCGGGAACGAAGTCAAGCGTCATCTTGTGAAAAGTGAAAAAGTTGAACAGACTGAAAATTCCACATCGTCTTGCTTCTCGTATCCGGAGCGAAATGAAAACGGTGTCGTGTGAACGAAGCCTCAAATTCTCCGCTGTATTTGGTTTGTTTTCATTATTCAGTATCACAGGTGTCCCTCACATTGACAGGGACGCAAGTGCGCTCTTAGTTCATTGTAAATATCCCGCCAAAAAATCTGCAAAACACACTGGCATTCCTAGAGATCATTGCTCTGGAGTTTGTTTGTAAGGGGTAAACCAATATAACATAACAGAACAGGAAACTACAACAACTAAGGAAAAGAATATTGAGTATACTTGAAGGCAAGTCCACCATGCAAGACGTCATGTTGTGCTTATTTATATGAGCGAATAAGAGAAGAGTAATTATCATATTCTTCAAAACTTCCACTTGAGAATTACTATATATGTTTAAGATAAGACGTTTCAGCAAAAGGTTAAATATATAAATGTTAATATCTCATTTTCTCAAATTTGTCTCTGCTGAGTCCTTTTGTCATTATGCCTGCTGACATATGTTCTGTGCTTCTGTGGGACAATAGATCACTTCTATTTCCTTTGATTCAACCTTTTCTCGTATGAAATGGTGTGTGATGCCAATGTGATTGGTCCGGTTGTGAAATCTTGCATTCTTTGACAGATGTAATGCACCTTGGTTATTCATAGAATGTTGTTGCTGCAATGATGTTGTGACCAATTTCATTCCGTAGTCTGCGCAACCAGATTGCTTCTTGGGCAGCTAAACTCGGCGTCAAATATTATTATTATTATAATTATTATTATTAAACATATTTCTACAGGTTTACTTTTTCAGAAAATAAATTCTGCTATCAATAAAGGACCTGCGTTTAAGAGAAGGATAAAAATAGTCTTTATATTTAAAAACCTAATAAAAGACCTTAACCTTGTATGTAAAAAAATGAGATAAATAGACTAAACTTTAAAATTTTTTACTAAGCGCTTAAATATTATAATAGATTTTTCTTTTCGGATATGTTCAGGTAGCGAGTTGAAAGTTAATCCTCCCTGCGTATTCAGTTTCAGTCAAATATTCAGGATGTTGCTTGCTACTGATGCTTGTCGCTTGCTACACCAGCTGATTGTTGAATTAGCAAATTTGAAGACTGACCCCGAGGTCGAAAGTCATGTTACTGGGTTTTAACCCCTGTCTGCATCCGAGTAGCCATATAGAGATACATCGTCTTTATGAACGAAAAACTTCAAACCATAGTTTAAAGTCCCTAGGACACGCTTTACTCCTGTCCAGTGCTCGTGGCTCGGATTAGCGTTAAATTGTGATAGCATTCCAACAGCTGCAGAAATGTCGGGCCTGTTACATGTACTTGCGTAGGTTAAACATCCCATGATTTCTTGGTATCTTTGTGAATCGAAGACTTCTTCATTTTCAGTGGTTTTGTGAAATCGCTTTCCAGCTTCAATTGGTGTTGATATGGGCTTACATTCATTCATGCCAAGCCTCTTCAATGTGTTCTGCAGATAGCTTGGCTGGCTGATGAATAATGTCTCGTTTACTCGATTATTCTCTTTGAGCATTCTCAATATAGAGTTTGCTTCCCCTTGATTCTCCATTTGCAATCGTTTGCACAAGCTCTTCTCTGGATAGAACATATCAATATCATTTGATATTGGTGATACGTCATCGACATATACGGCACAAATTTGATCTTCCCTTTAGCATCATGTAGACACAGTTATCTGATTCATTTCTGAGATTACCTTCAGACTTCAAAAAGGAATCATATGTTCCATTCTAGCAGCGAGCTGTTTGCTTGAGTACGTAGATATCAATATTGAACATATCAATATCAGTTAGGTATCAAGTAAACTTTGTATACCTAACTTCAAAGTTGCTGGTTTTTATTCTTTAAATTTTTTATCTGACAAAACTCTTTGAAAGACTTGCTGAATAAGGACTTGTCGTAAAACACTCAAAATTGTATTCGGCGTAGCCTCGTTAGACTTCCTCGGCCATCAGATATGATCCTCCGTATCTCACCTCTTCAATCAAAGGTTACTGCAATACGCAAATTTCCTGCACGAACATTACTAAGGAAGTTACGGGAATTCCTTGGATTGATAAATTTTTATCGCAGATTTGTACCAAACAGTGCCGAAATCGTACAACCGTTAACGGACTTATTAGCTGGTAGAAGACCTAAAACAGCTCTTGAGCTATCTGACAACGCCTTAGCCGCTTTCCAAGCCATCAATTCAGCGCTTACCAATGCAACAATGCTTGTACACCCATCGCCTACTGACTCTTATTGTCTTCTGGTCGACTCGTCCAATCTCGCTATTGGTGGTGTACTACAGCAACATATTGGCGGACAATGGAGGCAAAATTTGTTTTTCTCAAAACGCTCACAGCCGGCAGAAACAAAGTACAGCACTTTTGTACGAGAGCTGCTAGCTGTGTATCTTGCCATTCGCCATTTCCGTCACTGCCTTGAAGGTCGCCAGTTTTACATCTTGACCGACCACAAGCTGTTAACATATGCTCTGTCAGCATCAGCCGATTGCCATTCACTGCGAGAGATACGTCATCTCGATCATATCTCTCAATTTACAACGGACATTCGCCACATCCAAGGCAACGGAAATGTGCTGGTACAAAAGAAATCAACCAGCTGCAAAAGCTCCAAAATTGTGCAGCTAGAATCATTACAAATAGCAGCTCTGATATCCCAAGCAGATTACTTATTGTGGAGTTGGGCTGGAAGACCATTGAAGAACTCATCGGTATCTTATATCGACACATTGTTTTCGACAACCTTCACAACATCTCGCACCCCGGTATTCGCGCTAAGCAAAACTTGATCACAGATCGCTATGTTTGGCCACACATTAATACAGACATCCGCCAATAGACTCGTGCATGTCTCCAATGTCAGAAAGCCAAGATACTACGTCAAACTGTCGCTCTTCTCGGAACATTTGCAATGCCAGATGCTCTCCTTGCACATGTTCATATCGATTAGTTGGTCCACTACCACCTTCTAACATCGATATTTGTTTACATGCATTGATCGCTTCACTCGTTGGCCAAATGCTATTCCAATTTCCGACATCACAGCTGAAACATGCGCTCATGCCCTTGTTACACATTGGATTTCTACCTTTGGTGTACTTACTACGATCACAACAGATCGCGTGGCACAATTTGAGTCGGCACTATTTCATTCACTGACATCACTGCTCAGAATCAAACGCATCCATACCACAGATTACGACCCTGGTGCAAACGGAATGATCGAGCGATTTCATCGTCATTTAACGATGTCACTCAAGGCCCAGCCAGACACCACCAAATGGACCGAGATGCTTCCACTAATTCTGATCGTCATTCAATCCACGATCAAAACTGACATCGATTGTTCATCCGCTGAACTCATTTTTGGTACAACACTCTGTTTACCTGCCCAATTTTTCGACACAGACACCGCAGAGAATCTTGACCCTGCCAATTATGCTGATCGTCTTCGTTACGCAATGCAACGTTTTTCGGCCGTTCCCGTTCGCCGCCAATCCACGTCCTCTCATATTCCAACCGATCTGAGGACATGTATACATGTAATCGTCCGCTGTGATGCAGTCCGCAAACAACTACAGAAGCCATACGACGGCCCGTACAAAGCTTTAGCATGCATTGAAAAACATTTTGTGCTTGAGATCAATGTCATCACCAAACTAATTTCCTTGATCGTTTAAAAGTGGCCCACCTCGATGCGAATCATTTACTTAAGCTTCCCGACGCACCTCATGAAGAACCGACAGCATCTCAATCAGAATTATCAGAGCCCATCTCGCACACACTCACGACGGTTCCCTCCCAAAAAGCTCGTTCTGGTCGTAGAGCTCACTTTTCCGAAAGATACGGCTTTGTGTTGTGTGGATCGTTGTTTAACTACAATTGTTATCTTGTATTTCACATGTGTTTGTTTACAGTATTGTTAAGTATGAGCGTGGTTGGCTGGTGCACCCGCTTGAAAGTGTGAAGGCGCATGCCAATTCACACTAGGGTTTCAGGTGCACAAGAATGGAGCACCATGTCACCATGCTTGTTTTGATTGTTATTGTGAACTTAAATAGAGTAGAGGAGTAGAGTTGAGTTCAGTTTTAAGTTAGAATCAGTAAGCAGTCTGAAGACCAGTGGTACAGTGGCGGCCTTCGGGTCAGCCGTACCGCAAGACAAAAAGCGTTTTCTTTATTGTGTGTAACCTTAGCGGAATCAGCACCATCGCAAGCGAGACATCGCCTACCAAAC
This sequence comes from Sanderia malayensis, assembly GCA_013076295.1. Classification (NCBI taxonomy): domain Eukaryota; kingdom Metazoa; phylum Cnidaria; class Scyphozoa; order Semaeostomeae; family Pelagiidae; genus Sanderia; species Sanderia malayensis. The sequence continues at coordinate 43,876 of RQOL01000849.1, forward strand.
TTCTGACTACCGTCCCCAGCTCTGGGGTAAATTTCAACAGATACACCTCATGACATTTGATCCGTAAGAAAAGCTATTAGCCCTGGCACAACTCTGCCTGGCAAAAATTTTTTTAACTTTAATTCACAATGTTTTGTCGTTTCACTTGTATGCTTAGTCGCCTCTTATATCGAATGCTTCTCTCCACTTGCCTTCTAGGGCGGAGTTATGTAGTGGATTCCCCGCTGACGTCAGTTTAAGCTTGTTTACTTCCTGGGTCATTCCCAGATAAGGCAATTATAGATATATACACAAGATTTCTAAAATAAATATTTTGTAATTCCTAGTTTTACATGATTACTCATTGCTTACGGACACAAAATTATCTTCCTATTCCCTTTTACTAATGTATATATTCCTAACTTGATTTAGTTAGTTAGTTATTGCTAGTTCCACTTGGTGATTAAAAAAAATTCATAAAATCACAAGATGTTTTTTTACATCTCTGAAGCCTCCTGAGTCTCGAATAGAATCGAAACGAACATTTGGTAAGACTGTTAATAGTCTGTTAGTAAATTTTCAATTTTGTATTTACTAAAGATTCATGAAAATTTCTGCATCAATAGATCCATTCAAAAATGCAGCTTTCACGTCCATGTGGTGAACTTCCCAGTTCTTTGCATTAGCCAAAGCAAGTAGAGATCTGATAGTGGTATATCTGACAACTGGGGAATAGACTTTGTGGTAGTCTACTCTATGCGATTGTGTGTGGCCCTGGGATACTAATCTGGCCTTTAACCTATCCAGGTTTCCTTTTGCATCTCTTTGAACTTTCAAAATCCACTTTGAGCAAACTATGTTTCTGTCTTTTGGTTGTGGAACCAATGTCCAAGTTTCATTTTCAATTAGAGATTCATACTCTGATTTCAATGCTGCTCTCCATTGTACAGAATGCTGGCTGTTTGGTGCTTCACTCGGAGTATCGGGCTGATCAAGATCAGCAATAAGTGACTCAGCCGTGAAACATTCATCATGTTGATATCTGATGAATGTTTCAGGTGGACATCTATTTCTCTTCCTAGTAAGATTTCTGACTTCCTCTAAGAAACGATTGTCGTAATTGGCTCCCACTGGTTCAGCTCTTCATTCTTCTTCAAGCGCACCATCAGGATCCTTCTGTGTTGGATGAAACGATGTTTCAGCAGAATCGTTGAAATCTTCAGGGAACGTACGTTTCTCTTCATCTTCCATCCTCGAACGGAGTCTTGTTCTCTAATGCTGCTGTTGCACTACGATTGTGCAGATGTACAGCTGTATTTACAGCTTCTGCCCGAAATCTCAAGGGCATATCAGCGTCATAAGTCATTGATCTTGCCTTTTCTAGCAGCTTGCGATTCAACCTCTCGGATACCCCATTTTGCTATGGACAGTAGAGTATTGTAAATTCATGAACAACTCCCTTTTCGTTGCAGAACTCTTTAAACTTCTTAGACGTGTATTAACCACCATTGTCACTTCTAGTTGTCTTTAGACGATGATTATTCGACGTCTTCTCCATCAACGCAATGTACTCGCAATGTACTCACAATGTTACTTCAGCTTGGTCAGCACGTCACCTTTGCTCTTCGTAAAATACACTGTAACATATCTTGTGTAGCCATCTGTAAATGTGTAGTCATCGATCTACCAGCAGATTCTTCGTTCATTGGTCCACATTCTTCTGCATGTATCTGTTCCATTTGTTTGGTGACTCTAGTTTTTGGAAAAGGAGTTTTCTGCATCTTTCCCAGCTCACATGCTTCACACTTTTCGTCAAAGTTTTCATTTGAATGCTTCAAACCTTTGACCATATCCCTCTTTATCATCTGGTCGATATATAGCTGTGATTGAAGTGCTAATGCAACGAATTTTTACATAGTGTTTTTATTTCAAAAATCTATAGATTTCAATGCACTGATTAACGTGGCGCAAATAAAATTTGCAAATTATGTATACTTTTTTCGCTATTAACCTTCAAAGTAGGCAATTTTGACCTTTTTCGTGCGAAAACTGAACATCACTGTGATGTCATCAAATGTCGCGTCTGCAACGTCAAGCAGGCTTCCTTCTATTGAAATTCGACATGGCGAGCTGTGAGCGAGCACACACATGACGGGTATCTCGTCTCGGGAGCAAATAAATCATAAAACTATTTACATGTCGTAGAGATACATAACGGAGACAATTGTACGATTACTAAGTGTTGCGAAAAAGTATCGTTTCATAATGTTGCTGATAGTATTTCAAAACCAATCAAACAGAACAAGGTCTTTTTAAGGAGTTCAGGAGACAGACATCATTCGCACCCACCCACCGACTAGGAGAGCAGGATTTTATTCATTATAGCGCTCATTTTTGCTTTGAAGTAAAGAGAGATATTGGGAAAGAATTAAAGATGAGATTGAAGCTAAAATCAAACGCTATTCCTTCAATAGATGCAGTAAACAACCTCGTAAACCAACCCGTGTGACTCTCAGCTTTACTCGGGCCTAAGCACTCCTCGCCCGGAGTGGTTAGGCCCGAGCCAACCAAAACAAATGTCAGAAGATTTAGCTTTTTGGGGTGATATCGAAGGAATTTTAATTTCCTAAGTTTCTAAAAATAATTCAATGTCTGCAATTTTGAGCTAAAATAAGTTATTACAAAAAATAAGACCTGGGATAAGCCAAACCAGGGCTACGTGTCGTTCCACAGCAACTCGAAGCAACAATGGCGACGCGGGATGACGTCACATTTTTTGGAGGTATCCATTTTCAAACTTAAATTGTGTCTCTAACGTTAAACAAAATGACACCAATTTTTTTCAAAACGACGGCTAAAAGATTCGCCCTTATGTTGGTTCAGCCGGAGCTCAAATATCCCCACCCTGAGTGGAGCTATTAAAAAAAACCAAACGACGTTCGAAAAAACCCATTGGCTTCCATTGCGAGAAATAATATGGGTCATCACTGTGACGTCACAGCGTTGCAATATTTTTCGCAAAAGGTGGCCTGATTCAAGGTGAAATTAAAGTAACTTCTACTTGTCAGATGCACGTCAAAATTGCATCAAACTGATCAGTACATCTTTGGCTTTCATTTAAAATAAAAAAATCGATATGTCAAATTTCGTTGCATTAGCACTTTAAGATGACCAAATCGACAATGCCAAGTATTTAGATCAGGTACTTTGTTTCTGGCAACGTTGACAAAGTCCGCAGTATTTACTGTGTATAATCTGTCATCCACAATATGACTAATGACAAGAGTGCGTTTATCATATATTAATCCTTTTTTAGCCCCAGGTGTTGTTGGAAGAAAACTAATCTTTAGCATTTGGCAGCGGAGACAGAATACAAAAAAAAAACACAAGCTTTATGTGGGAGTACGCGGAAATGGTTCATGGCAGCAAACGTCTCATCAGCCCTACGCAGGGGCTCCTATATGCAATATCTGAGCCCCTCTTTTAAAATAACTTGCTGGGTCTATGAGAAGTAAGAGCTAAGGATTGAGCTCGCATTTGCTGCGACACATTACGCTGCGCGTAATCCCCCTGGACGAAACAAAAATGTACAACATTGAAAAGATATTGTATTAAGTACTTTTTTGTATAATAAATTGTCAGTTCTAGTTAGATTTTTGAATGCCTCGAGCAGGGCAGTCTCAGAGGTTCTAACGTATCGTTCATAGCAGTTAGATGTCCAAGGGCCGAAGGTTTTGATTAACCAAGAAGGCATTTTAGCTGCTGCGGCTGACATGGCTAAACCTATGCAGAAACTGTGCCGGGCAAACTCGGATGACGAGAAACCGCACTGTGAGAGAAAGGTAGTTGTTTTTGGTGAATGTGTCTCTTGAAAGGGGTTTCCTAGAACCGTAGCGAAAGAGAGGGCCAGAGGCGAGAAAGGGGGGTTTCAAGAAGCATTGCAGAGCTTTGACTGCACAGAGATAATAATTGGTGGCTCCGATGACAAAGAAAACCCCCGTCCAAACGAGTCAGTTTTTGACAATTTCACGTCCATCTTGAGATGAGTGGGATGCTGTGCGTTTGGTAACAACTTGATATCAGAGTGAGACAGATGACAATGTTTGTCAAATCATTGTCCAGACGTGAACTAAATCCAAACAATCGCGGCCCATAGCATGATGCTATCAAAATGCCTTGTTGCATACGGCCAAAGAAGTTCAAGAAATAGGTTCAGATGCTTTGCAGTTACTGGGCGTCGAATGTTATTTTTCTGCCTTTGTGAATGCTTAATACACCGCAGTATGTATTGTAGCCGTAGGCATTTTTAAAAATCTAAGTTGAAATTGTTTTGGAGATGAAGATGTTTTACGGCAAACAGGTAGCTTTTAATCGTAACGTATTTCACAGCTTTGGCAAGAAAGACGGCAAAACAACATAAGGTGGCTTCGTTGTTTGGGATGATAGGGCCTGATTCGTGAGACTTAAAACAAAAACACGTTAAAAAATTGTTTTTCACAAGATGCGTAAGACTGCTTTGTGTTGGTTTCTAAAGAGTGTGCAAGATAGCGATTCAGGTCAGCGTTCAAAAATGTAAGACATCTGGGGGAGGTCCTCTGGAAATTGATCGGCCCAGGAGGCAAGTCTGGGAAAACGATGTACCTGAAAACGTGATAACGCGTCAGCGATGTTGTTCTTGCAGCCTGCGACGTGTCGAGATTTGATATAGAAATTATTTTTAAAGGTCATCAGGGTCAGTCTATGCAAGAGTTCCATTATTTTAGGACACTGAGACCCTTTTGTGTTAATGACATGTACAACAGCCTGATTGTCGCAGTTCAGTATAATTTGTTTACAGTGCCACGAGTTACTCCAAAGAGTACAGACGAAAATTGCAAAGAACTCTTGCCAAGCTATAGTGATGCCGGGGGAATCTAAGCTTTGGTGGGAACACCATGGGCCTTGAAACCAATGTGTCTGATAGAATCCGCTGTATCTGTGAGAACCAGATGCGTCTGTAAGCTATTGTAGGACGTTTGAGTCCTCCCAGGATCCGATTTACAAATTATTCCCCGTTCAATGAGTTGATAAATACTTGCCACATCTCAGTGTCTTCGCAGAACTCCTGATAAGTCTAATGTGATGATGATTTTTCTAAACACAAACCGTGAGGTTGATAATTCGCTATAGAAGAACGCGACTGGGAGGATGACCTTGTACGCGAAATTACATTCTCTCTAAAACAATTAAAATGATTGTAATTGTTTGAAAGTAGCGGTGCGTGATTAATTTGTTAAAATCCATTCCAGGGTTTCCGGAAGGTGGTTGAAAATGAACCGGGCCCATTGAAGGCCGCAGGGTAGAAATATTATGGCTATTTTTTTGTCGAAATAGCATTTTCCTTTCCATTTCATACAAAGGAGTTCCCAATCGCCAGGGTTGACCGGGATTTGTCTAAAAGCAGCATCTATGCCAGTCTTAGTGTGTTATTTTCCGTGTGGGCGTCGGGTGGATTGTTTATCTGAATGGTGTGAGGCTGGGTTCGCTGGGGGGACAGGTTGGATTGAAGGTGCTGGATCCTTTGAGCAGGCAATGCGGGAGTGAAATCCGCCACACTCAGCTTTGTTACATTTATGCAGGTATGGGCATGGCTGAGCTGGGCATGGTGCACCTTGGTGGAAATTGTGGCATGTTGGGTCCCGTTTTGCCCCAACTCCGGAATTAAAAGATATGGTCTATTGTTAAAAAGTGTAGAGTCCCTCATCAGCTGAGACTGGTTGACGGTAAAATTTCTCATCCATAAAGTTCTTGATCAATCAGTTTCAAGTGGAGAGACTTGTTGTTGGCCGCTTTGTAGCAAAACGTATGGTCATATAAGAGCCAGGCCAGCGACTTCTGATAATTTAGTAGATCTGATTTCCTGGATTCCTGGATGTGCTCTTCTGACAGCTGGGATGTTGATTCCGTAATGAGTTCTGAAGAAGTAAGTTCTGCGGGCTCGTTGCGACAGCAATTTGTCGAGGCTATGGTCGAAGCCCTTGTCGTACTTCGACGACTGCGCCGTTCTTTGCTAACATTTGCTTTTGGCATGATAGCAACGGTAAATAAAAATATGTTGTAGTTAAGTTTATTGTAAAAGTTACACACGTTTGTTGTCATTAAAGACAACTTTAATTTTTATTTGAATTTCTCTTTTGGTTCTATGAATCTTATCGTCTCAGGCAAACTGTTCCAGATTTTTGGCCCCGCTCTTGAAAAGCTGTTTATTTTTATTTCATTTACAGCTGTTTATTTTTAGTGTGTTGTCTACTGTGTTTTACAGGTGTTTATTTTTAGTGTGTTGTCACGTTTGTTTAAAATTTTTAACAATTTCCTGACTAACATTGGAGCATTTCCCCAAACACAATCGTGAGCTATTATGCAAATCTTCAAAAATATCCGTTCACGAACTTTTAGCCAATGCATCTCATTGAATAGACACGATATTGATATTCTATCATTTTTTTGTGTCAAATATTATTCTTATTGCGGCGTTTTGTACAGGTTGAAGCTTATTTATTAGTTTTGAATTAATTCCGAGAAGCAGAGAGTTGCAATAATTGAGCTTGGAGGAAACCAATGCAAAAATTAGTGTATTTAGGCATTCCTTTAGAACGAAACACTCAATCTTAACAATGAATTTCTATTGCTCTTGATCCAGATGGAGGGCTGAGAACTAAAATCTTGGTTTTTGATTTATTTAGTTTTAGAAAATATGTTGACATCCCTTTAGCGACAAAGTGAAGACACTTTTGGATGTATTCTGTTAAAACATTGAATTGGAAACCGGCATTAAACGTTTTAAATAGTTGATGGTCGTCGGCGAAGCCTTTATACATGAACTGTATCAAAGGATAAAGTTGATTGATATAAACATCGAAAAGAATGTGTCCTAATACAGATCGTTGAGAATGCCGTAATTAAGTGTTGCAGATTCAGAAAATGCATTCTTTACTTTAACAGACATTGATCTGTGTTTTAGAAATGAAGCAAACCAATTTAGCGCAGTGTCTTTTATTCCAATTTGTAAGTTTAGAAAGTCTAATAGTTTGCCCTGATCAACAGTATCGAAAGCTGCACTTAGATCAATTAAAAGTAGCACAGTTGAACATTTGTTATCAAAGCCCGTTGCGATTCTTTCAGTCAGACTTAAGAGCAAGTTTTCAGATGAATGACCTCTTTTGTAGCGATATTGGTACTTACAATCTAAGTTATTTACATCAATGTGGTTTTGTAGACCGTCTATGATTTTGACAAAAGTCTCTATCCGTAATATCGTCTAGATGTTTCAGAAGAGGATTCACAATTGCAGATTTCAAACCTTCAAACGATCCACATTCCAGGGAAATGTTAACCAACTCAACCCAAAATGGTAGTAACTGGTCAGTGAAATCAACGAACACTTGTCTATCAAATGGGTCATTTGGGGTACAGCCAACTTTGTTTGACTTTATAACTTCTAACGGTTCTTCTTCTTTAGTAGGCTCAAATTTGGTAAGTGTATTACATTTTGGAAAAGTATTACATAGGTGAGTATAGGCAGGAAAATTCTTGTTACAATCTAACAAATTGCCTAACCGGCAGTTTCTTTCCGCATTCTTATGTTTTACTAGCCGGGCGCAGTCGCTTCGCTCCCTCCCTGGAGCCCGTCAAATACAAAAAGCTTAATCTGATTTGCGCGCTTCGAACGCTTCATTTGCTCCCGCTCATGCCCATACCTACATAAATACATACATACATACATACATACATACATACATACATACATACATACATACATAAATACATACATACATACATACATACATACATACATACATACATACATACCTGCATACCTACATACCTACATACCTACATACCTACATACCTACATACCTACATACCTACATACCTACATACCTACATACATACATACATACATACACACATACATACGCATATACTTGCCACAGGAAAATCAATCCATCCTCAAAAAGTCCAACTCCATCGCCATTAAAAATTATATCAATACGTAGCTCGGGATACAGCGAACATGCTTCAAATAGTCTCATATCTTAAATAAATAATACTGAATTCTTAGAGAAAATTTAGTGGAAGTCGTTTTAATGAAGTTTCGGAGCCGTGCAAAAAGCAAAACCTTTCAACACACTTTAGCAAGTAAAAATAGTATTTAGCGTGGCAAATAGTGATCCAGTTGAGCTAAAAAAAAAAATGAAGGTAATAAGTTGCTGAACAATTATCGAAAGTGTTTGGGTAAAAAATAATCAATTGTGGCAACCAGAACTATTTCATTCAAAAAACAGAACAAAGCTATCACCTGTGTTCTCAATTGTTTCCTGCAACTCTCCAGGGGTCTTTCAAACAATTAACAGCTCTTTACAAAGATAATTCAGCTCGTAAAACACTTTGAAAGGCGTCGCCTCCACCTCATCATTTTGTGTGCAAAACAAAAACACGCGTCTTCTCCAAAAGTACCTGCTGCCAGCCCAAGGTAAATACGTACGTTTGTATCTATTCTCGAAGCATGTAGGGCAAATCGTCGCTGCCTCGAGATGATTATTCATTCAAGGAAGGAAGCTCTTCTTGGGGTGCACTACCAAGTTTACCATTGGTCGCGGTGCACTATTGGATTGATAACATGAGGAATTGTTGTGGTAATATAAGTTATGCCCGGGATATGGCGGTTGAACGTCAAAGGCTCCCCAGAGCTTTTACGGAGTTCTTTTACAGATAATGACGGCAAAAGAAATTTGGTCACCAATTTGTATCTAAATTCAAATGTATCAGATCTGAGAACATTATTTGCCATTTAAGGGAATCAATTACCACCACCTTCGTAATCAAAATCTCTAAAAGCAACCAAAGCAAAAGAGCCAACAGCAAAACGAGCGAGAATATGTAATAATGAAGATATCGAATCCAGCGGCGAAGATGACATAGATGATGGACCAAGCGAGCTTAATTTAATTTTCTTTGGCGACTCGTCTGGTGAAAGTGATTGCAGCGATGACGATAGTGACTGTGCTCCCTGCAGTTCGCTTTTTGATAGCTCATTTTCAGGTTTAGATATTAAACTTTGAAATTGGTGAATGTTTGATGACGTCACAATCAATTAATGGCGGTCTAAGTGTACCTGCGTGACATACATGATGCATACATGATCATACAAGTTCATTTCTAAAATTTTTTTATTTATTCACGGCCATAGACAGATTTCAAATGATTCTAGAATTTTTCAGCATTTTAAGGCATTTTAAGGCATTTTAAAGATTTTAATGACGTTATCATGAATAAGCTGATGTCATCAGAATTTGATTTTCCTTACGTCGTTTGATGGGTGGTGCAATCAAGAGCTATCGATTGGTGCAATTTGCAGCGTTCTAGATAATACATTGCGTCAGATAATCGAGATCTTACTTCTCTGCCAACAGTTAAAATGACGTCATCGCCCACGTGATATCTAGGCATAATTGAGTTGGACCCATCTTGGAATATTAATCTCCATCCCTTAAAACATAATAATGCAGAAAGAAACTGCCGGTTAGGCAATTTGTTAGATTGTAACAAGAATTTCCCTGTTTAGTAGTTTCAAGGTTTGTAGACTCTTTGAATAAAGTAAATTACGTATGTCCTCAACTTGTTTCTAAAAATATTCTAGGAAATTAGCTCCTAAGGTATCATTATTACAACTTGTAATAGATGGTAAGTATGATTCGGGCTTTGTAAGTGATGTTGTCAGCTGGAATAGAGATTTCATTTTATTGGTAGATAGCTTCATTTTATTTCTATTGTATAACATTTTCCTTGATTTTGCAAAATCAGTTGTCTGATTTGAATCAAATGAATACATTTTTCTGTATTTTATTTCGGGTTCCTTGGTATATCTTCTCTGTCGGGCACCCCAATTTTGGCAGCTCACTGTTTATTGTCAAACCATGGAGCTCCCTCGAATGCTGCCCATATCTTCATCTAATTTCATTGTGTCCAAAAATTGTTGTAGTTCATTTCCCAATTCGTTCTTGTCAATAGAATACGTCTTTCTATATGCTATATTTTATAATTTCTTTGCATGTGGACGTAATCTTGAATTAACTTATGATCACTTAATTCTACATTGTGAATTGTTGTTGAAGAAAGATTAAGTTCATCATGTCTACATATCACGAAATCAAGGTATGGCCACCAACATGGGTTGGACCACTGACGTATTGAGACAGGTTGAAAAGGGTAAGAAGTTGGTTAAATTCTTTTGTAAAGTTGTGATTTACATTTTCAAAGGGAATGTTGAAATCACCTGTCACAATGTATTTCTCATTACATGATGTCAATGTTTCCAGTAACTTAGTTAACTCAGACAAGAATATGCCTTGAGGCTCATAGATTATTCAATAAATAACTACAAATAAAATCGAGCTTTGTGATTCTTGCAATAATTTGACAATGCCACGCTCAAATGTTTGATACGTGGATACTGGAATTTCTTTATACATTAATGTGTTTTTCATTAAAACAACCACATGCTCCGTCAAGAAGGCTGCTTTATTATTGAAGGAGTAACAGTTTAGAAGCAGACAGTATAAATGTGTCAATTTTGGCTCAGATTCAAACTGAAATCAATCTTGGCCTTATTTCTTATTTTGGTTACTGTTGTATTGTTTACGGGAGTTAAGTTCTTCTTTGAAGTAATTTGCACTACAATGAATGCATGTTCTGTTTATTTTGTTTAAGTGGTGTTGTAATGGGGAGAAGGGGATGAGGTTTCAGCTTCATTGTTCTCCGGGACAGGTTTGTCAACTTGCATTTGCTGATCTTCAAGGGTTCTGGTATCTGAGTTTCATCGGATACTGAAACCGCGTCTGGCATGTCTGTGGGTTATTCTGCTGCTTGAAGCTTTTGGTTCTGAATGAGAAGCTCTTGGTTCAGAATGGGAAGCCCTTGGTTCAGAATGGGAAGCTCTTGGTTCAGAATGGGAAGGTCTTTGTTCTGAATGGGAAGCTCTTGGTTCATAATAGGAAGCTCTTTGTTCAGGATGGGAAGCTCTTGGTTCAGAATGGAAAGCTCTCATTCCATGTCCATCTCCATTGGCTGTATCTGTCAAAGGGTATACTGTGCAGGAAATGGTTGATACTCAGGGGCTTCTAGCGGGCGTTTTCGAACTCAATTTGCAGAAGATCGCCGACTCTTGCAAATTCTGCATTGGTGGACTCTGCCTCGGGAAGCTGAGGTTGTTTGTTCTGTTGTCGTTAACGCTGACGATACGTTCTTATCTGATTTCCACATCCTGCTCCTGTGGTACTTCTCTGGGCCTTGGGCGGCATGGTGCAAGTTGTAATGTAAAAAAGAAGTATACAGTTACAGTATGAGATATACGATTAGGCAATATTATTGTAAATGTTATTGCTTCTTGACAATGGCCTAAATAGCAACAACAAAATGCAGGGAACACACCCATTGAATGTGAGACACTCAGGCCAGGGGAGTGATCCAACCCATTGTACATGAGATACCTAGGTGAGCAAACAAAGGCAACCCATGGTATGTGAGATACTCAGGCCCTGTTCACACGACACCGTTTTCATTTGACTCCGTTTTCATTTCGATCCGTTTACGATACTGCGTTCACACGGAAACGATTGAAAACGGTGCATTCCGATCCGGTTTTGCGTTTTCAAATGAAAACGCTCTGGAAGTGGAGTGCTCCGTTTTCATTTGACTCCGTTTTCAGTTTGGACTCGTGTGAACGCACGAAAACGGAGTCTAGTGAAAACGGAACCTCTTCTCAGTGTAACAGCTTCGTTTTCGATTGCTATTGGCGCCGAATTTACAAAGTTTAGAAATTCTTGATTGACTTGACAATTTGAATATGAGTGTGTATTATATCTTAGATCTTTTTGAGTTTTTTGCTCCTATAATGACTTTATTATATGGTTGATAGTTCAAAATATATATAGTTCATGGTTGATTTTATTAAAAACTACTCATCAAGCTAAATTTAGGAGATTGTTGAACTCGGAAATGGGTGTAGGCTGTCAAATTTTGGCGCAAAAGCAACATTACAAATATTTGAAACAGCAGCAATCGCAGCGGGAGCGAAGTGAAGCGTAAACTTGTGAAAAGTGAAAACGGTGTCGTGTGAGCACAGTGAAAAATGCGCACCGTTTTGCCTCTGGAATCCGGAGCGAAATGAAAACGGTGTCGTGTGAGCGAAGCCTCAGGCGAGCATAGCGAACCAACCCATTATATGTGGGATACTCAGGCAAGCGTAGCCAGCCAACCCATTATACGTAGGATGGTCAGGTGAGTGCAATGAGCCCACCCATTGTATATGAATTGCTCAGGCGAGCGGAGCGAACCAATCCATTTTACTTGAGATACTCAAACAAGCATAGCGAGCCAACCCATTATATGTGAAATACTCATGCTATGGTAGCAAGTCAACCAATTGTACATGGGATACTCAGGTGAGCAGAGTGATCCAAGCCAGTGTTCACGACATAATCAGGCGAGGGGAGTGAGGCAACCCAATGTACCTGACAGAAGGAAGCCAACACATTGCATATGAGATACTGAAGCAAGCGTATCAACCCCTAGTCTCTATCTTACTAATCTGTGATATCACCTGAGGGCCGCGATTTCTTTTCCGGTTCGGATCGAGGCATTGTTGGCGGACAAGGAGCTGTCAGGTGAACAAAGACTTCAAAGGAAAATCCTTGAGGTCAAAATGGCTTTTTTGTTCGTGGGGGTGGGGAAGGGAATTTGCACTAAAAATGAGCAGCTTTTTTCGGAGAGGAAAGTTACTTCTTCAGCTTTTGGATATCTCAACCGGTTGCCACGTTATTTGCGATTTTGTGTTCCGACCTTCTCCGAGCTTGAGTCTGCCATTGCCGAAATGCGAAGAAGGAGGGTCGCGGGGAGAGTCAAAGTCTGGATTTTTTAGGGTCGTGCTGAAGGGATTTTTCCCGCTTAAACTTTCGATAACTCTTCCTGATAACACAGCTAAAATAATTTTGAATTTTTTTCTTTAATCTTTTAGATATTTTGCCTTTTTTTGAGGATTTCAAACAATTTCGAGGTGCTTTTTCGAGCAAATTTCTAGCAGAAAATGTAATATCGGGCGAGCATGTTTGCGATGCTGTGGCGTGGTTCGTGGGGGTAGGGAGGGGAATTTGTGGAAATACATTGAGGCAATATAAAAGTATTCAAGTAAAACGATTTGAAATCAAAAGGGACAGATCGATGAAAAACCCTTAAATAAATGAATAAAATTTCTTTAAAAAGTATTCAGGTATTTAGGTATTAAAGATACATTTTTAAAGAAGTTGATAAATAATAGTTCTTTAATACTTATTTGAAATGTTCAATTAGATCTGTTTCTATTTTGGTAAAAGTCTTCTACACCCTTCTTTGTAAAAAATTTCCAAGGAAGTCAACTCATGAGGCAACGAATTCCATAAACTTGCCGCCCTTGTCGTGAACAGTTTGGCGTTGGCCTCTGACTTCATGTTTCATTTCTCAATGAATATTCTCTTCGACAACGCAGATCTTGTTGTTCTCGAATGTATTGCACTTGTTAGTTTGATTTGTTCGCGCAGATATACTGAACTGATGTTGTTCACGCTCTCAAACATCATCTTCAGAATATTTTTCTCCAGTCTTGTATTCAGATTGCAATAATTATCATTCATTTCATCTAGCAGTCGTAAGGGACGGTGATAGATGCTTTCAACTTTTTTCAAGCATGCATTTGAAGCAGAACTCCAAACCTCACTACAGTAATCTATGTGGGGTAAAATAAGAGCATTAAGCAAAAATTTTTTAGTATCATTTGTCAGGTATGGTAGAGCTCCTTCAATACTATTTAGCTTGTTTTTCAATTTTCCCACGGTAATTTTTAAGTTTTCCTTCCATGATAATGTGGGATCAACGTATAATTCGAGGTGTTTCAACTTTTCAGCCCTTCTGATCTTTGTCTCACTTATGTTCAGGTCAAAATTTCCTACTGAACGCAGCTTTCTTTTAGTAGCAAACAGCATATACTCTGTTTTTCCAACGTTCCAAGTGAGTTTATTAGACAATAGCCACTCTGATACTGATTTGATTCCCGCATGTACATTTTGATTTAAGGTTTTACTTCAGGATTTAAAAAGAAAAGGACAGTGTCGTCTCCATATATATCAGAAACACAGTTCAATGAGGCTTGAATGTCGTTGATGTAACAAATGAATAGAAGCGATCCTAGGACTGACCCTTGAGGGATTCCATATGCTTTTTCTTGAAGTTCGGCTGACTGAGTATCATTTACCGATGTTACTTGGTGTCTGCCAGTTAGATACGATTTAAGCCATTTCTGTTCAGTTCCTTGTACTCCATACCGGTCCAGCTTTCTCAACAGAATACTGTCGCCTACAGTGACGAATGCTCTTGCTAGATCTATGAATACGGCAGCAACAATTTTTCCCTTTGCCACTTCTGATAAAATATGGTTGACACATCAATAGTTGCTGTTGCAGTTTGATGATTCTGTCTGAAACCAGGCTGCTTAGGATTAATCATTTCTGTCCTCTGCAAGTAATCATACAATTGTTCATGAATAATTTTCTCAAGCATTTTGGAGGCCACTGGTAAAATTGAAATGGGCCGAGCGAGTTTTTTCCGTGGGGTGGGAAGGGGCATGAGTGTAAGCGAATGCAGCCCGCAAAGTGTGCCAACTAGTTAAACAATCTTCATGATATATACTCAGGCGAGCGTAGTGAGCTAACCCATTGTATATGATATTCTCAAGTGAGCGGAGTGAGCCAACCCATTTTGTGTGGTATAATCAGGTGACAAGAGTGGGCCAGCCAATTGTACATGAAATTCCCAGGGCGAGCGGAGCAAGTCAACCCTATGTACCTGAGATACTCAGGCGAGCGAAGCGATCCAAGCTTTTTTACGTGAGATAGTCAGGTGAGTGTAGTGAGCTAATCCATTGTACGTGAGATACTGGGGCGAGCAGAGCGAGCCAACACTTTGTGCGTGAGATACTCAGGTGAGCGCAGTGAGCCAATACATTTAATTTAAATACATAAACAAACAGATAGAATATCTACCATATTCTACAATAAATTACTATCTATGAACTTACTATCAACACGGTACTCTTTAAGTTCCAGCCAAAGCACAGCACAGCATGAGAAACAACGAAGCTCTACTTTGACGTCCATCTTTTTTATTCCTCGATTCAACTGAGATCTTGCAGCCGCGGAGACCATGCCTGGCAACTGTTATGAGACCCTTTATAAAAATATGCAAAGACATATTGCACTTTTAAATAAGTGTCGTAAAGGGCTCTAACGAGATTATACAAATTAAAGAATATTATATTATAAAGAGATAAATTTCCTCTGGTGATGAGAAATGCCACCATAGCAAGGCTGCGTAAACAAAATTTGTAAAAAGTGAAGTAATGAGTTTACTCACTGAATATTATACCGTCATGGGCAAAAGGTGTGAAAACAAATGAAGATATGGCCATCCATGAAGAGAAACAGAATGGTACCCTAAAAGCAACCTGGGACATGGCCATCGGTTATGGCCATTACGACAGAAGATGAAGATGAACACTTTAAATTATTCATAAGATAAAGGAAATATATATAGCTCGAGTTTTAATTAAAGTTGTTGGTAGAGTGGGTACGGCAACCCACCATTAAAAGAATAGAAGGCAAACCTGTGTCTATCTCTGTTGAAAGTCTTAAAGAAGTCACTGACCTTAGCAGCCCCAAGACTCTACCGACATACTGAGTGCCGTACCCCACGTCTGGCGTTGGAAGTTCAAAGACAGAAAACCACCCCATGACACAACCTATATAGCTCCAATTCCCAAGGGTAAAGCAAATGCAAACAAACGAATTTACAACACGATGAAAGGTCAAACAATATCGCAACAAAGCAAGTACAACGTTCAAACATTAACAATAACAACAACAAAGTTAGGACCCATTTCAAACAAAACTTGTGTTCTGTAGTCAAAACCACATGAGATACTCAGTCGAGCGGAGCGAGCCAGTACATTGTACGTAGGATACTCGGGCGAGCAGAGTGATCCAATTCATTGTACAAGGGGTCGAAAGGGGCATGCGCGTCCGTCAATGCAGCGTGCGAAGCAATCAACCAATCAACCAACGCATGTTGATTATATATATAACGCCATTGTATGTGGCGTGTTAAGTTAAGCCAACACTCCATGTTTATGTCTTTCTGTACATTGCAGGAACATTTATTCGAAAATACACACAGAGTGAAAAAGATTCATAACGAATGATTCAATTTAGATAACGCAAAATTAAAGGAAGAAGATGTTAGCTAAGAACTTTTATTTGCTACTGAAATATATCACATAGTTGCGAAGTTGCAACTGCAATATATCACATGATGCATGATTTTCAACTTACCTGATTACATAACAATAATAATAATAATAATAATAATAATAATAATTGTTAACATTGGAATGTTAACATTAAAAGGGGAATATTTCAAGGTGACAGCCTGTCACCTTTGCTGTTCGTCATATGTATGATACCTTTGAGTCGAATACTACGAAAGGTAAAGGTTTGCTACACCTGGAGGCAGTTACCCAATAACTGAAAAACCCAGTAAAACGCATAAAAAGTACTACAGATTTCTAACACATTTCTAGATTTCTTTTACAATTTTACAAATTTATCTTTTACAATAAATTTTACAACAATAACAATTGAGCAATGCTCTATCACACGAGCTAATTTTGAATTTGATTGGGGTAACCGTTGGCATGGAAATAAACTCCAAACCAAGGGTACTTTTCCAGTTTAGGAACACTTATCTCCGGTCATGGAAAATATTCAAACCTAAGTACTGTGTCAAATCATTTGCTGATAGAAGGGGTACAAATTGTATACGGGAAATCTTGCTAGATCGCAGGGTTTCTGACTTAACCCCCAAAACCCCCATTTCTATGGCAACAGTAAAAATTTAGAATTTAGCAAAAAACTGTCTATTTAACTTGAACAGCACGCTATTTGGACTTATCACTTCAAATTTGGCTGAAATAGGACCAAAGACCTCAGAGAAATTTGTTCCTAAACTTTATATGTGCTTCAAAGACCTGTTTTGAGAAAACGGAAGTTAAAGTTTATCGAGAAAAATCAATGACAACAGAGCATTTTGTGAACGCAGATGAATTTTTTTCTTGCCTAAGCTGACTTAAATTGAAACTGTGTCAATGGCATTTCCTTTTCTACTGGTGAAACAACTGCAAATGATTTTCATCAACAAATTGAATGACTGGAGTAGTGTTTTCATTGTCCTGATCTTCAAAGATGTTGGAGTCGATGTACTAGTGGGCCTAATAATGTTGTTTTCTGCAGGACGTTGTCCATGAAAACCTTTTCTTTTTTTAACTTTATATCTTGGCAAAACTGCTATATATACAAAAACTATTTTCCAGCAAACAAGGTTGTATCTCTTCTTGAGATAAACGAGAGCACTTCAAGCAAACGCACACTTCAATAATTGAGCAACGAAGAGAATCAACTTGGTAGATGAATTTTAGGATGCATCGAAACCGATCTGCTCGTACACAGCTTTTTCGTTTTACGACGAAGTAGACCACCGAGCGAATACCGAGAATCGATCTTCATGAATAAAGCGGCGAGAATGCTTTGAGCTGTGATGTGTTTGTGATCGTTTTGGAAATGCTTTCGGCCTAACTTCATTTGTATCCCTTGCATTGAATATATCCAAAATACAACAACCCATAGGTCCAACAAATTCATTTGTTTTAGATATGGTGTCTTTTACTTATGTGGATACCTAATACTTTAGACTCAGATACTTTATGCCCAGAGGGTTCAAAAAAATCAGGGGCCCTGAACATTCCAGCATAAGTTTGTCTGTTTTATTTTTCATTCAGTATCCCAAAAATAAAGACAAGAACAAAAATCGTGCGGAGCAATTAATAAAACTTAAAACAAAGTTCAAGGAAAATTTAGAGTGGCCCACAAAAGCCAAATGGATGGGTTATGAAATATTGCCAAAGAGAGCCAAAACAATAGAACCTGAAAACGAGGTGTAGTGATGTCATCAAAATACAAGAGAATAAAAGAAGTATCACATGATTGTTCAGAATTTAAAGAATGCACACGGTTTCACCCATGATTTGAGCCCTCCGTGTGCATTTTTTCTGCATTGAACAACCTGAATATCCTTTCCGTTACTGAAAATCCTCACCACAGCGACCTTGAAAATTCAAATTAGCAAACCAAATTTCTGAAAGAAGCCAAATTAAGCCAAATTTCAGGTCTAAGCCAAATAAAATTTTGCCAAGCACTTTTTAAAAAAGCCAAATTTCTGGAATTTGGTTTAGAAAAAGCAAAAATGGCAGCCCTGGTCAATCGTCGAATTGCCCCCCACCCCCTGCAATAAGCTCCCTCCAAAAATAAATAGGCCCCCAGGGGGCTAATTCGAGGATTTACGACATGCAGATTGTGAATTCTGCTGTCACCAAAATTGAAATCTCAACCGGAAGTTTGACTTTTATGATGTTATTTTGACAAGTTTGGTGTTGGTTGACCTGACTCCACACAAGTGTCAGCTTTGAGTTTTGTTGATGCTATCGATTTTTCTGTGACGTCATCAATCATAGGGATTAACAGAAACTCAATGCAGATGAGATTTAGTAATTAAATATTTGTATGCACAAAATCAGAATAGAACAAATCATTCTAAATTCTCCTTTATTTTCTGTAAGGTATTGTGATTGTGTATTATCAAGTCAACTTCCAGTTTACTGACGGTATGCAGATATGTAAAGTGACACAATATCTTTGTAATCGCCCAAAAGATATCATAGCACATTGTATGCAGAATATAACATCTGCAGGAAACATCAATAATGCTAGCATTATCATGAAAATCTACTGGCATGTCAATTTACTCAGCAAGAGAGAGAACCAATTTCTCTCCGCCATTCATATCTGCTGCCATGCAAAGTCAACCCCGACGAAAACGATACTCTTTGTTCGTCGCACCGTTCGGTTGGATCATCGTCATACGACGAGAACTTGGTGTACGAGCAGATCGGTTTCGATGCATCCTAAAAATCATCTACCAATCAACTTTGTCAAGGTCGTTCCCCCTTTCGCTTTGCCACGCTGTGTCTCGTTTTGGATACGAGATCTATCCAAAATGGTCCTAAATGGCGTTAAAAATAATTCAGAAGTGTTTTGAGTAGAAATTTCAAGGAATTTGCCCCTAAAACACCCTAGTAACCAAGGAAAATGTATCAAAATTCCGTTGCTAAGGGCCAATTTTTATACTACTACTCAAATATACTAGTTTTGGTGGATTTTTTCTCAGCAAACTTAAAACCATTATACATTACCAAGTAGTGTAATGGCCATTACGACAGTAGTAGTACATGAAAGTAGTACATGAAATAAAGATTCTTTTTCAACCATAAAAAAAAATTGCGAGAAAAATTTTTCCTGCACATTTTATCGGGTAACTGCCTCCTTAAAGAATGGGGAGAAGTTAAATCATTTATTATTCATGGATAATTTGAAATTGTTTGGCAAAAATGAAAATGAAGTTGACAGTCTGGTGTCAACTGTTCAGGTGTTTAGTGATGACATCAAGATGGAGTTGGAATCTTAGAATTCGACAGCGTTAAGGAGAAAGAGATGAAAGAAGCATTCGCAACGGAATATTTCAGAAGGGTTAAACTAGTCTGCAAGAGCAAGTTAAATGGAAAGAATAAAATCAATGCTCTAAATACATGGGCTCTCTCACTTTTGAGATATGGTGCAGGTATTCTTAACTGGCGAGTAAATGAAGTTGACCAGATGGATAGAAAGACCAGGAAAATTCTAACGATCAATAAAGAGTTCCATCCTAAAAGTGATATCGACCGTCTGTATGTGCCAAGAAAAAAGGGAGGTAGAGGACTGATCAGCTGCAAAAATTGCATAGCCTCTGAAGAGAACAATCTCGGGTGGCATGTTAACAATAAGGTCGAGCCTCTTTTAAGAGCTGTTAAAAGACAAGGTACTATTAAGACTGATGAAGCTATCGAGCCAAAAGAGTACAAGAAACGTGAGAAAGAGAGAGTCTATAATGCCTGGAAGGAAAAAGGAATGTATGGACAGTACCTACGAGATATGGATGGGAAGGATCTTCAGAACTCGTGGAAATGGCTTCAGTCAAGTGACTTGAAAGGATGCACCGAAGCATTAATTTGCAGTGCCCAAGAACAAGCACTGAGAACAAACAACATCAAACACTTTATTGATAAAAGTCAGGATTCTCTTCTCTGCAGGATATGTGACCAGAGAAATGAAACAGTCTCTCATATTGTTAGTTAATGTACTGTTCTTGCCCAAAAGGAATACTTAAAACGTCACAACAATGTGTGCTAGTACATCCATTGGAGATTATGTAAAAAGTTCGATCTAGAGGCAACGAAAAATTGGTATGAACACAAACCCGAAGGGTGTGTCGAGAATGAAAAAGTAAAATTACTGTGGGACTTTGTCGTCCAATGTGATAGGGAAATTATTGCCAGAAAACCTGACATCGTCTTAGTTGATAAGGAGAACAAACTAACTAAGATAATTGACGTTGCAATTCCAGGGGATGCAAGAGTTGTGGAAAAGGAAAGGGAGAAAAATGATAAGTATCGGCCATTGCGTGATGAAATAGCGAGACTCTGGAGCATGAGGAAAGTAGAGATCATACCAGTTGTTGTTGGTGCATTAGGAGCTGTTTCAAAACAATTTGAAGCATACGTCGAAGCGATAGGGATCAAGATGAACGTAGAACATGCACAAAAAACAGCTTTGTTAGGCAGCGCCAGGATTTTACGTCTGGTATTAGGACAGTGAGGGAAAAGGAGAAAGAAGTGTGCTTCCCTAGATATCGGAAAGCTATCCTAAATCGCACTAATACTACCAAAGCAATACCAGCAAGCTTTGTGAATACAAACATTGAACATAATAATAATAATAATAATAATAATAATAACAAAAACGAATTATTAAATACTGGTTAATCCAAAATTAAGCAGAGTTAATGTTCGAAAGATAATTGCCTTATTGCATGGCTGCCAATATACGGTATCTGTTTGCCAAGTCGGATACAAGCTGCCATACACAGCTCATCAACATACCACTGAGACCTGGGGGCCCATTAGAACTGTCACCAAGGCTTCCCTTGGCAAGTTTTGTAGACCCGGTTTCTTACAATTTTCCCGCTCTATTTATTTTCAAAACTACTCGGAGGTCTTCCCAGTAACGTGTATATTTGCAACGCCTTATTGCTTTTTCCAAATTCGTTTTGGTTTTCGAGATATTTCCAATTTTCGAACTCGAAAATTCTTCGCCCTTTGTTTTCCCGTAATGAGGCCTTTCTCTTTCTTGTGAGAGGAGGGAGTAATGTTGTCTCCCCTTTACCGTTTTTCTGCATCGCCTAATCCTTTTCAAAACCACTTAGATGTCTTCCCCTTCCACTGGACAAGCCTAGAAATTATTTTTTTTTTCGAAATTCCTTATCGTTTCTGAGATATTTCCAATTTTCTAACTCGAAAATTCTTCGCCCTTTGTTTTCCGTTAACGAGGCCTTTCTCTTTCGTGTGAGAGGATGGAGTGCGTGCTGTTCTTTCGCCTTTTGTTTTGCGTGCGGGGGGACGTGTCCAGAGCTTTGACGCGTACTGAACCTTTTGAATCGAACAATACGTGTTGTGCTCAGTGACCCCCTGACCATTACGGCGTCTGGATGATGTTATATTTCTGTAAAGATCGATCCTGCGTTGTTTTGCGTTGCTAAGCCTTTTCGAAACAATGAAACCCTGTTACGTTTCGCACTTATTCGTTTGCGTCCTTTGTTACTCTGGCTTTTCGTTGACAAGTAAAGTGTGCAATTGATTTTTCATTTTCGAATTTCGAATTTTTGGCAAGGTTGGCAGATTCGGGATTTTATCCCGAGATCTCGGGAATATTCAGGGCTGTTGGGATTTTCCTCGGGATTTAATTTTGGGCAAAAAATCTCGGGATTTCTAGAGAAGAGATTACAAGCGTTTTCCTTTATCATTTCAACCAGGAAAATACAGAATTCATAGTTTAAGAGCAGCACATTTGATTCACACCATGCCAATCACCATCTGAAAGTAGGATTCATCGATAGAAATGGGACAAAAAGGCCGCAAAGAAAAAAATGTGTGAAGAACATTGAAAGGAATTTCGTAGAAATTCGTTGCCAAGAGGTAAAAATCTCGTTCCGGTGTGAATGACGTCATCGGAAAACAACAAAATATATCTCGGGATTTTTTTAGCAAGTTTATTGCATTCTGGGATTTTTCAGGGTTTGATGTGGGGTTTTTATAGAATTCAATCTGGCAACCCTGATTTTTGGGAGGGCAGGCAAACCGAATGGATTTATTTTGTTGGATGGCTGTTTTATTTTTGCTGCCGTTTTACTCGAGATTTCCAACTAAAAGCATCAGGATTTAGCTGGTAAGTGGCTAAGTTGTTTCTGTTTGCCTTTACTAAATTTCTTTGTACCTTCTTATCTTGATTTCAATATAATCAGGTCTACTGGTTTTTAGAAATTTTTACGCGCTCTAAAGTTCTAAATAATTTTTTGCTTTAGAAATCCCCACTGTACTAAATCGAATACTAAAACGATGAATTATCAAATTCTGCTTTTATAATTACAGGTCTGGATGCAATGATCTAAATAAGGAATTTCAGAAACACCAATTTCGTGATTTCACTCAACTGAAAGCCTTCAAAGCACGTGGTGCAGTTGTCTAAAAGCTATTTTGCCCTCCTTTGCCATCAACTGCAATTTTACTTGAATGTTACTCTTCAGAACTTTTACGAGCAGAACTTTACTGGTAAGTGGCTGAGTTGTTTCTATATTCCTTTACTAAACTTCTTTGTATCCTTCTTATCGTGTTTTCAAGATATTCTGATGAGCTGGTTTATAGAAATTTTTGCGCGCTCTAAATTTCTAAATAATTCTTTGCTTTACAAATCTCAACTATATCAAATCGAATACTAAACCGATGAATTATCGAATTCTGCTTTTATAATTACAGGTCTGGATGCGACGATCTAAATCACGAATTTCAGAAACAGCAATTTCGTGCTCTCACTCAACCGAAGGCCTTCAAAGCACGTGGTCCAGTTGTCTAAAAGCTATTTTGCCCTCCTTTGCCATCAACTGGAATTTTACTTGAATGTTACTCTTCAGAATTGTTCCGAGCAGAACTCTACTGGTAAGTGGCTAAGTTCCATCTATTTCCT
Source organism: Sanderia malayensis (assembly GCA_013076295.1). Taxonomy (NCBI): domain Eukaryota; kingdom Metazoa; phylum Cnidaria; class Scyphozoa; order Semaeostomeae; family Pelagiidae; genus Sanderia; species Sanderia malayensis. The sequence goes on from RQOL01000849.1 coordinate 67,200, forward strand.
TTTACTAAACTTCTTTGTATCCTTCTTATCGTGTTTTCAAGATATTCTGATGAGCTGGTTTATAGAAATTTTTGCGTGCTCTAAATTTCTAAATTATTCTTTGCTTTACAAATCTCCACTATATCAAATCGAATACTAAACCGATGAATAATCAAATTCTGCTTTTATAAGAACAGGTTTGGATACAACGATGTAACTCGTGAATTTCAGAAACAGCAATTTTGGGATTTCACTGAACCGAAGGCGTTCTAAACACGTGGAGTTGCCTAAAAGCTATTTTGCTGAACTACTATTGCCGACTTGCCATCCGCCTGCTAACATTGTGGCTTCATCGTTCAAGCACATCAAATTCTTTCTGGATCAGATAAACGCTGAAAAGGTTGCTTCAATCCCACTTGGATTCTAAAAGTGCCTGTCACTGAGCGTGATTCGCTATTCAAAACACGAAAGTTGTGGATTTTGGCCTGTGAAAGATGTGAGTAAATTGTTTAAAAACTTTCATGATCTGCTGTATTTAAAAGCATTTATATTTAATCATTTTCGACTGGTACCTGGGTGTGTAAAAGCATTCAACTTCGAGGCCCCTGTACAATTTTCATAATGGGCTTTCGTATTGCTTTCATGGAATTCGTGTAGTTATAAACATGCGTTATTGAGTGCCAATTGGTGTATTAAAATTGTGTATTCTATAATCGAAATCTCGAATGAAATTGATAAATTCAGTCCGAATCTGCTTTCTCATATTATGGGCCAGGGCGCACTACCATCTGGATTAACTTTGTCAAACCCGATATTCCCACACTAATTAGAAGTCGCTTTTCATGTTCTACAAACGTGATCCAATTATCGCTTGGAGGACAACATTTCAGGGTATGTTGATTATCAGCAGCACGTCATCGAACTGTCAATACTCAACAGCGTACACAAAACAGCACACTCTTTTATCTATCTTGGACTTGCTTGTTTTGAATCTTTGAATATTGAGAATTTCCAACATTTGTTTTATACGCGTAACGATGAAAGCAATGAAAACCAAACTGATAGCAATCAAATTACTTGGCACCAGCCACATCCACTGAATTTTGGAACTCTACAAATACGTTCAAATATATACTGCCTGGGCTGTGACAAAAAACGCAGCAACCAGTCCAGCAAAGTATGATAACAGTTTCAACTGTACAAGAAAAAGTTGCTAAAAGTAAAAAGGCTAAAACTACAGAATATAAATCGCACTGTGGGAGAAACGAACCATTTATTATAACTTTGAGTTGAGTAAAAACAACTCGTTTACAACGCTCATTCTCAAGAATTTTAGTCGCGTGCATGCTATTGATGTGGAGCATTGTATTTTCAAGGTGTTAGTAAATGTTAGAGCCAGATCCGCCTGATCATGCTGGTTTATCAGAGATTTTCCAGTGAAAGTGCAGCTCTGGGGCTGCGCGACGGAACCTTTGAAGATTTTCCATTACGCCCCCTTTATCGAGAATTCATTTTTCACCGGGCGCATCTCCATCAATTAACTTATCAGTGCGGCCCTTCTGTGAGATGTCAACGTACATCAACTTTATCGAGTTTTTCAGTGTGGTGCGCCCTCCCCCCTTATGTACTCACAAATCGGATCCTTTGTTCACAAAGTTTCTCTGCATGGGGCTCGAGTTGAGGCGTTTCTGCCACAGTGGCTAAATGGCTAAAATAGCTGCTGAAATTTGTGCATCGTGAAAAACATGGACCCGGAACAAATTGGAATGGCAATCGGGGCTCGGGATTACATGCACCGTGTGCTCGGGAGAGATTTGATCTGTATTTTTTAAATTGTTTATTCCTTAATCAAAATCTGGATCCAATGGATCAATTCATTCGCAATGGTTTTCTGATATTACTCGCAAACCTGATCTATTGTTCACGGAGCTTCTTCTCTGCGTGGGTTTTGAGTTGAGGTGTTTCTGGCACGCGGAATAAAGTGCCGGATTTCTCGCATCAGGGGAAAACATGGACCTGGAACAACCTGGAATGGAAACCGGGGCTCGGGGGTTCCATGGACTATGTGTTTGGGGAATGGATGGAACTAATAAAACTTGCATAATTTCAACTGAAAGTAGATTACTTTGCGCATCCATCCCACATTTTTGACGATCGCTCTTCCACTCAGATTAAAGGCCAAAACAACAGAAACCCATCCCAATTTTTGTTGAAGATCACTGTCCCACTTAGGTCGAAAGCCAAAGCAACAGAAACCCACCCCAATTTTTGTTGAAGATCACTGTCCCGCTCAGATTGAAGGCCAAAACAACAGAAACCCACCCCAATTTTTGTTGAAGATCACTGTCCCGCTCAGATTGAAGGCCAAAACAACAGAAACCCACCCCAATTTTTGTTGAAGATCACTGTCCCACTTAGGTCGAAAGCCAAAGCAACAGGACCCACGCCCACCCCAATTTTGTTGAAGATCACTGTCCCGCTCAGGTCGAAGGCCAAAACAACAGAAACCCACCCCAATTTTTGTTGAAGATCACTGTCCCGCTCAGATTGAAGGCCAAAGCAACGGAAACCCACCCCAATTTTTGTTGAAGATCACTCTCCCGCTCAGGTCGAAGGCCAAAACAACAGAAACCCACCCCAATTTTTGTTGAAGATCAATGTCCCGCTCAGATTGAAGGCCAAAACAACAGAAACCCACCCCAATTTTTGTTGAAGATCACTGTCCCGCTCAGGTCGAAGGCCAAAACAACAGAAACCCACCCCAATTTTTGTTGAAGATCACTGTCACGCTCAGATTGAAGGCCAAAACAACGGAAACCCACCCCAATTTTTGTTGAAGACCACTCTCCCGCTCAGGTCGAAGGCCAAAACAACAGAAACCCACCCCAATTTTTGTTGAAGATCAATGTCCCGCTCAGATGGAAGGCCAAAACAACAGAAACCCACCCCAATTTTTGTTGAAGATCACTGTCCCGCTCAGATTGAAGGCCAAAGCAACAGAAACCCACGCCACTTTTCTTGAAGATCGCTGTTCCGCTCAGATCGAAGGCCAAAACAACAGAAACTCACCCCAATTTTTGTTGAAGATGACTGTCCCACTCAGACCGAAGGCCAAAACAACATAACCCCATCCCACTTTTGTTGAACATCACTGTCCCACTCAGATGGAAGGCCAAAACAACAGAAGCCCACACCACTTTTCTTGAAAATCGCAATTCCACTCAGATCGAAGGCCAAAACAACTGAAACCCACCCCACTTTTTTTTGAAGATCGCTGTTCCACTCACATCGAAGGCCAACATACTAGGGAGGTGGCGCGCGAAGCGCGCCAGCCTTCCTAGTCAAGGTTCTATTATACGAGGCCATCTGGATATTGTTGCTATGGTACAACAATACAAAGTTTTGTTTTCAACGTGCCAAAAATTTCTTAGGATCGTTATTCAGCAACTTGAAACAGCTAAATTTTTCTTACCTCATGACCTTACTTTTACATATTAATATAGTAGACACATTAAAAATAATGCAGAGATTTATTTATTAAATGTATAGCTATTAACTCCGTTACTAAAATTTCTGACTTCTTTTTGGACAGTTTTTAGATAGCCACTTTTATGACATTTAATTCTGCAAGAATCTGATTTTATAATTAATGTTATCAATAAAATAAAAAATTTCACTAATATCGTGTCAAACAAGCGTATCTGCAGCTTACTATTTACCATTTAATCACTGTATTCCTCTTAAAGTATTTGAAGTTTAGTTTTTCAACATTAGTTCATTTGCTGGAATTGATTTGAGTTTATTTTTGTATGCTATTCTCTTTCAGTACCATTAACGTATATATTCCAAGTTTACGTTTTTCAGTACAATTTTGTTAAAAAATCATATGTACAGCCTACTACTTGCCATTTATTCACTGTTATTCGCTCTTCCAGTACATACAGTTTAGTCGTTCAACATTGGTTCATTTTCTGGAATTGATTTGAGTCCATTTTGGTATGTACTTTTCTTTCAATGCCATTAACAGAGTTTTAATTTTTTCACAATAATTTTGTTAAAGAAGCATATGTACATCTTATTACTTACCATTTAAATATTGTTATTGCTCTTCCAGAATTTACAGTTTGGTCGTTCGAAATTGGTTCATTTTCTAAAATGTTTCATATTTTGGTGTGTATTACTCTTTCAATGCTATTTTAGTAAATGTTGATAAATCTATATTCACTAATTAATCGAGGGTTGTTCTCGATGAAGCTGACTTACGAAGGCTTGAGCTTGAGGCTTGAGAGAAGAGTTCCAAAGTCAGTCTAGTACGAGTTGTCGAAGAGTCTCTCTTGAGAGTGAACACAACGGTGATCAAGCTTTTTCTATCACTCTATTTCTCAACTAACTAACTACTAGCGTACAATGAATATTTATAATTGGTTTAAGGAAACGGAATATAATTTGGTTTTACGTAAATCGTGAATAATATGGAAAAGGTAAGGCCATTGTGAGTAGTGAAAATATGCTAAAAAAACACATAGGTGAAGTAAATGTAAACATTCTCAATTCCTGCCTGTCATGCATTGTTGTTAATAATTTTGTAGCCAGATAAATTAATTAACGTTTAGGTGACAAGAAGCCAAATCAATGGCGGGGCGTCATTTTCTATGCGAAAAGGACCTAACATGATATAGCATAGGAATGCAAAGACGGCATACGTCAATTCTCCTTAACCAATAAGACTACGGCAAACAAACTCGTGACTAACACCTAGCATTCAGAACAAATCATCTGTTTTTCTAATTCTCCCTCACTCAATTGTGTGTGCCGTGCTAGAGACACACGAATTCGAATTCTTATTCAAGACAAAAATTTCCCGCCATCCCACCCTCCTACTGTTACCTAGCGTACCTTTTATGGATTGATTTTACTACTTACTTTACTATTATTATTATCGTGTTTAATGTTATCTTCATTCTACTGCCGTACGTATATAGTTATAGTATATTAGTTATTAAAACATTAACTTTGCCAGGACACCTAGCGTGCCAGACTTTTCTGTTTCAATTTTGTTATCTTATCGCATTCCAGTATATCAGTAATATTAAGTTGCATTTAGAGAATTTATCCGATTTTTCTATCTATGTTATTATATATCTTCTTGCATTATCAATAAAATGAAATGGTTCCTCTGGTGGCAAGCCTCACTCATACGGCCGGTCAGATTTTGTTTTGAAATTGTTGAATAATACTGGGGATCTCCAGCATCCTTCAAATATCAACCACATACGTCACTCATTTTAAGTCGGTTCCGGCATTAGAAAAACGTTGACTCACTTACACATGCCGCCTGGCTACGGGGCGTCCCCGTGCGCGGGCAGCTTTTAAACTATTGATGAAAGAAAATAGGATTCAAGTTCAAAAGGTGTCCAAGAGGCCTTGCCTCATGATACCTATGCATCGCCTGGCAACGGGGCACTCCCCTGTGCGCGTGGCATGCATTTTCAAAAATATGGTCAAAGAAAACATGATTGCTTTTCAAAGGTGTCCAACAGGCCTTGCCGCATGATACCTATGCATCGCCTGGCAACGGGGCACTCCCCTGTGCGCGGGGCATGCATTCTCAAAGATATGGTCAAAGAAAACATGGTTGCTTTTCAAAGGTGTCCAAGAGCCCTTGCCTCATGATACTTATGCATCGCCTGGCAACGGGGCACTCCCCTGTGCGCAGGGCATGCATTTTCAAAGATGTGGTCAAAGAAAACATGATTGCTTTTCAAAGGTGCCCAAGAGGCCTTGCCTCGTGATACCTATGCATTGCCTGGCAACGGGGCACTCCCCTGTGCGCGGGGCATGCGTTTCAAAAATTTGTTTGCAGATTGTGTTATTCTTGGTTTCACCTATGTTAACTACTCACACCCGTTTTCGCATAAACTAGTTTCATTTCTACGCCGGGACCAGCAGCAAGTGCTTGCTCAATCCTCAGCTCTCCCTTTTATAGACTTACCAAATTACATTTTGCAAAGGGGGCCGAGATGTCTGGAGTCTTAAGGTAAACAACTCTGTCCGATAACTCAAGGAGACTGTATATACGCAAATTTAAATAAAACAACGTAGGAGAAATTCCCTGATTACCTTAACCTACTACGAGAACGGAAGAGGCAAGTCCAAACAATTACAGCAAACAAAAGGCTTACTGATTGTCTCAACAATGTATTTAACAAGTCAAAATGCTACGAACGGTAATAAAATATACCAAAAGATTAAAATACACTAATATACGTGATTCGAACAGTTAGACCCTCAATGGGTCTTCAATTTCAACGCCACTTAACGCCTTACGCTCGAGCAAGCATAAATTTCACGATACCTCTGATGTATCCGTGACTTTATCTTTCTCTCTTTTCTCTTGGCCGCGTTAATATCCTTCGTTGATAGTTATCCGCTGTTGGGTTTCCCAGCATTCCATGCGAGCGCCGCTAGGAAGCAAATTTTGCCAACCTATTTCTTTCTTATTCATTTATTCATATTTACGTCATAGCCTCTTTCCGAAAACGAGATCAGGAAATAGCCGTAGTTATTCAAGTATTAATCACAGCCACCACCTTAATTCGTAATAGATATACTTAAATTTCATTGGTCGAACTTATACTTACGTACCTTAATTCTGTAACGTTGATTGGATGATAAATTTGTAGTTCCTTGCACAAACGTATAAGTGAAATTATTTAATTTGATCTACAGACTCTTAAAATGTGAACTGGATCTTGCAATGTATCGTTAGTTTAGTTTTGTCAATTACATATAAAATTCAAAGACAGACCTTTTCTTCTGAGTTGTCTCGGTCACTCGTAACAAAGAATCAGAGAGAATTGACATTCTCAACATCCGCAGTAAACTCTCACAAAACAAACACTTTTTGTGAATCAACTATCTTCAGTTCTCAGCAACTGAATGATGCGATATATATGTATTCCAATAAAACAAAAGCCAGCTATAGGGGGCAAGCACCCCTAGTTATATACTTTACTTGGGGATCACCCAACTACGTAATAAAATGATTATAATAATCAATTATAAAGGTAAATAGTAACAGCATTTTTCGTCCCAATTCGCTACAGTTTTTGGTCCGAATTCGACAGTTCGTGCTTTTCTGTGCACCAGATTTCTTGGTAGCGAGGCCATTACGTGGGTTTCTTCCCGCACTCCCCTTTAGCATCATGTCAACTCGCACCCGTCACCGTACTGGAACTTTCGATACTTGTTAATCAGCACACAGATATTGAACATAAGACTCCCGCGTAGGGCTGATGAGACGTTTGCTGCGATGAACCATTTCCGCGTACTCCTACATAAAGCGTGTGTTGTTTTTCGTGTATTCTGTCTCCACTGCCAAATGCTAAAGATAAGTTCGCTTCAACTACACGTGGGGCGAGAAAAGGATTAATGAGTAAGTTCGGTCATGTTGTGTTTAATGTGGTTAGGGAATCACCCAAAGTGCAGGCACGCTGCGAATGACGTGTGGGGATTCCTTATTTTAACAGGAGAAAAAAATATTGAAGAAAGATAATGAATGAAGAAAATGTAATGAATTGACTATATACTACACCATGAACACAATCAAAATTTTATCAGTGTTGTGCATATCCTTCTTTTCAATCACTAATACTTCTTTTTTTTACTGTTCATAGTTTATCTGTTCATCCTTTTTCATTTACTTCTATGCTTCAGATTTTGGATTGTGCTTTTATTTCAATAATATCATTTCATTTTCTTTTTCTAAGATCCATTTGCCAATCAAGTTCCACCTCAATTAAACACATCCCTTTTCCCACATAACAACTTTCCTTATTAAAGGAGAACAACAGTTATTTGTTTGCTTTAAGATTTATTATGGTAAGTGCTTCAAAAAAGCCAGAAGAGGAGAAACAAATTATCGTCAACTTTGGTGATAAAACCAAAGTACTTATAGCAGACATATTGATTCATATTTTATCAGTTGTACTTGTCATGGTTTTCACAAAAAATTTCTTCATTGCTGGCATTCCTTAGGAGATAACAGAGAGAAATGTATTTCATCTAAAAAGGCAGTGTGCTGCCCAATTTGAAGAATTGGGCGGCCAAAAAAGTTTTCCTTGAATGACAAGGAAGGGGGAAGACTCTCAACGCAAGAAATAGCGTAAGTAGATCTCCTGCATGTGGAGCTCAATTGTTCTATTGATTTCTCCCAAATATTGCATAATATTCAGTCACCAAAAAACACAACCTATAACAATTGTGTATTCACAGATCACAAAAGGAAGCCTTTGTCAAGATTGGCAATGGCCAAAGAACGGCTTACAATTAAAGTGCCTCTACACTTATTTTTTTATTCTTTACATCGATAAAACTTTCTTTACTGATTTTAAATCCGAAAATATTTTTTAAATCTGAGGTATAGTTAACGAGTTATAACGTGGTGAAGTGTCGATATTTCGCCATTTTCGCCATTTTTTTGGTTAACTTTTAGGACTGGGTCGAGCCAACTATGACATCATAGTTGAGCCTAGTTGTGCCCCGTTCATTTTCCCGTACTGAAGCAACAAACTTGACATCGATTTTCTCTCACACGATGGGCTCGATATTTGTTTTTTTGACTTTGATGATTAGAAACAGATTGGCGCATAATGGCATTTGAGTTTGAAAGGCTTACGATGAGTTTGTAGCTGTTGGGAGGAATTACAAAATTCCCATGTAGTGCCTGCTTGTTGTGCTCAGTGGCGGCGGGTGTAGGCCTACATTCAGTATAATAAATAGTGTGTGCGCTTTGGCGTGTCTGTCTCGTTATGTGTATTCGTGGGTATTTGTGCAACGTTGGTGATCGAATTGAGTAGAAAGTTTCCATAAATGAACATTGTTAGTTGGATAGTAGCTCATGACAGTAGGGATTGCAGTGCCGAGGAATGCGAAGATGGCGAGGGGATAGGATCGATCGTATCGTAGAGTAAAGCAGTCCGATGATAGTGATACCGACGAAGGAGAACCTGATGCATTTGATCCTATGGCTGAGAACTCTTTCACTCAAAGCCATGGAAGAGATTTGAGCAAGAAAAGAAATGTCGAAAGAAAACTTTCTTGGCATTTGACTGGATCAGAATTATTACCTTTTTTTGTGTATCTGATGAAGTAAAAGTGTGTATCAAAATTCAATATACGCAATATAATTTAGGCCATCATATCCGTGTCAGTCTAAACCTTTGAGGTTTGAAGAAGCCTAAAAAGATTCGATTTTCATTTGGAACAGCAAGTGTAGAAAATCTGCAACACGATTCCTCTACACATGAATTTCGTTATTGTACCGAAATTATTGCTCTTTGTTGTTTGATTTATTTCATTCATGATGATGCGTGAGCGTGCGTCCATAGAATTTCTTCCGTTGTTGCGAATTCATGAAATCTATCCATCTCCTTCTCCTTACAGTTTTAGGGCGATCATCGGCATTTAAAAAAGGGCGGGATGGTCACCAAAGAATTTTCTCGTACATTCACTGTGGCCATGCCCACCCTAAGAGCTGCAAAAATTAGACAGGGCATGTGGAAATTAATTAATGAATAGTTTCAAAACTAATTTTCACATGTCCTGCTTTTACAGTGGCCCAGAAGTGTCACGATAACTTTTCTTTTTCACTGGACACAAACTCTTTTTCACTGGACCCAAACGTATTTTCACTGGACACAACTTTTCTTTTTCACTGGACACAAAACTCTTTTTGGCTGGACAAAACTTTTAGGTCCTGCAGCGCGGCTCTTATTGGCCATGTGTGACGTGATCCTTTTCTCGGCCTTGCGATTTGACTAAGATGGCCTCTGAAGATGGGAGGAAAAATAAGGAAAACAGTTATCGGTATGCCAGTTGAGCTTGATCATCTTTGTCTATGATTCATTTTTTGTTTATTTAAAGGCCGCATTGCTCTGCCAGTGCGCTATTCATGATGCGGCAAGGCAAGAGATAGGCCACAACACGCACCACTGCCTGCCTAGGCCCACATGCTGCAGATTTGCAGCCTTCGCAACAAAGAGGCTAGAAAATTAAGAAGCTTTTTAATTTTCTAGACTCTTTGTTAGTTTCCACAGAAAGCATCCAGGCTCTTTTTCAGAGGCGGATCTAGATTGGGGCAACTGGTGCAACTGCCCCAGTCAGATTCTCCCAAACGCAGTGACGTAATCGATAAAAGATAACGCTCACACAAAATATAGTTCACAATAAGTGCAGATCAAATTATTTATTCGACGTCCAGTCCACACTGAATATCATCATTGATACTCACCGTAAATTCTCTTTTAAGCCCCCCGGGGGCTTATTGTTTTTCAGTACTTTAAAGAGGGGGCTTATTAGAGAGGGGGGGCTAAATTGAGAGAGGGGGCTTAATAAATATTTTGTAATAGAAAACCATTTTCAGTGGTGGAAATACATTAAATAATACATGAAATACATTATTCAATGAAGTCTGTGTGAAAAACGTTTATATCTACTAAATGATTTGAATTTGAATTTGTTGAGAAGTATTGAACGACCAATGAATAAAATGAAAATCTCAGTTGTTTGTCAAGTTTACTTATTTTGTCATCAGTGAAGATTTGGGGGGGGGCTAAATTGAGAGGGGGGCTTATTAAATTTTTCTCTCTGAAAAGGGGGGGCTAATTAGAGAGGGGGGGCTTAATTGAGAGGGGGGGCTTAATAGAGAATTTACGGTACACTTTCTACGGTATATTATTAATTTACTGATGACATTCACAGCTGGACTGACTGTTTAGGTCAAGCAGAGCACACGTGTAGTAGGCAATGCTGTAAAAACTAGGCCAAATTTATGCAGAATGGTTGTGAAAACGTGTTGCCCGTTGTATTGAGACACGTCACAGTTTTCTACTGCCCCAATGACCCGTGTTCTATTGTATCCAAATTTTAACATTAGCCAATGAAATGAGTTTTCACTGGTGCAAAACGTCATTTCCACTGGTGCAAAGGCCAATCTACCAATGAAAATTCAGGGCTGACTGAGGCAAAACGTCATTATTACGTGTTTATCGGAATGTTGATATTTTGATGTAACCAAAGCCCTGTCCTGAACTGAAACTAAACTCTTCTGAATAAAAGTAAAGTAATACGTATAATTATTTTCGTTTATTTTCTTCTAAAAATGTTGTGTTTTACCTTGAAGCTTCTTCTAAGCAATCAAAGAAATATTTTAAAACATATGTTAAGTCAGAATGATAACGTGTTGTCTGTCAAAGGGTGTGGCCGTGTATGAGGTCCTTAGGACGCGCCCTAAAACACACAAATTGCATCAGTCAGATTTTGGTCTGGATCCGCCCCTGTATTTGATAAGATGTAGTAACGATGGATCTACAACACTCTAAATATAATGTTATAGAAGTATAACAAGCTGGTACTGCTGTAAGCTTAATATTTTGTCCGCAGGTTTTGCCCAATTTGCTCAGTGCAGATCAGACCAGCTACCAAATTTTGCTGGAATTGTCAGGCAGATCAAGAAAAGGTTGGTCCACCTGAGTCCACCCAGTCTGTCAGGTACCAGGCGAATGCATTCTCCTCAAGTGCTTCAAAATTGTTTGGGAGGCCTGTAAAGGTAAAGTCATTTGAGGAATTCATAAATGACAAGGCAACCAGAAGACAAAGGCCACCAGCTGCAAAGAAAGCTAAAGTTGAAGAGCCAAATGTTACAATATTCATTTGTAGGAAACATTTTGTAGATGAAAGATTAAAAACAATATGGGGAAAAAGGCTGCCTATCACAATTCCCAGTAAAGCAACCTATGCCACTGTTTTAGAAAAAGCTCTGGAAAACTGGAAAGCATTTGACTGCCATTTCAATTATGACATTCAGTATGTAATTGTTTATGATGATGGCAAGTGTGCCCACAGGGGCGGATCCAGCATAAAATCTGACAGACGCTCTATTGCAGGCTTTTGGGCGTGGCCCATAAACTTTTCGTCGGCCACGCTCTTCTAGATATTAAATGTAACTAATAACAATTTTGGCACCTCCAGTGCTGAGTGCTGATCAAATTTTGCTTTAACGTGGGCAGTGAAAACATTGATAGAATACAACGAAGTTCAATGTAAGCGAGGCACAGTTTTTGTTGCCTAACACCAGCTTCAAAGTATATCAGAATATTTCATACTACAACTTATATAATTATTAAACTATTAAATTGAACAAAACTTAACAGAACAATTATCTCATCAGCATCAGACGATGTTTCTGTATGGGAGTGAAATTGTTATTGAATACCTAGACAATTTCCATCTCCAGCTGTGCTGTGGGGACAGTTAGATACAACGCAGTGATAATGTGAATTGTTATAGCATGAGAATTTGTTTTTGTTCAAGATCTCAATGCTGTACTTGATTCAAAACTAGGTTAAATTGAAACTTTGTGTTCTTATTCCATAAATGACGCAGTTCATCCTGAAATTTTTGGCTATATATGTATAGTTTTATTATATTGTAAATTGCAATGTGTTTGCTAATGGGCCTATTAAAGGGGAATACATTACACTGATACGACAAAGATGCTACAAACTTGATACTTTGAGAACTTGCTAGTAAACAATTGGAAGCATCTTTCTCGGAAGTTTTAAAGCTTTTCTTCGTATAGCTCATTCTCGACGGAGAAAGAGAAATTTAACTCCTTGTTATCAAACGCCAAAATAAACGCCATTTTGAAGGATACATTTTGCAACAAAAACCCAACTCAACACAACACAACAGTTTATGTTTATCTGCAGTGTTATCGATCGAGAGCTCAGCGTTCATCTGATTGGCTTGCATCATTGGAAATGTAAAATGATTGGTTTGCATCAGTAGGGGATGATTCTGATTGGTTTGATCAGTTTTTTGAAATTGACAAACGCTCCCCGTACTATCTCATAAGCAGCATTGATAATTCTGATTGGCTTGCATCAGTAGAGAGAGAAACGTGATTGGTTTGCATCAGTTATTTGAAATTGACAGACGCTCCCGCCACTTTGTCGTGAAGCAGCATCCGTAATTCTGATTGGTTTGCATCTGTTTCTTTGCACACTTGCGTTTTGAAGGACAAAGGCTCAGTGGCAAGGCAAGAAGTGTTGCCACTTATTTGTCAACGGCTCCAAGCCCGTAAAAATGGGTGAATGAAATATTTACTTCCGTCTATAGGGGGGAAACGATGTAAAGGAAACGAATAAATAGATTCGGGCAAAACGTTATTATTCGAACTCGGATGAAAAGTTTTAATTTCTTTTTCAAAGTGAAAATAATGGTAAAATTTGTAATATTTTCCCAACAAATCTGACCGACGCATTTGCGTCTGTTGCGTCCGTCTGGATCCGCCCCTGGCCCAGTTCATGCCTGGGACAAACAAGGATTTCTTCAGTCTAGAGTGTTACAAGAGGGAGATAGGGAAAGAATACAAAAGAATAACACTGTATCTATGTAAAATGGAAAATTACAATGCATCCCTGGGTATTTTTGAGGGGACTGACGATTATGATGAGGATCCTCACCTACAATGGGAAGTAATTGATTATTTTAAAGAACCTGGTGAATTTGTAGAACAAGCAATTTGTTTGGAGCAAAGCCCCAGAACATCAGAGCTGTTATCAGTAGAACTATTTTCAGAAAAAGAAGACTGTTCACCTAAGGAAGAGAAGGAGAGCCATTTTTGTCAAAATTATCAGAAAGGAGATATGAAATTCAAGAAAAAAGAGTAGAAGATATCTTACAAGGTTTGCATTGAAAGGTAGATATGCCACAGCAGTTTTACCTTGTAATCAGAAGATCTGCACCACTTCACAGGGTTTTAAGACTGTGGCAAAGGCAGGCACTACTAACCTCTCCCCTTTATAAACTCATTGTCAAGTTCACTGGAGAGGATGGAATTGGTTCAGGTGCCATATCCAAAGATTTCCTTTCTGCAGCTATTAAATCAATCAGCACAGAGATGTTTCCCGATGGTTCTGCAAAAGTGTCTATATTTAATATTCAAAACGGTAACTTCAGATCTTGTGGGGAGTTATCGGCTGTTTCATTAGCACAGGGAGAACACCCCCCTTGCTTTTTGAGTAAATGTTCCTATGAAAGCTTGTACAAAGAGCCTGATCTAATGAGCATGAAAGATTCTGAGTTAACAACAAATGAGATTAATATTGTAAATGGTGTTCGTGCAAACTGTAAAGATTTTGAAGACCTTATAAAAGAAAATGACTACACTGGTCCTATAAGGGAAGATCATGCTGAAGAAATTGCAAACTCTTTGAAAGTTAATTTTGTAAGCAAACGCATTATGTGCATGAAGGAGTTTGGGAAAGGGCTTGATGTTTATGGTATTAATGCCATGATCAGTTCAAATCCATCAGTCTAGAAAAATTCTTTGTAAAGATGTTCAATGTAACATTGTCCCTGATGCAAATTATCCCTTCTCCTTATTGATACCGAATTTCAGTGATCCTGGTTCATCAAAAAGACTTCGTGAAGAATCTATCATTGACTTTTTTCAAGATGCATTCATGACCATGGAAGACACACATGTTTCTGGGCATCAGGCTGCTGTTGTTCGGAGGTATAATGAAGATGATGAGAGCAACAGCCAATGGAGATGGAAATGGAACCAGAGCTTCCCATTCAGAACCCAGAGGTACCAGCAGCAGAACAACCCGCAGATATAGAGATGCAAGACGTAGTTCTAGTACCCCATGCAAACCAGATACAAGAAACTCTTGCAGATCAGCAAATGCAAGTGGACATGCCTGTCCCCGAGAACAATGGAGCTGAGAACATCATCTCCTTCTCCCCATTACCACACCACTTAAACAAAATGAACAGAACAGGCATACATTGTGGTGCAGATACTTCAGTGAGGAACAAAACACAAAAAAATGCAACAAATGAGGCATGGGAAGTTTAATCACTCTGGATCCAAGTCAACCACATCCAGTCCAAGTTATTCATTTATGTGCTGGTGATACTGCCGAATCAAAACATTTATTAAAGCATTTCCAGCACAACTCATTAGTGGCTATCACATCATGGAAGGCTGATATGGTACGTCATGCCATAGCTGGACCACCATTTATCACAATTCACTAAAAGGTCTATTACATGACAAGTAATTGCTACAATATGATTTCAGCCATTCATAACTTATTATTCGTTTATGCTGGGCACATTTGAATTCCTATTTCTCTAACTTCTGCTTTGGATCATTAACAGGTGTAACAGAAACAGATAGATTACTATTTATAGAGAATCGAGGTCAGGGATGCATTCCCAGCCATCCACATTGTATCACCTTTAGTTCCACAATATCTGGTGGACGCACATGCGAAGATAGATGGCAACAAACTGAGCTGGATTATAAAAAAATCAACCTCACCTTCGTGTTGTCACATATCGTGGCATGATGGATCATCTCAACACAAAAGCTGAAATCGAAAACAAGATGGCTAGGTTTAATAGTCCCAACCAGCCCATACATATCGATATTGGTTGTTTTATCATTCCACCATCATCCTTTACGGGCAGCCAGAGAAACCTGTATCAACACTTTCAAGATGCAATGACAATCGTAAGGAAGTATGGCAAGGCAGACATCTTCCTCGCAATGACTGCCAATCATAAATGGAAGGAGATGGGAAAAAACATTTATCCGCATTAAATTGCTGATGATCGGCCAGACATTGTCAAAGAAGTATTTCAGCTTAAACTAACAGAACTACTCGAAAACATACTGCACAACCACATTCTTGGACATGTCACAGCACATGTATATGTCATTCAATTCCAAAGGAGAGGACTACCACATGCACATATGATCCTATTTCTTTCACAAGCTGATAAACCACGAACTCCAAAACAGGTAGTATTTAAATGTAGTTAAATTTCTTTCTCTGCTAGTTAGATGTATATCCCATGCAGAGTATGTTATGATGGACATGCGCTACAACAGTTCTGTATGTGATTTCCATAGCAATTTCTCGTTATATTATTCGTTGTCACGTGGATCAACTGATATTAGTAAAAATTCCAGACCCACGGGATACAAAGTACCCCCAGCTTGCTCCTAAAGAACGTGCCACATGGAACATGTGAACCTTTAAATCCTCAATGCGTTTGCATCGAAAACAACAAATGCAAAAGGCGGTTTCTAAAGAACACGTTGCTGACACTCAAATCAATTTCAACGGCTGTCCCCTCTACAGACAACGCTGTCTTTATACAGTCAATTTAAATTATCACATTTAGGATGATACCTGGGTAGTGCCACATAACAAACTACGCCTACTCATTACGTATCATGCCATATCAACGTGGAAATCTGCAGTAGAGTGAAAGTGTGAGGTAAATTTTCAGATTTATCCACAAAGGACATAATTTGGCAAATTCTTTGGCAAAATCAACAACACGTACCTCAGGACATTGAGCACGATGAAATGCGTCAATGCATGAAAGCAAGATGTGTTGGACCACATGAAGCTGTCCATCGGCCTTTGCACCTCCCCATGCATGACAAAAGCCACATAGTCGAAAGGCTTTCTGTTCATCTACCACTTGAACAACAACTCATATTTCATGACAATGATGACCAACAAAGGCTCAACAACATTGGTGACAGAACAACAGTCACAGCATGGTTTGAACTCAACCAGCAACATCCAGCTGCCCGTCAGTACATCTTTTATGAGATACGAAAGCACTATGTCTTTCAGGAGCGTTATAAAACATGGACAGCCAGACAACGAAGAACAATGCCAATCATTGCTAGAATAAATTAAGTAGAGCCCAAACCATGCGAACGAAAATTTGTACTCAGACTTTTGCTACTGCTTAAACCAGGAGGTACATCATTTGAAGACCTTCAAAAGGTAGAAGGTAATCTCTGTGACTGATTCAATGATGCAGCATTAGCTATTGGGCTCTTACAAGATGATGCTGAGATCACACGTTCTTCATGAAGCTATCATCATCAATGTGCCTTCACAACTCAAGCAGTTGTTTGCATAATTGCTACTCTTTCAAACGCCATCAGATATCACAACTCTATTCAAGGCCTTCAAAGAAGCTGTGAGTGAAGACTTTGTCAGACGTGATCTACTCAACAATCCAGATATAACCTTCCAACACAGACATATTTATCAATGTCTACATGATATTGACAGCAATATGAAGGTTCATGTCAATCACCAACTACAATCATCTTCTTCAGCTACCAGCCGACTTCGTTAATCGTTACTACTTCGTTACGTAAAGTTCGGTGCATGGCTTAGTCAGGAATTGAAGCTACACTGCCTATCAACGGAAAGACATCACATTCACAATTTCAAATTCCAATACAATTGAAGATGGAATCAACATGCAATGTCAAGCGACAGATCGTAAGAGCACAATTGTTGCATGAAACAACTCTGTTCATATGGTACGGGGCTTCAATGATACAAGAATTGGCATTACAAGCAGTTGACAGACTGCTTCGGGATATCACACGAGTTGACAAGGCATTTGATGGCAAATTAATGTTACTTGGTGGAGATTTCCGACAAGGTATACCTGTTGTTCCTGAAGGCGGATTTGCACGGTACAAGTTGGCTACAAGTTTTTTCCATATTGGACTGCAAACTTGAACTTGTATCGTGTAAATGCCCTAAAATTCTGTTCACGCCTGTTGTTTTGATTGACGTTAATCCTCCATCACAGTCGAAAAATTTCTGACTCGATGTCAAAAAGTTTTTCAGTTCGCACCATTTTTTCAAAGACGCCGCAGGCGCGGATCTAGGGGGGTGCTCTGGGTGCTTGAGCACCCATAAAAATTTTCAGGAAAATAAAAAATATGTAACACAATTTAAAAGCAAAATTTTGAAATATTTTCGTCAACTTTTGATAGCCAAACAGCGTCTCGACAAATCTCGTCGCGATAATTTTATGCCCTGTTATTCAATTCAATTTTAGAGAAATGGTAGTTTATATATGTTGTAGCCCTGTGGTTGTAGCTTAACAATGAGCACCTATAAAGGTGCTTGCTGATTGGTCTACCAGATTTGAGCACCCATAAAGATGGTTGCTGATTGGTTTGCTCCATAAATTCAAGTTTTAGGGGTGCTCCCGCCAGTTCTCAGCACCCGTAAAAGATGCTCGCTGATTGGTCTGCTCCTTTTACAGGTGCTCAGATATTTAATGCAACTAAATCTAGGAATTCCGCAGCTAGATGAATGGAATTAAAAGAAATTGTTTCATTTCATTGTCAAATGCATGTCAATGGCGTCTCAAGCTTTGAATGAGCTTCAACAAACTTTTATCAAACGTTCGGATGTAAATATAAATAAGGCCATTTTATTGTTGCGAGAAAATGTGAAAAAAGATCTTTCTTCTTGTTTTGAAAGACCAAAGCGGATTAAACTTTCTTATTGTCCAATATCACACGGACAGTTTCCTGCTTCCCAGGTAGAGCGGGTAGGGAAAAATAGACAGCCAGTAAGGTACGTGTCTGGCTTGGCCTTTGCTCTAGCATTTTTAACGATAATATTTCAACATTAAGGCAGCAGATAAGATATCTTTTATATCATTTGATTGCCATATGTAATTTTCTGCAACCATGATTTAAGAACTATGTAGCTACATTGGAAAAACTATCTACACGTGTCATCCCATAAGTAGGCCAGGCCACTAATGACTAAGTAAGGCTAATTATTGATGTTTGGCACAAGCCAGTTACCCTTGTACCAAACATCAATTTTGTACAGCAACCTTTATTTGCACAAGACTGAAAGTTTGGAAAATAGAACAGGGTTAGGGGACCCCTTCTATAGTGAAGAGATAATCATCTTGAAGTTTGCTCAAAGCTTGGCACTGCATTACAATATCAGTAATGAATTCTTCACTCATAAAACTGCAACAATCCAACAATCCTGAATCTAGTCTGACCATTGAGAGGTTTAGAAGTTTTATGTTATTGTTAAAAATCAGTATTGTTATTCTTTAGAACAACAGCAAATGGAAACTGTCTATTTAATGCCTGTTCAGCTTCCCTCATTGGTGACGAGTCAATATCTTCACATCTTCGTTGTCATACTAGCATTGAGCTATTTTTGAATTCTGAATATTATGCTCATCATCCACTTCTTTCTGGAAATGATCGACAGCCAAGTAGTATCTTTGCAGTCTCACTATCTTCAAAAGCATTTGAGAAATATCAGAAGGATGACAGAACCTTATCAATTAGAGCTGAAGCTGTCAACATTGCCAATAACTTCACATTCTCATCTTGTGTTGTCATGTTTGCTTTATCAAGTGTCATTGGAATGGAAATTGAGGCTTATTATCCAATAACCAACAAGGAACCTGTGTATGAAAAGCTTTTTAACTGTTCTATCATTCCACGTGTCATATATCCTTCATCTGAAAAAATCCACATATTTAGATGCTGCTCTGCTTCAGTTGACTTCATTACCACAAACAAGCTCAGTCCAGCTGTTGATCATTTTGTACTATTCATTGATAAGGATATTAAATTCTTGTCTTTTCGCATGCCTGATGCATTCAGAGGTGATGATCGCCAGAATAGTGAGATTTGTGTGGCATCAATTGTTGATGAGAATATCAGTGGAGATACTGAAACTTCAGCTAGTAACTCAACAAGGAAAAGAAAACAGTCCACTCTTAATTTTAAAGCAAAGAAAATTGAAGTGGCAAATTTCCTCCCCACTGTTTCTACTGATAATCCTCCTTCATCCTTGCCCTCCATCAGTGATTGTAGTAACATTGAGCAAGAAGGAAGTTCCATCGAAGTTAATAAGAATGACATTGGCAACTTCTATAGTATTCCACTGATAAACAATGAAGATAAGTACGATTTCCTTCTTAATATTTGGAAGCCAGAGCCTACATTCTCGTTTCCAGCTGATAAGTCTGGCAGAAAATTTCAACATAAATGGTTTGCTGAATTTCTTTGGCTTGCCTATTCAAAAGTTAAAGATGGTGCATTTTGCATCCACTCTGTTTTGTTTGGAAGTTCGAACGAGAGCAAGCATGGAGTTCACAAACTTAGTAATCTTTACAAATCACCATTTTCTTCCTGGGCTAAAGCTCTCCAAAAATTTCGAAGTCATGAAAAGTCATCAAATGTTCACCATTCTTCTAGTGTCATGGCCGCACACGTTCATTTAATGTTTGAAAGTAGAGCAAAGCCCATCAACATCCAGCTTGACACTCTAGCAAATGAAAGGATAAGGAAGAATCGGGAGAAGCTTAACCCTATCGTACAAGCTACAATACTGTGTGGGAGACAAAACATAGCTCTCAGAGGACACCGTGATGACTCCAAACATTATAATGATGATGCAAATAATGCGGGAGATTTGCAAGAACTTCTAAAGTTTCTTAGCTCGGTGTGGAAAAAAACTCGGTTTTTGAAGAACATTTAGAGAATGCTCCAAAGTCTGCCACTTACAGGTCAAAAACGACTCAAAATGAGTTGATTGAAATTTGTGGTGGTTTGATCCGAAAGGAGATTAGCACAGAAGTGAAAGAAGCAAAATTTTTTAGTGCTTTAGCTGACGAGGTTAGCGATGTAAGCAATGTTGAACAGATGCCGATTGTTGTGCGATTTGTTGATAAGAATGCAATTGTGAGAGAAGAGTTTATAGGATTTAGTGAATGTAGCGAAGGAATGACGGGTAAAGCCATTGCTAACACCATTTTCAGGTTCGTGGAGCAGTTTGGTCTTGACATGGAATTCTGTAGAGGTCAAGGATATGATGGTGCTGCAAACATGTCGGGCAAATGTTCTGGTGCAGCTGCAATCATCAAGTCCAAATTTCCCAAAATACCCTATGTCCATTGTGGCTCACATCTGTTGAACTTGTGCCTTGCTTCGGCGTGCCAGATTCAAGTAGTTCGCAACATGATGTCTCACGTGCGCGTTGTGTCTGAATTTTTCAACAATAGTCCGAAGCGTTTTAAACTTCTTTCCGATAAAATCAAAGAACTCCCCAATGCACGACACTTTCGTTTGATTGATGTTTGTCGCACAAGATGGGTGGCACGTCTTGACGGATTGGATGTCTTCGTAGAAGTTCTTGTTGCTATAGTCGAACCCCTTGAGCTCATAAAGTTAAACAGCGATCGTTCTTGGAATTCGGATTCCGTTCGAGATGCCTCTGGATTATTTCATGCAACATTAAATTTTCAATTCATCGTCGTCCTGACTATTGTTTCTCGCTGTCTAGAAAAAACAAGGCCTTTAACCAAGCAGCTGCAGGCTGTGTCTTTTGATGTTGTTGCTGTATGTGACAAGATCACATTGCTGAAATCCACTCTGTATAACCTTAGAGCAGGCATAGGAACGTCCCATCATCTGTGGTATGACGAAGCACAGTCACTGGCAGAAAGCATAGGTGCTCACCCTTCACTACCACGTACTGTAAAGAGACAACAGCATCGAGATAACACTCCAGCGAATTCTGTCAGCGAGTACTATGAACGGGTTGTAACGTTGCCGTTTCTTGACCATGTTAGTGGACAGATTCATTTTCGCTTTTCTGAGGCCAATGTGGCATCCTTTGATGGTTTCTACGCTTTCCCAACAAAGGTAGTTACTTGTGTTGATTGGAAGGAAAAGGTGAGAAATTTTCTTGTGCTCCACAGTGACGACCTTCCAGAGCCACGGTACATTGACACTGAGCTAAACATGTGGGAAGTGTTCTGTTACGAATCTGAACATAGTCCGTCTACTCTTTCCGAGCTTCTGCCGAAAGTCGATAGACTGACATTTCTAAACCTATTCAGTGCTTTGCAAATTTCGGCTACAACCCCTGTGACAACTTGCACTTGTGAGCGATCTGTTTCTATTTTGCGACGCTTGAAAACATACCTTCGCAATACTATTTCGCAGAGCAGACTGGATGGTCTTGCGTTACTTCATGTACATCGAGAGATAAAGATTGATGTTGATGTTGCGTTTTACTTTAAAGCTTCTTCTAAACAACCAAAGAAATATTTTAAAACATTTGTTAAGTCAAAATGGTTACGTGTTGTCTGTCAAAGAGTGTGGCCGTGTACGAAAGCCTTGGGACACGCCCTAAAAACACATAAATTCCACCAGTCAGATTTTGGTCTGGATCCACCCCTGCCGAATCAGAAGAGAAATGTTTTGCCATGCTTTCCGATTTTGCATATGGCAGTATGGTTTTCCTTTTCTTTGTGAAAATTGAAATCTCTTTCACCATTGTTATTTTAACAAGACATAGTAGAAGATTACCATCCTATTAACTCATGAACTTATTTATTATAACAATATAGCTGACCCTTTATTATGCAGTATTCTAATTTAATTTGCAATTTTCATGAACAACAAGAAAACCTCGAACAAAGGTTACTCCTTGAAGTTGGTTTTCGAGTTTTAAACTAATGCAACCGGCATTTTTTTTACTTCTCTTAATGTCCAAATGTAATGATGAAAGCATATGAAACATGAAGAAAGGAGACAATGATGCCGTATCACTGTGCGATTGATGTGTGCCAAATGAATGCAAAGTCGTATTGAACAATACTGAACACGTCCACAGGCTGTTAACGTGGCTGAACATTTTGCATATTAAGTGAGGTGTCAATAGAATATAGGGGCAGGACACATCATCTCTCCTCGATTTCTGCTATACCATCACTTGATGAAACCAAATGAACATTACATACAAAACAAACACATAAGATTTTAAATTTATGCCTATTAGATATATGAGTTGTGGCAGATACTTCGTCCCAGACGCCTTTTTTTCACTTTCACTCACAAATGCTGTCTGGACGTGTTTCTGTTTAAGTCTGTTTAGGACCAGAATATTCGTTGATCATTGAAAAGACCTGCCAATTGTTTAACAGACCTCTCAAGAATTCCCGGGAGCAATTTTCAAGATAGGTGTCAGGGAAACCTTGTACGCGCAGGTCCATTTAAATTTACATGATGAGTCGTTTATTTTTTTGTTTGATTATCGCTGTGAAATATATTAAATCAGTTTAATGCTATTTACGTAGAAGCCTAGTTTTCATACTGCATAACTCATTTTCAGGGGAAATTCACTTCGTATCCCAGACTTTAGCTCGGTGTATGTAACTTGTAGAAATCTAATTGGATAATATTTTGGGGTCCATATACACGAGCAAAATAAGGACACTCTTTTAGGGATTAAGGAAATTAGCACTCCGGCTGCCCGTGTATGTGGTCTCCTTTCCAAGGTCTGTCTTATTCGCTTCACACGTAAGGATGAGAAAGATCGGCCAATAAAATAAGGGGTGTTCTCGAGGCTCCTTCATTTTAAGGCAGCGTTGTTTTCTCGTTGATCCCTGTCATCGGAGATTAGCATCTTCTCAATTTCACAAGAACGCGAATCATTGTACACCGTTCATTGAAACTTTTTCTTGTTAACAACAAAGGTCATTTGGAAACTTCTCTGCTTATCTATTTACTAAAATATAATAATGTCGGACCAAGAGTTTTTTTGTTGCTATTAATGTCTATTTATCTGCCTATTTAAGAGTTGACGTTGCACTGTAGTGGTTGGGGAACGGTGGATCTTACAGGACTGTGGGACAAACATTTGGCATTTCGGCAGTACATAGTTGTTGGCCGCATAATTAAAGACTTTGTTGGTGCACTGGTACATTTAAGAACTCGATTTATAGTCTGACCTCGAGGTGAGGAAAAATGTTTCAATGCTGTTAAGTCGTTTGAAAAATTTTCTCCTTTGCCCAATGTATTCGGTGCAATTAATGGAACACATGTAAAGATTTTGGCCCCAGAAAATACCACTTTAGATTTTTTTGATAGAAAGCAGTGCTATAGTATACCGTATTTCCTCGATTGAACGCGTTTATTAATGTCGGCACTTTTTTGGGGGGCGCTTAATCGATGGGGGCCATAATTCGAGGGGGGCGTTTATTGGAAAGTACAAGATCACAGGCTCTGTCATTGGGTCCAGAAAAGAGAAAATGGTTTAGTTGAGCCTTGCTTTATCGAGCAACAACGTAGAAAATGAAAGTCGCCATGGTTTTGCACAGAGAGGGGGCGTTTAATCGAGGTGGGGGCATTTATTGCAAAAGTTGGTAGCAGAAAGGGGCGTTTATTCGAGGGGGGCTTTTAATCGAGGGGGGTGTTTAAACGAGGAAATACGGTAAGCTGCCAAGGGGTATGTGATGGCCAATTGAGGTATCTGAGTATGTCTGCTTGATTTTGAGGTTCTGTGCATGATTCTCGTATACTCAGAAATACGCGGCTTTACCAGTCCGCCAATAATGGAAAGATCGTGCAAACACCAGTGTATCGAATGACGGCAACAAAATCAGTGACACCGTATCTGGTGGGCGATAGTGAATATCCGATGCATGAATGGTTGATTAAACCGTATCAGTATGCACCAAATATGAACAGTGAGGAGAAAGTGTTCAATTTAGCTCTATCGGAAGTACGTGTTTGTATTGAAAAAGCATTCGGAATATTGAAAGGGAGATGGCGTATTCTAATCGGCAAAGTGTCTCTGGAGCCATCTTATGAGGCTGATATTGTCGTGGCTTGTTGTGTTCTTCATAACATATGTCAAGATTGCAATGAGCCTGAAGAAGGAGTAGCAGATCAATATGATACTGATCCAAGCCAAGTCTGTCTTGAAAATATCTGTGGATCTGGAGAAACTATTCGACGTCTTTTACATGCACACGTCAATAATCTTTGAAACTAGTAAAACATCTTCTCTACTTTTGGCTATAAAAGAACATTCTTTTCACTATTGTTTTGTACTTCGTACTATTGTATGCCAATAATACTAGCCAGCGATATATTGGAAAATGTTGTTGCTTTCTTTATATTTCCGCTGCAAATTAAGCCGAAAGGAAAACACAAAGGCGGCATTCAATGCATTGGAAATCACAAGAGACAAACAAATTTACAATGAAAGCAAAATAGCAACATAAACAGCGATGCAAACTTTCGCACACTTAATTTACGTACATTGCAATCAAACAGTAAACAACTAAAATTTTACTTTTAGTCACTGTCACTGTTGTCTCGTTGTCTTTTTCGACCCATAAACATTTGTCCCAACTGTAGCAAAATATTACTGGTATGCTCTCTATTTCTCTCCTCTATTTTCTGCATTCCCTCCAGGAATTGCGCCACGATGTTTTGTTGTTGCTGCTGCATTGATGTTAAGCACTCGACTAGCTGACCGGTTGCAGCAGACTTAGATGTCTTTTTTTCTTCTTTCTCTTTGGTTGTGGTTGCTCAACGCCTGAAGCTGCCTATTCTAGCTGGAGATCTCCCCTTTCATTGCTGTTTTGCTCTTCTTCTGATTCTTCTACTATATTCCCTGCCTCTCCCACTTCTCCAAGTTGCACAAGACTTTTTGTTCCAAGCACCTCATCGAAACTTGCATAGTACTTGGGCATATTCCGCTCTTCTCCACTTCTAAGATTTTTTGCCTTAGCATCTTTGTATTTATCTTTCAAACTATTTAGTTTCTTCTTTCTCTGGTCCAATGACCTCTGTTTCCCTACCTTGTTAACGTCTGCCATTATTCTTCCCCACGCTTGAGGATTCTTGTGACTCTCCAACTCGACAAATGCTTCATGCGTTTACCAGTGCATCCGTTTGCCCTGTTGTCCAATGACCTCTGTTTCCAGTGCACTCGTTCTTTCCCTGAAGCATCAGCTGATGGGTTGCAGCGGATGAAGGCATAGCAACGCTGCTTCGATCATGAAGATAAACATTCTGCTGTTTGGTTGTAATTTTGTTCCATAAAAGAGGGTGTAAAATAATGTTGAGTTTGTGACCTTCTTGGTCTGATAACAGGGGTGCTAAAATCATTTATACGAAAAAAATGAGACATTGGTGTGCTTGTTCTACCATAGTTTCGTGCAAGTAGTGGCTGAGATTGGCTTTCCTCTTCAAGCAATTCCGAATCTTCAGGCATTGTTGTTTCTTCAGGTGCAGAAAATCTTTGATGAACCATACGTCTGAAGTTTGACATTTTAATATAGGACAATTTATAGAAAGCACTAGCAGAGCGTTTGCAAGTGTTCGGTATTCACTGTCAGACAATATTCAAAGTATCGTTCAAAGAAACTCCTCAAAGCTTTAATTAAAGAGTTATGATGTCACCAGTCATCACGGATTAGGAAAACTGACATGTGTTACTTATTTTGATGAGCAAAATAAGGACAGACAGTCTGGAATTCACACCTCCTTACGCTGCACCTTCCTGTTTTAGGCAAATTTAAGGTGCTCGTGATTATGTGCCCTTAAGCTCGTTGCATCTTTCTTCATTGTGAAATGAGGAAACATCACCTGAGTAGGGAAAAAAAGAGTTCTTGGAAAAATTTGCGGGCAACGAACGTAGAAGTAAGGATTGAGAGATTGAGTATATAACCGTTGTATTTTTTGAGTTCTATTCTTGTGTCAGGCTCAGAGATAGCAAAACGGAGTGGAATTCTCTGGCAATTGGTCCACCGAGCGGGGTAGTCTTGATACAAGTATGGAAGACTACGACAGACTGAAGAAAAAGCCAAGTTTATTCAGAAGACATGCTACGGTTATCGAGAAACTGTGGAAACAGCAGTGGATACTGTAGTGTTAAAAAGAATTTAGTGGAACTTAAAGAGCTCCAGAGTACACTAAAGAAACTGGACGATGATATTTTGGAACCTGTTATCGATCTTGAAGAAGAAATTGGGAAAAAGGAAATGGACGAAGTGAAGGGTGTAACGTTCGGTAGCCAGAGAATTTAGCCAGAAAGACGACGTGTTTACGCTCCGTATTCCTCAATCACAAATTCTTAACTGAACATTTATCTAAGCTTGACTATATAAGTATTACGTGAATGATCTGGTTAGTATATGTTAGCAACGGAAGATACAACGGGGAACATACTACACTAATGACAGATACACAGTACACAACAGTTACCACAAGATATGAAATCAACATAGATAATCACCAGTAAAATTACAACAATAAGCACAGGAGAAAAAAAACAAAAAAAGTTTTATAAATTAACATGTGACGAGCACACACGTGACAAGTGCTATCGAGACAAAATCGTTGGGTCAATCATACTGATTGAAGGAAAGTTAGAGGATATTGTCGTGAAACTTAATCATGCTCCATTCATTCTGCAATTTTGTTTCTCCTAATTAATCTCACAGCTTTACTTCCTCTCGATTATAACACCCTGCATTCTTTCCAAGTATCACTTCGCCTAGCCCTTCCTGTATATTTTTTTAATGTACGTAAAGCCTGCATAATATTAATTTCAACAACTGTATATAAACACATGTAATTCTCAAGTCAGTCAGTCAGTCTACATCAATACAGAGCAAACACAACTCGTTTCTCTCTCTGGCTCCGTGTTCTCTGCACGTTAAAGCAAGATCAAATGGCAAGGAAAGTTCGGAGAGGTGGTTCACGTAGCTTGGTGGGAATACGGTCCAGATTCCTACAATATTATGGAAACCACGACAGCACGCTCAAGAAGGTTTAATTTGCCTCCATTTCACCGTTCTGTGTCACAAGATAGTATCGAGTCGGTTGCATCAGCCCATTCTGCTCAATCAAACGGGAGTCAGGCAGGGTTCAAGAGCAGTAAGGTACGTGTAAAGCTCTCTAAATTAGAGCTAAGCATGTTTAATGGCAAAACACACGAATTGGCAGAGTTCTGGGACAATTTTTGAAGTGCAATAAACGATAACCCGGACTTGGCAAATGTTGATAAATTGAAGTATTTGAGGGAGTTGCTAGAGGAGCCTACGAAGACCGTACCTTCCGGAATTCAAATGACGCACGCTTCATATGAAGCCGCTGTAAAACTTCTCAAAAGTCGCTATGCTAATCCAGCCGTAATCCAACGAACCCATATTAATCAACATTTGAATT
Source organism: Sanderia malayensis (assembly GCA_013076295.1). NCBI lineage: Eukaryota > Metazoa > Cnidaria > Scyphozoa > Semaeostomeae > Pelagiidae > Sanderia > Sanderia malayensis. The sequence continues at coordinate 95,107 of RQOL01000849.1, forward strand.
TAGCGCCATCTTCAATAAGACAAAAGTCAGCAGATTGAGATCATTTCATGCTCAAGTCAGAGGCGGACATTGGCCATATTTGGTGGTGGGGCGAATAGTGACGATTTGCCGACAAAATTCTAAACCAAGAAACCGAAAGTTAGAGCTCTGGTTGGGGTCAAGGGGCGAAGCCCCTATCAAGGTTTTGGGGCTTTGCTACTTTTTTACCTCTCGAGATTTTTAAAATGTGAACAATTTTGAAAATAAATTACAGTTCAGTTACAATTACAAGATCTTTGAACTTTGTGCCTTTCGTTTGGAAGAAAACGTTACACTTGAAGGCCTCTTTTGGTACAGATGGTGCTTCAATCTGAGCACAACTCGTCCAATCTTTTTTCTCGCTCTTCGGCTTGCAAAATCATATTCTGTTCCTGACTTTTCTGCGATTTCTTTCGCTTGAACAATAAACTCGTCAAACTTAGGATCATAGGCGCCGACTACGTGGGAGCTTGGGGGCTCAAGCCCCCCCCCCCCCCCCTGGAAATTTCTATCGGGGGCTCCCCCTGGGAACATTGTTTGGGATATAAAAAAACACGTTTATTTTATTGAAGAAACATTAATCAAAGAATTAAACTGATGATACTGTAGACCATGATGTTATATGTATTTTAGTGCAATGCTTTGGTTTTTTATTACACATAATACATATGTATATAGTACGTTAGTGACAGGGAATTTGTCTACCTTTTCTTTTTTTAAATTTTTTTTTAATTTTGAGTCCCCCCTGGGAAAAGTAAAAGTCGGCGCCTATGCTTAGGATCATTTCTTAATGCTTGGGCTTCCTTAATGCATGTATCGATAAAGAGAAGGGCTTCGGCCAAGTCAATCTCACTGCCTTGTAGTATTTTGCTCAGGATGCTTGTCGGTTGCATTATTTGATCAAATATGACCACCATGAGCGTAAATTCGAACTTTGATTATAGTAAGGATTCCATTAGCCTTTGTTACGATGTCAGGTACCATTTCGTCGTTTACGTCGCTTGTAAGTTAAGAAACTTTCAAGAATACATAGTAAAAATCTGTCTAAGTAAATACCGACAAAATGCCGAAAAAAGTTAACATTCACCGACAAATAATTTTTTGGGGGGTCGTTCGCCCCCCCAAACCCCCCATAATATCCGCCTCTGGCTCAAGTGGAGGCGCAGTTCCATTGACTCGAGGCTTTGAATGTAGATAAAATAACGTATTCGAGCATTATTTTTCCTGTACTCCTTGACAAGTTACTTGAAATTGTTCGAATTGGAATGATCAGAGAGGTTGGAAAGGCTTACCTTGGGTGGAATTTGAAGGAAATGCTGTCAGCCCTGTTAAAAGAAGTGGAGATCAGAGAGTGTCATATTCTGCTGATAAAAAGCAGTACTGGCAGCAGCGAATTTGGTAGAAGGCCTAGGCCACAGGCACAGCATGATGGAAATTCGAGATCACTTGGCACATCCAATGCTCTTTTTGCGGGTAGAGAAGAAATGAAGAAAGGTGCATTTATTGCAGTGAAGAACATGCTCACGTGGACTGCTCTAAAGTAGCCACTGAAGAGGACTGTAAGCAACTTTTAAGAAAGTATGCAAGTGTTTCGTTTCCTTAATTAGTGGGCATAGATCTTTTAATTGTCGCTCTAACCGTAAATGTAACGCTTGTAAGGGGAAGCATCATGTATCTATTTGACCCCAATTCCCAGCCCAAACAGGAAACTAAGGAAGCGCTGCCCAACCTTAAGTCCCACCCAGTGCAAACAGCACCTCCGCTTAGTGCCGATGCGGTTTAATGGGTAGGAAGCACAGGATCTGGTGGGAGAGTAGCTCTTCAAACAGCTATGGGGAAAGTGGATGAAAAGGATGAAAGCAGAGTACGTGTGCTGTTTGACAGTGGTAGCCATAGGTCCTTCATAACATCTGCAGCTGTGAGTGAGTTGGGATTGGCAGCTGTCAAGAGAGAGAGAGCTTAGGTATTGGAGCATTCGGGAAGAAAGAAGCTGAGAGGAAAGTGCGAGAGGTTGTGGAGTTCTTTCTTTCTTCCTTGAGAGGTGGAAAGAGCATAAGTATTTCATGTTTTGTTGTACGAAATTACTAGTATCATTAACAAGCATCCAGAGGAGATTAAGAACCATTATCAACATCTTAATAATATTTGGCTCTCCGGTACTTCTAGGTACCATGACGTCCTGACTGTGCAAGTTTTAATCGGCTCAGATTTCATCTGGCAATTTCAAGAGGGTCAATCTATAGGAGGGGGGCCTAACGAGCCAGCAGCAGTCGAAACTACGTTGGGATTGGTTCTGTCGTGTCCACTCAAAGGTAAAAGTCTTGATAATTTTGAGAATGTGAATGTTAATTGCATTGCTCAAATTGCAGATAGCTCCACTAGTGACAAAGATGATGGGTCTTCAGATTTATTAAAAACGTGAAAGCTAGACGAGAAGGACAAGAAATATGTTTGGATAGTCTGAGTGTTGACGAGGTTGCGAATGCGGAAATGCAGCGGGTGAAAGATGCACAAAAACGGAGAATGCAGAATTGCAGTTGGAAGCAAAAAATCCAATTATTCTTCTCAGAGAAAACAGGTTCACACAACTTCTGATTCTTGAGCGTCACAAACGAGTGCATCATGGTGGTGTTAGATCGACTGTTAGCCGAGTTGAGAACCAAATTTTGGGCAATGAAAAAGAGACAGTATGTAAAGAAGGTTTTAAAGTCATGTTTATTTTGCAGAAAGCATGAAGGGAAAGCTTTCAACCCACCACCCAGTGCAGCCTTACAAGAATTCCGAGTGACCCAAGAACCGCCTTTCAGCAGGGTCGGTGTTGATTTTGCTGGGCCGTTCTTTTGATAAGGATAAGGATGTTAAGATGTCAAAAGCTTATTTAGCCTTGTTCCCTTGCTGCGTAACCAGAGCCTTGCATTTAGAATTCGTGTCAGATCTCAATACATTCACGTTTATCAACTGTCTACGTCGCTTTTGTGCACGGAGAGGCACTCCTGAGATAGTAGTATCGAACAATGCCAAGACATTTAAAGCTACTAGCAAGTTGTTAAATGTTTTGTTCAAAGATGCCAAGCTTCAAGATTATTTAGTGTCAAAGCGTATATCCTGGAAATTTAACCTTGAGCGAAGCCCTTGGTGGGGAGGTTTTTTGAGAGGATGGTTCAATCAGTCAAAAATTGTGCAAGGAAAGTGCTTGGAAATGCAAAGCTTACCCTCGATGAGCTCAGTACTGTACTTGCAGAAATAGAGTGTACGTTAAACGCTCGACCCTTGAAATATTCTTATGATGAACCACAGGAACAAGTTTTGACACCATCGCATTTGATCCTAGGGCACAGACTCTCAAGTTTTTCACAAAACGTAAGTCAAGAGACAAGCAGTGAGGATGAAGAAAACCTCTGTGATAAATTGACTAACCGTTTGTGTAAAGAGTACCTTACAGTGTTACGTGAAGTACATAGACTGAAATCCAGAGAAGCAGCCCAAATAGACACAGGAGATTTTGTGCTTATATTCGAAGACAACGTCAAGCGAGGCTTGTGGAAAGTAGGGGTCATTGACGGGTTGATCAAAGGAGCAGATGGAAACTTGAGAGGTGAAAGGGTAAGAAAGCCAGATAGAGGTAAGATTGAACTATTAAATCGTCCTGTACAAAAACTCTTTCCACTGGAGAGTGCCCAAGTGAAGGGTGTGGAAAGAAAGGATGGGAACAGTCAGTTGTGTGGGGGTAGAGTCAGTGAGGATTCCGGGAGTTTGGAACGAGCCTATCCGTGTAGACCTACTCTTGCAGCAGCAAAGGAAGCGAGCTGGAAGACCCAAGCCATGCTTGACTTCATCTGAGTAAAGGAGGGGGAAGTGTCGGGGAAACCCCGCACGCGCAGGTCCATATATATTTACATGACAAGTCGTTGGTTTTTTGTTTGATTATCGCTGTGAAATATATTAACTCGTTTTAATGCAATTTAACTAGAAGCCATACGGTATGACTCATTTGCAAGGGAAATTCACTTCGTATCCCAGATTTTAGCTCGTCGTATATAACTTGTAGAAATCTAATTGGATAATATTTTAAACTCGTTGCATGTTTCCTCGTTGCGAAATGAGAAAACATCATGTGACTGGAGAAAAAAGGAGTTGTGGGAAAAAATTTGTGAGCAACGAACGTAGAAGTAAGAATTGAGTAATTGAATATATAACTGTTGTATTTATTGAGTTCTATGCTTGTGTCAGGCTGAGAGTTAGCGAAATGGAGTGGAATTCTCCGACAATAGGTGATAAAGTCATTTACATTATCAATTAAAGATATAATTACAACAGCTTGATTTCGTCCCAACTACATACAGTTTGGGCCCATCTACACGAGAGCTTGAAACATGACCAAGTCCGTCCAACGCAGCGTGTTGCGTAATGCAATTATCTAATTAATGCGTATCCGACTTGAAATGGTCCAAATTTTTAGCAACAGGGTCTCTTCTCATCAAATAAGACCTGTCAGCAACAAGCAAATTAACATGTAAACATGTATATCATGGTCGCGCTCATTTTGTTTCATTCAAATACAAACGCATTCAAAAAACAACACGTTCAAACAAAATTGAAACTTCTATCAAAATGGCTGGCTTTAGACGTATTGCAAACAACAAATAATATATATATATTCATATAATTCATAGCGATGAATTATATGAAGATTCTCAAGATCAGTATTCCGAACAACAAGATTGTTTATATATTGTTGAACTGCTTGATTGCTGCGATCTGCATTTGATAATTTTTTATGTTAAACATGTTAGCAGCAAATGACACAAAGCTATGCATTCTGATACAACCTCTACTTTGTTCGAGAATACAAGCAAGGGAGAAACATAATATATTCCTCGTCCGATATTTTGTCTTCCTGCGCGCACCCTCGATGTTGTTGTACATCGAATAGAAGACAAAATAATTCATCATGACAGGCGAGATTAGTGAAACAATAGAAATAAGAACGTTGAGCACCTCAGTGAGGTGCTCAACTTGGCCAAGCGGCTTCTTTCATTTGTCATCAAAATCGTGCTCACAAAAAGTGATCAAAAATGACCATCTACACGGGTAGGGATGCTCATTTCAGGTGCTAATTCGGTTAATCCCTTGAAGAATTTGAGCATGCCTGTTTTTTACTCTCGTGTAGATGGGCCCTTTCTGGTACGAATTCGGTTGGATGTGCTTTACTTTTACAACAACTTAACACCTTAACGTGGCCATTACGTCATTGTTCTCGCACTCCCCCTTCAATCGTGTCCCTTCGCATGCGTCGCTGTTCTAGCTACTTTGATCAGCCTGTTGTTACTCGCTCAGCACACAGCCAGAAAATAACTGCAAAAAGCTAAACTGACAGCTGTTTATCTGCGGTAACAATAGCTTCCTGTTGGCAAACAATAACAACATGGGCCGGGGAGGAATGCAATTGCAACTTATGATTTTGTTGTAAATATCTTTGCAGTATGTTAAATAATTAGCTAAATAACAATAATTCTACAGATAGCCGATCTGAGACAATATATGCTAAAACATCGAAGACATCGGAGAGAGAGTTCCTCTTCACCCGATCCTTTTGCCACTCACATCGAAGGCCAAAACAATATAAATCCACCCCACTTTTGTTGAAGATGACTGTCCCACTCAGATCGAAGGCCAAAACAATAGAAATCAACCCCACTTTTGGTGAAGATCACTGTCCCACTCACATCGAAGGCCAAAACACCAGAAACCCACTCCACTTTTGTTGAAGATCACTGTCCCACTCACATCGAAGGCCAAAACAACAGAAACCCACCCGGCTTTTTTTGAAGATCACTGTCCCACTCAGATTGAAGGCCAAAACACCAGAAACCCGCCCCACTTTTGTTGAAGATCGCTGTTCCACTCCCATCGAAAGCCAAAACACTAGGGAGTTGGCGCGCGAAGCGCGCCAGCCTTCCTAGTAGGTGATAGATTTGTTGTTTTGTTTCAGGCTGAGATGATTGTTGCATCGGAATGAATGATTGTCATTTTTCCCTCAACATGTTTGCAAAGCTTTTGCGCGACAAAAGCAACAGTAAAGTTTTGAATTTTTCGGAGTTTGAAAAAGAATTTTCCCGTTCAAATTGCGCTAAACTTTCTCTTATAACGCACCTAAAAATATGCGTGACTTGTGAATAATAGTTTTTTGATTTCTTGCTGTTTATTAGCATTTCGCATAAATCCGTTATCCATCGGAAGGAAAGACTTTTCAATCAAATCGCACACTGGCTGAAAACAATACATTCGATCCGAAACAATAGGTCAAATGCCCCAAAACGATGGGCAGAAACAGCGAACTCTGTGATCAATAAGGCTTTTTTGATTGGAGTTTTTGATTGGAGAAGACTTGCATGGAAAAGTTCCGTTTCTAGAATAGACAAAAGTTCAAAATTTTCGTTAGCCTATTTTAATAGTACTTTTGAGTTATTTCATTAATTATTTTGCTGATTGTGCCATCACGAAAAATCGAGCGTTTTTTTTTTTTTTTTAGTGTGTTTTTAGTTTTTTTTTTCTCTTACAGTAGAGCAGCGGCAAGAGCTGTGGATCAACGACGCCCCGATGACGATGTGGATAATGAAGCTATCAACGTATTGGAAACGAGCGGCGTGTTGAAGGACACTGGCAGGAGGCCAACGACAATACTTGTTCGCGCAAGTCAAGTTTCTGTGGGAAATAAGGATATCTTGGATGTTTTGCGTGCTCGTGGATTTAAAACTCGTTGCATACAGCAAACGCAAAACAGAGACTATCTAGTCACTCTGGATTCCGCAGCGAGCAAGAAAAACCTTGTCGACAGTTAATGGCGTTATGTTAAACCTTACAGATCCGAGCGTGAGAACTACTTTTATCTCCATTTATTATGCACCATTTGAGATGCACATGGATGCGTTGCGATTACGTTTGAGTGAGTATGGAGAAGTTGTTGGCCTTCGAAGAAACAAAGTTCAAGGGACTGATACTTACAATGGTCTCGTCACGGCGCAGCTGTTGCTGTTAAAGCATGTCCCAAGCTATATCCAGATTGGAACTCATTCCATCATGTTCCGATATGCCGGCCAGCCAAGAACGTGTCGCAGATGTGATGGTGCTGGCCACGAGGCGCAGGGCTTCCAGCGGTATAAATGTCATAATTGTGGCAAGATTGGCCACCACAAAGATGCTTGCGACCGGGATCCCATGTGTCCCCTTTGCTTTTCCCCCAACCACTCCCTTCGGTCTTGCCGAGACTATTGGGAGTGTGAGGAGGATATCGGTGAAGTGGACCCTGTGGTGCCTGTCAATGATGATTCACAACCATCCCAAGAGTCTTTGGGTTCATCAATTTGGAGAGATGATGTTCCTGTGGCCGATGTTGAAGACAGCTCGACATCTGATGTTGTTGCTCCGGCAACAAAACGTCCGCCTTCGGCTTCCCAGTCAACCTCACAAATAGTACAAGCAACTGAGTCTGAACAACACGAAGGTAATCCTCAGAGACCCCAGTATTTAACTCGTTCTTCCTCTGGCCCTAGCAACACAAGCGCTATTCCTAAGCCTCACCAGTCTCATTGTTCTCCAAAACCAATGGATGGCTACGATACAGCAAAGCGTGTTCTTGAAGAAAGCGAAACAGAATCTGTAGTCTCAAGAGGAGCCAACACAAAAACAAAAGTTAAAAAAAAGGTATGTGCTGCTAAAAGGATTGTTCGTACATAATCACCATTAGAACGATAACATGAGTATTAATATTGTATCTCTTAATGTACACGGCTTGAGAAGTTTTAATAAGTGTCAAGATTTAATTTTTTGGCTTGGTACTTTCTATTTTGACATTATATTTATACAAGAGACTCATTTTACATGCAAAGCTGACACTGTTGCTCTGTCTCGTATTTGGGAACGCCAATGCTTTTTTTCGTTCGGCTCCAGTCATAGTGCTGGTGTTGCTGTTCTGCTGAACAAGAAATTTTCCCACAAGCTATCTTCCAGTTCATATGATCTTAATGGTCGTTGGATCAACCTATCGTTGGATATTGACTCGACAGCGTTACAGCTTGTCAATATATATGCACCAAACACAATAGGTGAGAGGTGCTCTTTTTTCCATCCTTGTTTTCTGTTATTAAAGGTGGTGTTCCCACTGTTTTTGGCGGTGACTTCAGTTGTATTGAAGATGTCTTTCTCGACAAGTGTGGCGGTGATACCCAGCAAGGCTCTTCAGATTTGCATAGCCTACAAGCTATCAATAGTTCCTTTGGTCTTACTGATGTCTTCAGATCACTTAATCCTTCAGCTCGATCTTTTACATGGTCTAATAACAATGTCTCTTGTCGACCAGACAAATTCTATGTTTCTGATGCATTGCTATCTAGCTGTATTTCCTCTAGCATCATGTGTTTTCCACTCTCTGATTACGACGGTCCTGTTTTCTCTTTCACCCCTCCTAATGTTCCAAAAAGGGGTCGAGGCACATGGAAATTTAATACTCGTTTGCTCTCGGATGCAGCTTTTACGTCCAAGATCAATGTTTTTCTTGATCACTGGATCACGAGAAAGCCAGATTTCAGTGGGAATCTTCACGCCTGGTGGGATATTTGTAAAAAGAAAATGAAGCATATCTGTATTTCTTACTCAAAAAAGGTTGCCAAGCAAACGCGGTTTGAAAGACAGCAGCTTGAAACCCAAATTCAATCTCTTTCGTCTGCGTCTTCAGGTGATAAAAACCTTTTACAAACTGCCAAGAAGCGTCTTTACGATTTAGATATTATTCGAATATCTGGTGCCAGAATTCGTTCTAAAGAATTGTATTTTTCGGAATTCGAAAAGTCCTCGCGTTACTTTTTCTCTCTGGAAAACAAAAGACAACAAAGGAAGGTCATGTCATCCCTGAGCTCTAGGGATGGATCTATTGTTACAGAGCCAGCAGAGATACTCAAGCATATTTCCTCATTTTACTCGGACCTGTTTTCATCTGATGAAACGGATGATGGTTGTCAAAGGTTCCTTCTTGATTCTATTTGTCTGTCCTTGCCTGATGATGTGAGGGACACCCTAGAAGTCCCTATTTCTAGTGAGGAATGTACGAGTGCTTTAAAAGCCATGAAGCCCGGGAAATCCCCTGGCTCTGACGGTTTCCCAGCAGAATTCTATGTACATTTTTGGGATCGTTTATCATCTCACCTTGTGGACGTGTTCAACTTTTGTTTTTCCAAAAATCTCCTGTCAGAGTCTATGAGACAAGCCATAATTTCTCTTCTTTTCAAAAAGGGAGATGCAACAAATTTAAAAAACTGGCGCCCTATTTCACTTTTGAATGTTGACTACAAGATAGCGTCAAAGTCCCTTACTCTTCGCCTAAAGCAAGTTCTGCAATATGTTATGCACGCTGACCAAACCTGTTCGGTCCCTCAAAGGTCGATTTTTGAGAATTTATTACTAATTCGTGACTCTTTGTCCTATATTGAACAGAAAAAGTTGCCTCTTGCATTAATCAAAATCGACCAAGAAAAAGCTTTCGACCGCGTAAATTGGGATTTCATGTCTCCTGTCCTGACAAAACTGAACTTCGGTCCAGTGTTTCGTGGCTTCATTTCTACCTTATATGCATCTGTGTTTTGCAAAGTGAACAACAACGGTTACCTAACCGAAAAAATATTCCTCGAACGTGGGGTACGTCAAGGTTTTCCACTATCCCCTTTGCTTTTTTGTCTGACCGCTGAGTGCCTTGGCAACATTGTTAGACAGCACCCTCGTATCACGGGTCTTCACATTCCCGGTTGCCCTGAACAGTTGAAAATATCACAATATGCTGACGATACAACAATTTTTGTAAGAGACGAATCGTCCGTTGATGAGGTTCTTGACACTATTTCCAAATATGAACGTGGCTCTGGCTCCAAGATCAACTTTTCACCTGGTAAGTCTCAGGGGCGGTGGTTTAATAAACAAGTGAACGCAATCAGGCCTTCTAGACTACTCTGGTCCAACAGCGATCTTGAAATACTTGGCATAGAATTTGGTTCCCCGCAGGCTTCAAAATGTACATGGGACAAACGTATCGCGAAACTCAACTCGCGCCTCACAGCATGGTCTAGCCGTTATCTATCACTCCGGGGCAAAGTTCTTATTTTAAATTCACTCGCTCTTTCTGGTCTTGTCTTTGTTGGTTCCATACTCGATATTTTTCCTTCTCACAGTAAAGAGATTGACCGTGTGATTTTTACCTTTCTTTGGGGCAACAAAAATGAACTTGTTTGCCGTAAGTCTCTATTTCAGCCTGTCAGCAAAGGTGGCCTTGGTGTGACAGATATTTGTATGAAAGTTCAAGCCCTGCATCTGAAACCTCTTCAACACATTATAAACCCCAACTACAATGCTAAGTGGGTATTTTTCGCTAGATACTATATTGGCCGGTCCCTAACAAAGTACTCAGCAGAAGCCACCTTTCTTCGCTCCAACTTACAGCCTCATTCATTATACCGGCCAACTCATTATGATCGTCTTCTGTCCCTTATTGCAAGCCTGCATCCCATCTTTGACAAAATTTCTTCTCAATCATCTTCTGTTAAAGATACCTACAGTTTCCTGCTCGAGCGTCAATATATTCGTCCTTCATCCGAGCTTGTTTGGGAAGTGTGTTTGCAAACAAATATTTGCTGGCACCTTTCTTGGTTGTCTTCCATGAGTGGCATCTCCACAGGCACTGAAAATGATGTCTCATGGAAAATCCTCCACCGCGTTCTTAAGACGTCATCTTACCTTAAGAGTTGGGGCCTTAGGATATCAGATCAATGCGACGTCTGTCAGATGATCGAAGATATCAATCATGTATTCCTACATTGTCGAACTGCGAAAACTGTGTGGAAAGTGTTCTCTCCCATTTTCATCTCCATAGTTGGCTGTTTCTTATTGGGGCCTTGCTATATATTTTTTCATATCCTTCCGCAGAGCGTGTCAAGCAGATCTAAGTCTCTTGTAAATTACCTTCTTAAGTTGATCAAGTATTTTATTTGGTCTTTCCGTTGTAAGCGTAAGTTTGAAAATTTGTCAAGCAGCCCTGATAACATCGTTTGTGCTGTCAAGGCAGAAATTCGTGATAGGATAAATTTGTCCTTCACGTCGGAAAAACTTTCTTGTCATTTTGATATTTTAGCTCATAAAAATATACTTTGTAAAGTAGTGGCAAAAGAACTAATTCTTTGTATTTAGGAAATAAATTGTCTTAAATACTAGTATCACATTTGATCTTGTTCGAATTTGTAAGTAGTCATTTTCTTGTTATAATGTAAGCAACTTGAGTTGAATAGAAAATGAGGTATGGAAAATATAATAATAACAGTAAGTTCGTAAATACATGTATCATTATTGATCTTGTTCGTATAATTGTCCTTGTAACCATTTTCCTTTTACTTTGTAAGTAAGTTGAGAAAAATCGAGCGTTTACGCCGGCTCAAATTCCAAAGTAGGGTTGCGAACTCCATTTTCGAACCACGTACTCGCTTTTTATGTGATCCGTTTCGCTTTGTGCTGCAATTTGATTGGCTTCTTTCGGGACTTCACGTGAAAAATCAGGCATTTTTCGTTATCATGCAAATTTGCTCCCGGGTTGTAGCAAGTACTTTTGGAGGAGACTCGAACTCGAGTTTTCATTCTGCACACACAGGTGAGCTTGACGCCTTTCACAGTATTTTACGACCTGAATTATTTTTGGAAACACCTTCTAATTGTTTGAGTAGCTGTGGAGAATTGCAGGAGACAATTGCACGAAACAATGTTCAGGCGAACGTAGCAATACAAATTTTGCTTGATTTCGGCATGCTTGCCACGCCGATGCACACACGATGATCCTATGGCGCACTGAATCGTTTTAAGAGTGCACTGAATCGGCTCTATACAATGTAATAGAGGGAGCATACTTGAAATGAAAAGAATTGAAGGAAGTTCTTCTTCATATCGAAATGACGCAAACCAACGGACAATAATCGTACGTTGGAGAGAACATTCAGGTACCTTTGTTGACCCCAAACATGATAATGTTGGGATCAAACAACGCTCTGTTAGAAAGAGAAACAGCTAGAATCAAAAAGAGGGATCTCAGAAAGTGAGCAAAGTACGTGTTGAAATGCAAAAACAACTTTTGGACGAGATGGAAATAGGAGTATCTTCGATCACTAAGAAATCAAAATTACCCGCGTTGCGAGAAGAGTGGTCCAAAAATACGAACCACAGATGTACTCGCTGTAAAGGGAGACAAAAAGAACAGAGGACAGTGGAGTAAAGGCATAATTGAGTCGTTGATCGCAGGCAACGACGGCATGGTGAGAGCCCCAAGGATCAGAACAAGAAAGATGCGGATTGAAAGAGTAGTTCAACTGTTGTACCCGTTAGAGCTATCGTGTGATCTTAATGAAAATACTAAAGAAAACTGTGAAGAGACTTTGAGCCGACAAGCAGAAGAGTTGCGTCCAAAATTGAAGGACTGCAGAGATAGCGAAAGAAACGATAACGGAAACATACAATTATGAAGATAGAAAGGTGGAAGATGATTAGAAACTAATTGCTTTGACGTCTATTTGACTCAAACAGGAGGAGTGTGTGAAAATATATCATAAATATATGATTTCATAAAAATATTCGTTAATTGCTATCAATCAAGCTAAAGCATATAAAACTGCTTTAAAATTACTCATGCATTACTTCATTTACTAAATTGATCAGAATATTTGCAATTACAAAGTTAAGCAAAAAAGCATTACCTAGCTTTCAACGTTCTAGAACCAAAATTGAGAACAGGGGGCTTAATAATTGAGTAAGCTAAAGGAGCTTGTGTGCAATAATTATTATTAGCACGACTATCGTAGAGACATGCATCTCCGAGTAAGAACTTTATTTGAATTGCTGAATAAGCTAATTGTGATGTAAATGCGTTATTAAAAAGACACCATGTGACCTCGACTTAGTTTAAGACAAATAATATATGTATTCCAAACTGTTAATCACTTAACTTCTGTATAAAGTGAATTCTACCTCCATATCTCAAATTCCTAATAAAGAAACAAGGATATTCTGCGCGAAACTTCAAGGAAGTCCATAACCATATTAAACACAAAACTAGCAAATAAAAATATCAATGACACAAATTCAGAAAAAATCTAGGATAAAACAATTAGCAATTAGTTAACAATAAGCGATATGTACGAACAAGAAATTTGCCAGATATGTAAACTGGATGTCGCAGTGTAAATTAAAATCTTTAGTTTTACAAAAAATTTAGCAAAAATTACCTTATATCTTGATTGATTTAACATTACCATTAAAGTTGCAAATTTTTTATAATCTATCGGGTAATTAAAAAAGAAAACTTAAAGATTATTTGAATTTCTGAGAAGTATCAATGCTAGCTCCAATGTCCACAGTATAAACTTCGTAAGCCTAAAAAAGGTAGCAAAGTAGTTTAAGAAACATGTTGCTTCTAGAAATTTGGCACAAAAAATACCTGGTGCTTGGATATTTAATTTAATAATCTAATTCTGTTTAAGACATTCAATTTAATAATCCATTCTGCTCAATGTCTTTTTTAAAGTTTATTCTGATATCAATTGCAAACTTGGTATACCAATATTAAATTAGCATATCGAGAATCATGTTTTCATACCTCTCTATTACTTCCTGACGGTAGGACATAAGACACATTCACAAAGCCTTTACTCTCGCCGTTCATCTGCAACAGAAAGTTTTCTATAGTTAATTATCCGCACAGATTACATACATGGTATCAAGAGCTATGCTTTCTCAAATGTCTGTATTAATGCATGCATGACATTTGTTTTCATTCGTAATTAGTTAGAGCACATATATAAAGTCATAGGCCACAGCACACACAATGATAACGGCTGTTTATAACTCTTTTAATTGTGCATGCAAAAATCGTTCAGTTTCAACCAATGGTAGCTTCAGCAGCCGATTTTACAGTGTAAGGGACTATTTCAGAAGTCCATCCAGTGGCGTGTGTTCCCGGTGCATTTGATTTCCCTTTTCAAATCTTGACATATCTCAACTTTCAATGGACTCGCTTGCTCCGCTCGCCTGTGCTTCTAATATCAATATTCGTTGACAGGTTGGCCCACTTCATGTGCTACATTCGCTAGCGCTCTTGCCCTTTTTGACCCCACGTTCAATGGATTGGCTAGCTACGCTTGCCTGAGTAGGTATTATCAACATACGTTTACTGATTTGTCCAAGTGGTGCGCTGCATTCGCAAACGCTCATGCCCCTCCCAACCATACATACAATGGAGTGGCGCGCTCCGCTCGCCTTAGTAAATATTATCAAGATACGTTGATAATATTTATTAAGAATTTGATATGTTATTGTCACGTGTATAAAGCACGTGACTGTTCATTCATTCTAGTTATATGTTGCGTGATTTTCTTCTTTTAATTATACTCTGTTTCCCTGTCAATAATCCGTTTGTATCTCTCGTCATGTACAGTTTATGTTCTAATATCTTAGCTTGTGTATTGTCTCAGTGTTCCGGTAACAACAGACACTAGACAAAACTCCGTCAATGTATAGTCTTTGTATCTGTGTAAAATAGTTAGATATATGTGTGATTCTAAATAAGCAAGATCTCGCTGAAGAACGTCTCTATCTGTGTCATACTACTGTGCCACCGTACACGTTACATTATTGTCGTGGTCATACTGGTTAACTTTGTTAAATAAGAACGGAGTGAATAGTTGAAATATGCTGCATCATTCGTGTAAAAGGAAAGGAGTAGACAAAACAATATGACAATATGGGACCATCAGATCACAATGGAGGTAGATTAAAACTGAGCAGGAAGTTTTATAATAGGAATGCCTCAGGTTTGGTGTCATTGGCTACTTGATCAAGCAACTGCAACAAATAACGACAGAACGAACAAATCTAATATATATATATTGCGTCGTCACGTTATGCTGCTCGAAACTTGCCAAAAACAATAGCTTTCACCCAAAACAATGGATTGAATGACCCAAACCAATGGGTCGCTCAACCAATTGTTTTGTTATTTGTTATTTTTTATTCTTTTCTATCAATCTTTTTTATCCCCCTCCACTATTATCTCAGAAAGTCAACCTTTCCACATATTAACGTGGCCTTGTTTGCACGGAATTGCGCTCACTGATGTTACACATTTCTTTTTCTCTTCATTGTTTATACATCTTGTGCAGCATTCCTTTATTGGTACACTATTCCCATCAAGTTTATCAACAGCATGTCCACGACAACAACATTTCCAATTCTTTAGACAATATTTCTCTGGTAGCTACTTGATTAAAGCCGGTTAAACACTTGACAGACGAATCACTTTCACTTGGAATTCAAGTACAATTAATGGCGTTATTTCCATATTTTCTGATGTGGCATATTTGCCACAGAAATAATAACAAAAGGTGACAACGAACGGATTTCTATCGGGACACAGTTTCAAAAATGCAGAGTCTCCTCCCCTATTCATGAGACAGAGTAGCCCCTGACAGACAACACACCGGTGCCTCAAGGCCTCAAGAAAAGATGGCAGGTATGGTCTTTAGGGCATTTAAGTAGACTTGCGACTCAATGGATCATTCATAAACTATCCAGTTTCTCTGCTGTACATTTGTAACAGACTGTTAGTGGGTGAGTAATAGTACATACGTCTAAGTGCAAAACTCTGCAAAAAATTGGCACGCTACCTTGCTTTCATTCTCTAGCCTCGCACGTGGAATTCCATGAAAAGCATTGAGATCTCGTCCCATATGCATGTCGTTTTTACTTCTAAGCCTTTCAGCACGCTCTTCTAGATCTCCGTGTTTTGTTGCTTCGTCGCTTCTCCTTCTCTTTTTCTGCGAATAATAAGAAATTCATCATAATTCCTATCTAAATAATCATAAATATTAACTTGTGTGGAACACTCGAATGTTGTGAGATAATTATGCTACTGTAATGGTCAAATACTTTCAAGAAGTATTAACTTCCATTACAGATATATCCAGAATGCAGCAGAACATAACACAGTAGGAGCGTATATTTTGTCTGAAGATGTTCTTACCCAGAGTATAAACAGTAGCAAGATGAATAGAAGACATAGTGTGGCAATGAGAATGATCAACCACGTAGCAAGCACAGAAGCAGTTGTGCTAATTGGTCCACCCAATGTAGCCTTGGTAATCTTGAATGACTTTGCAACCACTGGGTAGTTGCCCAAATACGTGTCATTTATTGAAACCCCCATTGCAGAGACAATTTCTTGCTCAACAACAGTCAGATTTGTGGAGCTTGTCTTCTGATTGTCGAATATCAAGTCGTATTCTATAACAACACTTCCTTGCCTGAACGACCGGACAATTGCTTTGATGAAGCCTTTCAAAAACTGAAAGGTCCGCTGAAGGGTATGCTCGATGTCAGTTTTCAAATTAAGGTACTTCTTTGATTGTCTATCCAGATAAGCAGTGTCCCAGGGCTCTATAGCAAAAAATTGCAGATAAATATATGACATCTGTTATGAAACAATTTTTCCACATTCAAGTGCAAAATCATTTTTAACAAGGAATTTGCCGTTGAGGCTTAATTTTCCATTCTGTATTTCAATAATACTCCACATGACTTCTGATTCTTAAATATCTCAGATTTCTTAAATATTTTCAAATCTGAGGTGCATTATACTGTACAAAATTGTCCAAACGACTTCCCCATTTTCCTTAACATACTATTAAAACAAAGTCAGCTCAACTACGACATCACAGGAGGATCCCGGGTGTTTGCTCTGTACACAAAATTGACGTTAACCGTAAACATTGCTTCAAGAGATGTTTACTGTTAAGGAGTTGACGCAAAAGGGGATTTTCCTTAAGGTCACACAATGGAGGTTGAAAACGAACAGAAGAATATGCAACATTAAACCTTATTATTAAAGCACTCCACGATAGATTGTCAAACACAAGATTGAAACACATATGCATAAATAAGATAACATCGACAAGAAGAAGTAAGCCGGAGACAAGTCAGTTAGTTTTTAAAAAAGTATCAACAAAAGAGCATTTGTTTGTAGAAAAATATGCGAAAAATTGAAGAAACAGTTCTGTTCTTTTGCACAAATTTTCTTGGCACCTCTCACTGACTCTTTTTTAGTTCGATTGGTTATTCTTATATTACCATTCGCGCTATCATAGTTTAGTTACTATTTATGATCATTTTCGTTATTATCTTTCTTTATTCATTCCTGATCTCACTGTGTCGTGGGCTGTGATAACAAGTTTTAACTGCCTTAGTGTTCAAATTATAGTTGCACAGGGTAGACCCTTGCCATTCACCAGGGTGGGCAAAAGGTGCAAATGTGTACTTCTAAGAAGTCTATAATTTTAAATAACATGGTATTCACTACGAGGGTATGCCCCAAACTTCCAAAGAGTGAGCTTATGGCCCACTTTTGTCCCAATCTAACCACTAACATTCCCCTTCTAAATGTTTGCATATCTTGCTATTTATTGCCTCTGGCGTTCCTGATAATTGACGTTACTCCTTCAACACTTAAATCACTTCCGCCATTTTCGTTTTGACAAGAACACAAACACAGCCTTCTTGTCATTGCAGTCAATGGATAAGAATGAATCCTTGCCGGTGAAAAAGAAATGTTGTGCGGAGGTATTGTAGGCCGGAAGACACTGCAGTATCGTGTTTTTTTGTTCAGAGGTGTTGAGAGAAACCCTGCTCCAGAAAAGACGTTGATTGTAATAAGCAAATTGCTTCTAACCAATTAATTTAAAATGTGTCAGAAACTATTTTTCCGGCTTGATCCAATTCAATTTGGAAAAAAAGGTTTTGCTATCAACCTATTGCCAATTTTGGTACAAAAAGTAACTTATTTTATCAACTGTAACATATTTTTCATGTTTCTTTGGGGGTTTTCTAATTGTTTCCCTCTTTCTGCTTCACTTAATAGCTGTATTCCACCATAACTCAAATATGCAACTACGATACAATGCCTTCCGTTTTGGTAACATAGCTCCGCAAATAATCCTAAATTGTAGGTGGATTAATGGAAAATTGAAAATAACACATTACAGGCAAGTGTTGGACATCAAAATATCTAATTTCCTTACCAATGATTTTAATTTCAGCAGAAATCGTAATCTCGTTCTTTTTCACTGGCAAAACAATACTCTTAGTGATAATCTTGAACGTATTTTTTTCAAACAATATATTATTGTGAGTCCATCCTTCGAGCTTTTCCTGCGACACGTTCAGCAATAGGGCCTTTATTCCATCTTCTGTTGTTATCGAAGAATCTCCACTTGTATTAAAAACAACAGTATATTTCACACCAGTATTAAGAGGACTTGCATCAAAGGCACTGGTAACAAAAACAGAGTTAAAATGTTTTTTCATATTCGCCTTATAGATGTTAAAAAGAATCGAATAGAGATTTGCTTGCAAACTTTTGAAGTCCACCGACTCTACATCCTGGAAAGTTGGAGAATACGGGGTGTTGATCTTTATTTCCGAATCCACTCTTAATTGGTCATCTGGATTAAGAGGAGAAATACTTGGAACAGTCACACTGCTACTAGCCGATATTGAAACAGATAACGAAGGACTGGAGGCAATACTAGAACCTATTGATGCTACTGAGATACTGGTTCTTCGGTGAACCTCAGGAAATCCGCGGTTTGTTGTTGATTTCACAGTAATTGAGGTTGTTGTTGCCGTTTGGAAAAAAGAAAAATCAGCGGTACTTGTTGTCCGGGTAAAATAAAAACCAGTGATACTCGATGATGGCTGCAAAACAGTTGACGCTCTGGCAGTAGTTTCCACCAAAGAAAACAATATGGTTGTTGTTGGTTTAAAGTCGGGTGATGTTACGGAGGTTGTTAGTTCAGTAAATGAAGATAACAAAATTGACTTAGTTGGCACCATAAAAATCGAGGCTGTCCTTGTTGTCTTTTCACTAGTTACAGAAGTTGAAGTAGTAGTTGGCCCGACGAAAACTGACAAGGTCGTTGTTCTTGGCTGGATGTCAAATGAAGTTGTCGTACTTGTACCTCCAACAACTGAAAAAGAGGTCAATGATGTGGTTTGCTCAGCAAAAACTGACGTTGTGATTGTAGTTGGTTCAATAGAAACTCCAGTCATGGACCTAATGGCATCGATGACAAATGATGTAGTTGTAGTTCTTGGTTGAACGTCAAATGATGTTACTGACGTTCTTTGTTCAGTGACAGAGGATAACGACATTGAGGTAGTTGGCTCTATAATAATCGAGGTTGTGCTTGTTGTTTGGTCACTAGTTACTGAAGCAGAAGTAGTAGTAAACTCGACGGAAACTGATGTTGTCGTTGTTGTTAGTTGGATATCAACTGAAATTGTCGCAGTTGTTCTTTCAACAACTGAAGTCGACATCATAGAAGTAGCTGGGTCAACAAAAACTGACGTTGTGATTGTAGTTGGTTTAATATCAACTTCAGTTGAAGAACTAATGGCATCGATGACAACGGATGTAGTTGTTGTTGTCGATTGAAAGTCAAATGATGTTACTGAGGTTGTTTGTACAGTAACTGAGGATAACGAAATCGATGTAGTGGGCTCAATAAGACTCCAGGTTGTGCTTGTTGTTCGATCACTAGTTACTGAAGCTGAAGTAGTAGTAACCTCGACGAAAACTGATGTTGTCGTTGTTGTTAGTTGGACATCAACTGAAGTTGTCGTAGCGTTTCCTTCAACAACTAAAGTGGAGGTCAATGAAGTAGTTGGATGAACAAAAGCTGACCCTGTGATTGAAGTTGGTTCAATAGAAACTCCAGTTAAAGAACTAGTGGCATCGATGACAACTGATGTAGTTGTTGTTGTTGGTTGAAAACCAAATGACGTTACTGAACTCGTCTGTTCAGTAACTGAGGATAACGAATTTGACGTAGTTTGCTCAATAATACTCGGGGTTCTGTTTGTTGTTTGTTCACTAATTACTGAAGCTGAAGTAGTAGTAGGCTCGACCAAATTTGATGTTATCGTTGTTGTTGGTTGGATATCAAATGAAGTTGTCGTAATTGTTTCTTCAACAACTGAAGTGAAAGTCAAGGAAGTAGTTGGCTCAACAAAGCCTGACGTTGTGATTGTAGTTGGTTCAAAAGCGACTTCAGTTGAAGAAGTAGTGGCATCGATGACAA
This sequence comes from Sanderia malayensis, assembly GCA_013076295.1. Classification (NCBI taxonomy): domain Eukaryota; kingdom Metazoa; phylum Cnidaria; class Scyphozoa; order Semaeostomeae; family Pelagiidae; genus Sanderia; species Sanderia malayensis. The sequence continues at coordinate 115,332 of RQOL01000849.1, forward strand.
CTGATGTTGTTGTTGTTGTTGGTTGAAAGCCAAATGATGTTACTGAGCTTGTTTGTTCAGTAACTGAGGATAACGAAATTGACGTAGTTGGCTCAATAACACTCGAGGTTCTGCTTGTTGTTTGATCACTAGTTATTGAAGCAGAAGTAATAGTAATCTCGACGAAAACTGATGTTGTCGTTGTTGTTAGTTGGACATCAACTGAAGTTGTCGTAGTTGTTCCTTCAACAACTGAAGTGGGGATCAATGAAGTAGTTGGGTCAACAAAGCTTGACGTTGTGATTGTAGTTCGTTCAAAGGCCACTTCAGTTGAAGAAGTATTGGCATCGATGACAACTGATGTAGTTATTGTTGTTGGTTTGAAGCCAAATGATTTTACTGAGGTTGTTGGTTCACTAACTGAGGATAACGAAATTGACGTCGTTGGGTCTATAATAATCGAGGTTGTGCTTTTTGATTGTTCACTAATTACTGAAGTTGAAGTAGTAGTAGGCTCGGCAAAAACTGATGTTGTAGTTGTTGTTAGTTGGATATCAACTGAAGTTGCCAGAGTTGTTCCTTCCACAACTGAAGTGGAAGTCACGGAAGTAGTTGGGTCAACAACAACTGACGTTGTGATTGTAGTTGGTTCAATAGCCACTTCAGTTGAAGAAGTAGAGGCATCGATGACAGCTGATGTAGTTGTTGTTGTTGGTTGTAAGCGAAATGATGTTACTGAGGTTGTTTGTTCAGTAACTGAGGATAACGAAATTGACGTAGTTGGGTCTATAACAATGGAGGTTTTGCTTGTTGTTGGTACACTAGTTACGGAAGTGGAAGTAGTAGTTGGCTCGACCAAAAGAGAAGTTGTCGTTGTTGTTATTTGGATATTAAATGAGGTTGTTGTAGTTTTTTCTTCAACCATCAATTTGGAGATCAATGAAGAAGTTGGCTCAGCCAAAACTGACGTTGTGATTGTAGTTGGCTCAATAGAAACTCCAATTGAAGGACTAGTGACATCGATGACAACCGATGTAATTGTAGTTGTTTGTTGAAAATCAAACAAAGTTACCGAGGTGGTTTGTTCAGTAACTGAGGATAACGAAATTGACGTAGTTGGTTGTATAATAATGGAGGTTATGCTTGTTGTTTGATCAGTAGTTACTGAAGCTGATGTAGGAGTAAATTCGACGAAAACTGATGTTGTCGTTGTTGTTAGTTGGACATCAACTGAAGTTGTCGTAGTTGTTCCTTCAACAACTGAAGTCGAAGTCAATGAAATAGTTGGGTAAACAAAAACTGACGTTGTGGTTCTAGTTGGTTCAATAGCCACTTCAGTTGAAGAAGTAGTGGCATCGACGACAGCTGATGTAGTTGTTGTTGTTGGTAGTAAGCCAAATGATGTTACTGAGGTTGTTTGTTCAGTAACTGAGGATAACGAGATTGACGTAGTTGGTTGTAAAACAATGAAGGTTTTTCTTGTTGTTGCTACACTAGTTACGGAAGTTGAAGTAGTAGTTGGCTCGAACAAAAGAGAAGTTGTCGTTGTTGTTATTTGGATATCAAATGAAGTTTTTGTAGTTGTTCCTTTAAACAGCATTTTGGAGATCAATGAAGTAGTTGGCTCAGCCAAAGCTGACGTTGTAATTGTAGTTTGCTCAATAGAAACTCCAATTGAAGAACTAGTGACATCGATGAAAACTGATGTAATTGTAGTTGTTGGTTGAAAGTCAAATATAGTTACCGAGGTGGTTTGTTCAGTAAGTGAGGATAACAAAATTGACGTAGTTGGCTCTATACTTATGGAGGTTGTGCTGGTTGATGGTTCACTAGTTACGGAATTTGAAATAGTAGTTGGCTCGACGAAAACTGATGTTGTCGTTGTTGTTAGTTGGATATCAGCTGAAGTTGCCAAATTTGTTCCTTCCTCAACTGAAGTGGAAGTCAAGGAAGTAGTTGGCTCAGCAAAAACTGACGTTGTGATTGTATTTGTTTCAATAGCAACTTCAATTGAAGAAGTAGTGGCATCGATTACAACTGATGTAGTTGTTGTTGTAGGCTGAAAGGCAAATGATGTTACTGAGCTTGTTTGTCCAGTAACAGAGGATAACGAAACTGACGTAGTTGGTTCTATAATAATGGAGGTTTTGCTTTTTGTTGAGTGTACACTAGTTACGGAAGTTGAAGTAGTAGTTGGCTCGACCAAAAGAGAAGTTGTCGTTGTTGTTATTTGAATATCAAATGAGGCTTTTGTAGTTGTTCCTTCCACCATCATTTTGGAGATCAATGAAGTAGTTGGCTCAGCCAAAACTGACGTTGTAATTGTAGTTGGCTCAATAGAAACCCCAAATGAAGAACTAGTAACATCGATGACAACTGATGTAACTGTTGTTGTTGGTTGTAAGCGAAATGATGTTACTGAGCTTGTTTGTTCAGTAACTGACGATAACGAAATTGACGTAGTTGGCTCAATAATACTCGAGGTTCTGCTTGTTGTTTGATCACTAGTTATTGAAGCAGAAGTAATAGTAAACTCGACGAAAACTGATGTTGTCGTTGTTGTTATTTGGACATCAACTGAAGTTGTCGTAGTTGTTCCTTCCACAACTGAAGTGGAAGTCACGGAAGTAGTTGGGTCAACAACAACTGACGTTGTGATTGTAGTTGGTTCAATAGCCACTTCAGTTGAAGAAGTAGTGGCATCGATGACAGCTGATGTAGTTGTTGTTGTTGGTTGTAAGAGAAATGATGTTACTGAGGTTGTTTGTTCAGTAACTGAGGATAACGAAATTGACGTAGTTGGCTCAATAATACTCGAGGTTCTGCTTGTTGTTTGATCACTAGTTATTGAAGCAGAAGTAATAGTAATCTCGACGAAAACTGATGTTGTCGTTGTTGTTAGTTGGACATCAACTGAAGTTGTCGTAGTTGTTCCTTCAACAACTGAAGTGGAGATCAATGAAGTAGTTGGGTCAACAAAAACTGAATTTGTGATTGTAGTTGGTTCAATAGCCACTTCAGTGGAAGAAGTAGTGGCATCGATGACAGCTGATGTAGTTGTTGTTGTTGGTTGTAAGCCAAATGATGTTACTGAGGTTGTTTGTTCAGTAACTGAGGATAACGAAATTGAGGTAGTTGGTTCTATAACAATGAAGGTTTTGCTTGTTGTTTGTACTCTAGTTAAGGAAGTTGAAGTAGTAGTTGGCTCGACTAAAACAGATGTTTCCGTTGTTGTTAGTTGGATACCAAATGAGGTTGTCCTAGTTGTTCCTTCATCAACTGACGTGGAGGTCGATAAAGTAGTTGGCTCAGCAAAAACTGCCGTTGTAATTGTAGTTTGTTCAATAGAATCTCCAGTTGAAGAGCTAGCGGCATCGATGAAAACTGATTTAGTTGTTGTTAATGGTTGAAGGTCAAATGATGTTACTGGGATTGTTTGTTCAGCAATTGAAGATAACAAAATCGCCGTAGTTGGCTCAATAATACTCGAGGTTCTGCTTGTTGTTTGATCACTAGTTACTGAAGCAGAAGTAATAGTAAACTCGACGAAAACTGATGTTGTCGTTGTTGATAGTTGGACATCAACTGAAGTTCTCGTAGTTGTTCCCTCAACAACTGAAGTGGAAGTCAAGGAAGTAGTTGGCTCAAAAAAGCTTGCCGTTGTGATTGTAGTTGGTTCAATAGCCACTTCAGTTGAAGAAGTAGTGGCATCGATGACAGCTGATGTAGTTGTTGTTGTTGGTTTGAAGCCAAATGATGTTACTAAGGTTGTCTGTTCACTAACTGAGGATAACGAAATTGACGTAGTTGGGTCTAAAATAATCGAGGTTGTGCTTTTTGATTGTTCACTAATTAATGAAGTTGAAGTAGTAGTAGGCTCGACGAAAACTGATGTTGTAGTTGTTGTTATTTGGATATCAACTGACGTTGCCTGAGTTGTTCCTTCCACAACTGAGGTGGAAGTCACGGAAGAAGTTGAGTCAAAAACAACTGACGTTGTGATTGTAGTTGGTTCAATAGCCACTTCAGTTGAAGAAGTAGTGGCATCGATGACGCCTGATGTAGTTGTTGTTGTTGGTTGTAAGCGAAATGATGTTACTGAGGTTGTTTGTTCAGTAACTGAGGATAACAAAATTGACGTAGTTGGGTCTATAATAATGGAGGTTTTGCTTGTTGTTGGTACACTAGTTACGGAAGTTGAAGTAGTAGTTGGCTCGACCAAAAGAAAAGTTGTGGTTGTTGTTATTTGGATATCGATTGAAGTTGTTGTAGTTGTTTCTTCAACCATCAACTTGGAGATCAATGAAGTAGTTGGCTCAGCCAAAACTGATGTTGTTGTTGTAGTTGGTTCAATAGGAACTCCAATTGAAGAACTAGTGGCATCAATGACAACCGATGTAATTGTAGTTGTTGGTTGAAAGCCAAATGATGTTACTGAACTTTTTTGTTCAGTAATTGAGGATAACGACGTTGACGTAGTTGGCTCAATAATACTCGAGGTTCTGCTTGTTGTTTGATCACTAGTTACTGAAGCTGAAGTAGGAGTAAATTCGGCGAAAACTGATGTTGTCGTTGTTGTTAGTTGGACATCAACTGAAGTTGTCGTAATTGTTTCTTCAACAACTGAAGTGGAACTCAAGGAAGTAGTTGGCTCAACAAAGCCTGACGTTGTGATTGTAGTTGATTCAAGAGCCCCTTCAGTTGAAGAGGTAGTGGCATCGATGACAACTGATGTAGTTGTTGTTGTTGGTTTGAAGCCAAATGATGTTACTGAGGTTGTTTGTTCACTAATTGAAGATAACGAAATTGACGTAGTTGGGTCTATAATAATCGAGGTTGTGCTTTTTGATTGTTCACTAATTAATGAAGTTGAAGTAGTAGTAGGCTCGACGAAAACTGATGTTGTCGTTGTTGTGAGTTGGACATCAACTGAAGTTGTCGTAGTCGTTCCTTCAACAACTGAAGTGGAAGTCAATGAAGTAGTTGGGTCAACAAAAACTGACGTTGTGATTGTAGTTTGTTCAATAGCCACTTCACTTGAAGGAGTATTGGCTACGATGTCAGCTGATGTAGTTGTTGTTGTTGGTTGTACGCCAAATGATGTTACTGAGGCTGTTTGTTCAGTAACTGAGGATAACGAGATTAACGTAGTTGGTTCTATAACAATGAAGGTTTTTCTTTTTGTTTGATCACTAGTTACGGAAGTTGAAGTAGTAGTTGGCTCGACCAAAAGAAAAGTTGTCGTTGTTGTTAGTTGGACATCAACTGAAGTTGTCGTAGTTGCTCCTTCAACAACTGAAGTGGAGGTCAATGAAGTAGTTGGGTCAACAAAAACTGACGTTGTGATTGTAGTTGGTTCAATAGCAACTTCAATTGAAGAACTAGTGGCATCAATGACAACCGATGTAATTGTAGTTGTTGGTTGAAAGCCAAATGATGTTACTGAACTTTTTTGTTCAGTAATTGAGGATAACGACGTTGACGTAGTTGGTTCAATAATACTCGAGGTTCTGCTTGTTGTTTGATCACTAGTTACTGAAGCTGAAGTAGGAGTAAATTCGGCGAAAACTGATGTTGTCGTTGTTGTTAGTTGGACATCAACTGAAGTTGTCGTAATTGTTTCTTCAACAACTGAAGTGGAACTCAAGGAAGTAGTTGGCTCAACAAAGCCTGACGTTGTGATTGTAGTTGATTCAAGAGCCCCTTCAGTTGAAGAGGTAGTGGCATCGATGACAATTGATGTAGTTGTTGTTGTTGGTTTGAAGCCAAATGATGTTACTGAGGTTGTTTGTTCACTAATTGAAGATAACGAAATTGACGTAGTTGGGTCTATAATAATCGAAGTTGTGCTTTTTGATTGTTCATTAATTAATGAAGTTGAAGTAGTAGTAGGCTCGACGAAAACTGATGTTGTCGTTGTTGTTAGTTGGACATCAACTGAAGTTGTCGTAGTTGTTCCCTCAACAACTGAGATGGAGGTCAATGAAGTAGTTGGGTCAACAAAAACTGACGTTGTGATTGAAGTTGGTTCAATAGAAACTCCAGTTAAAGAACTAGTGGCATCGATGACAACTGATGTAGTTGTTGTTGTTGGTTGAAGGCCAAATGATGTTACTGAGCTTGTTTGTTCAGTAGCTGAGGATAACGAAATTGATGTGGTTCGTTCTATACTTATCGAGGTTGTGCTGGTTGATTGTTCATTAGTTACGGTAGTTGAAATAGTAGTTGGTTCGACGAAAACTGATGTTGTCGTTGTTGTTAGTTGGATATCAACTGAAGTTGCCAAAGTTGTTCCTTCCACAACTGAAGTTGAAGTCAAGGAAGTGGTTGGCTCAACAAAGCCTGACGTTGTGATTGTAGTTGGTTCAAAAGCCACTTCAGTTGAAGAAGTAGTGGCATCGATGACAAATAATGTAGTTGTTGTTGTTGGTTTAAAGCCAAATGATGTTACTGAGGTTGTTTGTTCAGTAGCTGAGGATAGCGAAATTGACGTGTTTGGCTCAATAATACTCGAGGTTCTGCTTGTTATTTGATCACTAGTTACTGAAGCAGAAATAATAGTAAACTCGACGAAAACTGATGTTGTCGTTGTTGTTAGCTGGACATCAACTGAAGTTGTCGTAGTTGTTCCTTCAACCATCATTTTGGAGATCAATGAAGTAGTTGGCTCAGCAAAAACTGACGTTGTGATTGTAGTTGGTGCAAAGGCCACTTCAGCTGAAGAACTAGTGGCATCGATGACAACTGATGTAGTTGTTTTTGTTGGTTCAAAGCCGAAAGATGTTACTGAGCTTGTTTGTTCAGTAACTGAGGATAACGAAATTGATGTAGTTGGTTCTATACTTATCGAGGTTGTGCTGGTTGATTGTTCACTAGTTACGGAAGATGAAATAGTAGTTGGCTCGACGAAAACTGATGTTGTCGTTGTTGTTAGTTGGATATCAACTGAAGTTGCCAAAATTGTTCCTTCCACAACTGAAGTGGAAGTCAAGGAGGTAGTTGGCGCAGCAAAAACTGACGTTGTGAATGTAGTTGGTTCTATAGAAACTCCAATTGAAGAACTAGTGGCATCGAAGACAACCGATGTAATTGTAGTTGTTGGTTGAAAGCCAAATGATGTTACTGGGCTTGTTTGTTCAGTAACTGAGGATAACGAAATTGATCTAGTTGGTTCTATACTTATCGAGGTTGTGCTGGTTGATCGTTCACTAGTTACGGAAGTTGAAATAGTAGTTGGCTCGACGAAAACTGATGTTGTCGTTGTTGTTAGTTGGATATCTACTGAAGTTGCCAAAATTGTTCCTTCCACAACTGAAGTTGAAGTCAAGGAAGTGGTTGGCTCAACAAAGCCTGACGTTGTGATTGTAGTTGGTTCAAAAGCCACTTCAGTTGAAGAAGTAGTGGCATCGATGACAAATGATGTAGTTGTTGTTGTTGGTTTAAAGCCAAATGATGTTACTAAGGTTGTTTGTTCAGTAACTGATGATAACGAAACTGACGTAGTTGGTTCTATACTTATCGAGGTTGTGCTGGTTGACTGTTTACTAGTTACGGTAGTTGAAATAGTAGTTGGCTCGACGAAAACTGATGTTGTCGTTGTTGTTAGTTGGATATCAACTGAAATTGTCGTAGTTGTTCCTTCAACAACTGAAGTGGAGGTCAATGAAGTAGTTGGCTGAACAAAAGCTGACCCTGTGATTGAAGTTGGTTCAATAGAAACTCCAGTTAAAGAACTAGTGGCATCGATGACAACTGATGTAGTTGTTGTTGTTGGTTGAGGGCCAAATGTTGTTACTGAGCTTGTTTGTTCAGTAACTGAGGATAACGAAATTGACGTGGTTGGTTCAATAATACTCGAGGTTCTGCTTGTTGTTTGATCACTAGTTACTGAAGCAGAAGTAACAGTAAACTCGACGAAAACTGATGTTGTCGTTGTTGTTAGTTGGACATCAACTGAAGTTGTCGTAGTTGCTCCTTCAACAACTGAAGTGGAGGTCAATGAAGTAGTTGGCTCAGCAAAAACTGACGTTGTGATTGTACTTGGTGCAAAGGCCACTTCAGCTGAAGAACTAGTGGCATCGATGACAACTGATGTAGTTGTTTTTGTTGATTGTAACCCAAATGGTGTTACTGAGGTTGTTTGTTCAGTAACTGAGGATAACGAAATTGATGTAGTTGGTTCTATACTTATCGAGGTTGAGCTGGTTGATTGTTCATTAGTTACGGAAGTTAAAATAGTAGTTGGCTCGACGAAAACTGATGTTGTCGTTGTTGTTAGTTGGACATCAACTGAAGTTGTCGTAGTTGCTCCTTCAACAACTGAAGTGGAGGTCAATGAAGTAGTTGGCTCAGCAAAAACTGACGTTGTGATTGTACTTGGTGCAAAGGCCACTTCAGCTGAAGAACTAGTGGCATCGATGACAACTGATGTAGTTGTTGTTGTTGCTTGAAGGCCAAATGATGTTACTGAGCTTGTTTGTTCAGTAGTTGAGAATAACGAAATTGACGTAGTTGGCTCAATAATACTCGAGGTTCTGCTTGTTGTTTGATCACTAGTTACTGAAGCAGAAATAATAGTAAACTCGACGAAAACTGATGTTGTCGTTGTTGTTAGTTGGACATCAACTGAAGTTGTCGTAGTTGTTCCTTCAACCATCATTTTGGAGATCAATGAAGTAGTTGGCTCAGCAAAAACTGACGTTGTGATTGTAGTTGGTGCAAAGGCCACTTCAGCTGAAGAACTAGTGGCATCGATGACAACTGATGTAGTTGTTTTTGTTGATTGTAAGCCAAATGGTGTTACTGAGGTTGTTTGTTCAGTAACTGAGGATAACGAAATTGATGTAGTTGGTTCTATACTTATCGAGGTTGTGCTGGTTGATTGTTCACTAGTTACGGAAGATGAAATAGTAGTTGGCTCGACGAAAACTGATGTTGTCGTTGTTGTTAGTTGGATATCAACTGAAGTTGCCAAAATTGTTCCTTCCACAACCGAAGTGGAAGTCAAGGAGGTAGTTGGCGCAGCAAAAACTGACGTTGTGAATGTAGTTGGTTCTATAGAAACTCCAATTGAAGAACTAGTGGCATCGAAGACAACCGATGTAATTGTAGTTGTTGGTTGAAAGCCAAATGATGTTACTGAGCTTGTTTGTTCAGTAACTGAGGATAACCAATTTGATGTAGTTGGTTCTATACTGATCGAGGTTGTGCTGGTTGATTGTTCACTAGTTACGGAAGTTGAAATAGTAGTTGGCTCGACGAAAACAGATGTTGTCGTTATTGTTAGTTGGATATCAACTGAAATTGTCGTAGTTGTTTCTTCAACAACTGAAGTGGAGGTCAATGAAGTAGTTGGCTGAACCAAAGCTGACCCTGTGATTGAAGTTGGTTTAATGGAAAATCCAGTTAAAGAGCCAGTGGCATCGATGACAACTGATGTAGTTGTTGTTGTTGGTTGAAGGCCAAATGATGTTACTGAGCTTGTTTGTTCAGTAGTTGAGAATAACGAAATTGACGTAGTTGGCTCAATAATACTCGAGGTTCTGCTTGTTGTTTGATCACTAGTTACTGAAGCAGAAGTAATAGTAAACTCGACGAAAGCTGATGTTGTCGTTGTTGTTAGTTGGACATCAACTGAAGTTGTCGTAGTTGTTCCTTCAACAACTGAAGTGGAAGACAAGGAAGTAGTTGGCTCAGCAAAAACTGACGTTGTGATTGAAGTTGATTCAAAAGAAACTCCAGTTAAAGAACTAGTGGCATCGATGGCAACTGATGTAGTTGTTGTTGTTGGTTGAAGGCCAAATGATGTTACGGAGCTTGTTTGTTCAGTAGCTGAGGATAACGAAATTGATGTGGTTGGCTCAATAATACTCGAGGTTCTGCTTGTTGTTTGATCACTAGTTACTGAAGCAGAAGTAATAGTAAACTCGACGAAAACTGATGTTGTCGTTGTTGTTAGTTGGACATCAACTGAAGTTGTCGTAGTTGCTCCTTCAACAACTGAAGTGGAGGTCAATGAAGTAGTTGGGTCAACAAAAACTGAGGTTGTGATTGTAGTTGGTTCAATAGCAACTTCAATTGAAGAACTAGTGGCATCGATGACAACTGATGTAGTTGTTGTTGTAAGTTGAAAGCCAAATGATGTTACTGAGCTGGTTTGTCCAGTAACTGAGGATAACGAAACTGACGTATTTGGTTCTATACTTATCGAGGTTGTGCTGGTTGACTGTCCACTAGTTACGGTAGTTGAAATAGTAGTTGGTTCGACGAAAACTGATGTTGTCGTTGTTGTTAGTTGGATATCCACTGAAGTTGCCAAAGTTGTTCCTTCCACAACTGAAGTTGAAGTCAAGGAAGTGGTTGGCTCAACAAAGCCTGACGTTGTGATTGTAGTTGGTTCAAAAGCCACTTCAGTTGAAGAACTAGTGGTATCGATGACAAATGATGTAGTTGTTGTTATTGGTTTAAAGCCAAATGATGTTACTGAGGTTGTTTGTTCAGTAACTGAGGATAACGAAACTGACGTAGTTGGTTCTATACTTATCGAGGTTGTGCTGGTTGACTGTTCACTAGTTACGGTAGTTGAAATAGTAGTTGGCTCGACGAAAACTGATGTTGTCGTTGTTGTTAGTTGGATATCAACTGAAATTGTCGTAGTTGTTCCTTCAACAACTGAAGTGGAGGTCAATGAAGTAGTTGGCTGAACAAAAGCTGACCCTGTGATTGAAGTTGGTTCAATAGAAACTCCAGTTAAAGAACTAGTGGCATCGATGACAACTGATGTAGTTGTTGTTGTTGGTTGAAGGCCAAATGATGTTACTGAGCTTGTTTGTCCAGTAGCTGAGGATAACGAAATTGACGTAGTTGGCTCAATAATAGTCGAGGTTCTGCTTGTTGTTTGATCACTAGTTACTGAAGCAGAAGTAACAGTAAACTCGACGAAAACTGATGTTGTCGTTGTTGTTAGTTGGACATCAACTGAAGTTGTCGTAGTTGCTCTTTCAACAACTGAAGTGGAGGTCAATGAAGTAGTTGGCTCAGCAAAAACTGACGTTGTGATTTTAGTTGGTGCAAAGGCCACTTCAGCTGAAGAACTAGTGGCATCGATGACAACTGATGTAGTTGTTGTTGTAGGTTGAAAGCCAAATGATGTTAATGAGCTTGTTTGTCCAGTAACTGAGGATAACGAAACTGACGTAGTTGGTTCTATAATAATGGAGGTTGTGCTTCTTGTTGAGTGTACACTAGTAATGGAAGTTGAAGTAATAGTTGGCTCGACCAAAAAAGAAGTTGTCGTTGTTGTTATTTGGATATCAAATGAAGTTGTTATAGTTGTTCCTTCAACCATCATTTTGGAGAGCAATGAAGTAGTTGGCTCAGTAAAAACTGACGTTGTGATTGTAGTTGGTGCAAAGGCCACTTCAGCTGAAGAACTAGTGGCATCGATGACAACTGATGTAGTTGTTTTTGTTGATTGTAAGCCAAATGATGTTACTGAGCTTGTTTGTTCAGTAGCTGAGGATAACGAAATTGACGTGTTTGGCTCAATAATACTCGAGGTTGTGCTTGTTGTTTGATCACTAGTTATGGAAGTTGAAGTAGTAGTTGGCTCGACGAAAACTGATGTTGTCGTTGTTGTTAGCTGGATATCAACTGAAGTTGCCAAAGTTGTTCCTTCCACAACTGAAGTTGAAGTCAAGGAAGTGGTTGGCTCAACAAAGCCTGACGTTGTGATTGTAGTTGGTTCAAAAGCCACTTCAGTTGAAGAACTAGTGGTATCGATGACAAATGATGTAGTTGTTGTTATTGGTTTAAAGCCAAATGATGTTACTGAGGTTGTTTGTTCAGTAACTGAGGATAACGAAACTGACGTAGTTGGTTCTATACTTATCGAGGTTGTGCTGGTTGACTGTTCACTAGTTACGGTAGTTGAAATAGTAGTTGGCTCGACGAAAACTGATGTTGTCGTTGTTGTTAGTTGGATATCAACTGAAATTGTCGTAGTTGTTCCTTCAACAACTGAAGTGGAGGTCAATGAAGTAGTTGGCTGAACAAAAGCTGACCCTGTGATTGAAGTTGGTTCAATAGAAACTCCAGTTAAAGAACTAGTGGCATCGATGACAACTGATGTAGTTGTTGTTGTTGGTTGAAGGCCAAATGATGTTACTGAGCTTGTTTGTTCAGTAGCTGAGGATAACGAAATTGACGTAGTTGGCTCAATAATACTCGAGGTTCTGCTTGTTGTTTGATCACTAGTTACTGAAGCAGAAGTAACAGTAAACTCGACGAAAACTGGTGTTGTCGTTGTTGTTAGTTGGACATCAACTGAAGTTGTCGTAGTTGCTCTTTCAACAACTGAAGTGGAGGTCAATGAAGTAGTTGGCTCAGCAAAAACTGACGTTGTGATTGTAGTTGGTGCAAAGGCCACTTCAGCTGAAAAACTAGTGGCATCCATGACAACTGATGTAGTTGTTGTTGTAGGTTGAAAGCCAAATGATGTTAATGAGCTTGTTTGTCCAGTAACTGAGGATAACGAAACTGACGTAGTTGGTTCTATAATAATGGAGGTTGTGCTTCTTGTTGAGTGTACACTAGTAATGGAAGTTGAAGTAATAGTTGGCTCGACCAAAAAAGAAGTTGTCGTTGTTGTTGTTATTGGGATATCAAATGAAGTTGTTATAGTTGTTCCTTCAACCATCATTTTGGAGAGCAATGAAGTAGTTGGCTCAGTAAAAACTGACGTTGTGATTGTAGTTGGTGCAAAGGCCACTTCAGCTGAAGAACTAGTGGCATCGATGACAACTGATGTAGTTGTTGTTGTTGGTTGAAGGCCAAATGATGTTACTGAGCTTGTTTGTTCAGTAGCTGAGGATAACGAAATTGATGTGGTTGGTTCAATAATACTCGAGGTTGTGCTTGTTGTTTGATCACTAGTTATGGAAGTTGAAGTAGTAGTTGGCTCGACGAAAACTGATGTTGTCGTTGTTGTTAGCTGGATATCAACTGAAGTTGCCAAAGTTGTTCCTTCCACAACTGAAGTTGAAGTCAAGGAAGTGGTTGGCTCAACAAAGCCTGACGTTGTGATTGTAGTTGGTTCAAAAGCCACTTCAGTTGAAGAAGTAGTGGCATCGATGACAAATGATGTAGTTGTTGTTGTTGGTTTAAAGCCAAATGATGTTACTGAGGTTGTTTGTTCAGTAGCTGAGGATAACGAAATTGATGTGTTTGGCTCAATAATACTCGAGGTTGTGCTTGTTGTTTGATCACTAGTTATGGAAGTTGAAGTAGTAGTTGGCTCGACGAAAACTGATGTTGTCGTTGTTGTTAGCTGGATATCAACTGAAGTTGCCAAAGTTGTTCCTTCCAGAACTGAAGTTGAAGTCAAGGAAGTGGTTGGCTCAACAAAGCCTGACGTTGTGATTGTAGTTGGTTCAAAAGCCACTTCAGTTGAAGAACTAGTGGCATCGATGACAACTGATGTAGTTGTTGTTGTTGGTTGAAGGCCAAATGATGTTACTGAGCTTGTTTGTTCAGTAGCTGAGGATAACGAAATTGATGTGGTTGGCTCAATAATACTCGAGGTTCTGCTTGTTGTTTGATCACTAGTTACTGAAGCAGAAGTAATAGTAAACTCGACGAAAACTGATGTTGTCGTTGTTGTTAGTTGCACATCAACTGAAGTTGTCGTAGTTGTTCCTTCAACCATCATTTTGGAGATCAATGAAATAGTTGGCTCAGCAAAAACTGACGTTGTGATTGTAGTTGGTGCAAAGGCCACTTCAGCTGAAGAACTAGTGGCATCGATGACAACTGATGTAGTTGTTTTTGTTGATTGTAAGCCAAATGGTGTTACTGAGGTTGTTTGTTCAGTAACTGAGGATAACGAAATTGATGTAGTTCGTTCTATACTTATCGAGGTTGTGCTGGTTGATTGTTCATTAGTTACGGTAGTTGAAATAGTAGTTGGTTCGACGAAAACTGATGTTGTCGTTGTTGTTAGTTGGATATCAACTGAAGTTGCCAAAGTTGTTCCTTCCACAACAGAAGTTGAAGTCAAGGAAGTGGTTGGCTCAACAAAGCCTGACGTTGTGATTGTAGTTGGTTCAAAAGCCACTTCAGTTGAAGAAGTAGTGGCATCGATGACAAATAATGTAGTTGTTGTTGTTGGTTTAAAGCCAAATGATGTTACTGAGGTTGTTTGTTCAGTAACTGAGGATAACGAAACCGACGTAGTTGGTTCTATACTTATCGAGGTTGTGCTGGTTGACTGTTCACTAGTTACGGTAGTTGAAATAGTAGTTGGCTCGACGAAAACTGATGTTGTCGTTGTTGTTAGTTGGATATCAACTGAAATTGTCGTAGTTGTTCCTTCAACAACTGAAGTGGAGGTCAATGAAGTAGTTGGCTGAACAAAAGCTGACCCTGTGATTGAAGTTGGTTCAATAGAAACTCCAGTTAATGAACTAGTGCCATCGATGACAACTGATGTAGTTGTTGTTGTTGGTTGAAGGCCAAATGATGTGACTGAGCTTGTTTGTTCAGTAGCTGAGGATAACGAAATTGACGTGGTTGGCTCAATAATACTCGAGGTTCTGCTTGTTGTTTGATCACTAGTTACTGAAGCAGAAATAATAGTAAACTCGACGAAAACTGATGTTGTCGTTGTTGTTAGTTGGACATCAACTGAAGTTGTCGTAGTTGTTCCTTCAACCATCATTTTGGAGATCAATGAAGTAGTTGGCTCAGCAAAAACTGACGTTGTGATTGTAGTTGGTGCAAAGGCCACTTCAGCTGAAGAACTAGTGGCATCGATGACAACTGATGTAGTTGTTTTTGTTGGTTCAAAGCCGAAAGATGTTACTGAGCTTGTTTGTTCAGTAACTGAGGATAACGAAATTGATGTAGTTGGTTCTATACTTATCGAGGTTGTGCTGGTTGATTGTTCACTAGTTACGGAAGATGAAATAGTAGTTGTCTCGACGAAAACTGATGTTGTCGTTGTTGTTAGTTGGATATCAACTGAAGTTGCCAAAATTGTTCCTTCCACAACTGAAGTGGAAGTCAAGGAGGTAGTTGGCGCAGCAAAAACTGACGTTGTGAATGTAGTTGGTTCTATAGAAACTCCAATTGAAGAACTAGTGGCATCGAAGACAACCGATGTAATTGTAGTTGTTGGTTGAAAGCCAAATGATGTTACTGAGCTTGTTTGTTCAGTAACTGAGGATAACGAAATTGATCTAGTTGGTTCTATACTTATCGACGTTGTGCTGGTTGACTGTTTACTAGTTACGGTAGTTGAAATAGTAGTTGGCTCGACGAAAACTGATGTTGTCGTTGTTGTTAGTTGGATATCAACTGAAATTGTCGTAGTTGTTCCTTCAACAACTGAAGTGGAGGTCAATGAAGTAGTTGGCTGAACAAAAGCTGACCCTGTGATTGAAGTTGGTTCAATAGAAACTCCAGTTAAAGAACTAGTGGCATCGATGACAACTGATGTAGTTGTTGTTGTTGGTTGAAGGCCAAATGATGTTACTGAGCTTGTTTGTTCAGTAACTGAGGATAACGAAATTGACGTGGTTGGTTCAATAATACTCGAGGTTCTGCTTGTTGTTTGATCACTAGTTACTGAAGCAGAAGTAACAGTAAACTCGACGAAAACTGATGTTGTCGTTGTTGTTAGTTGGACATCAACTGAAGTTGTCGTAGTTGCTCCTTCAACAACTGAAGTGGAGGTCAATGAAGTAGTTGGCTCAGCAAAAACTGACGTTGTGATTGTACTTGGTGAAAAGGCCACTTCAGCTGAAGAACTTGTGGCATCGATGACAACTGATGTAGTTGTTTTTGTTGATTGTAACCCAAATGGTGTTACTGAGGTTGTTTGTTCAGTAACTGAGGATAACGAAATTGATGTAGTTGGTTCTATACTTATCGAGGTTGAGCTGGTTGATTGTTCATTAGTTACGGAAGTTAAAATAGTAGTTGGCTCGACGAAAACTGATGTTGTCGTTGTTGTTAGTTGGACATCAACTGAAGTTGTCGTAGTTGCTCCTTCAACAACTGAAGTGGAGGTCAATGAAGTAGTTGGCTCAGCAAAAACTGACGTTGTGATTGTAGTTGGTGCAAAGGCCACTTCAGCTGAAGAACTAGTGGCATCGATGACAACTGATGTAGTTGTTTTTGTTGATTGTAAGCCAAATGGTGTTACTGAGGTTGTTTGTTCAGTAACTGAGGATAACGAAATTGATGTAGTTGGTTCTATACTTATCGAGGTTGTGCTGGTTGATTGTTCACTAGTTACGGAAGATGAAATAGTAGTTGGCTCGACGAAAACTGATGTTGTCGTTGTTGTTAGTTGGATATCAACTGAAGTTGCCAAAATTGTTCCTTCCACAACCGAAGTGGAAGTCAAGGAGGTAGTTGGCGCAGCAAAAACTGACGTTGTGAATGTAGTTGGTTCTATAGAAACTCCAATTGAAGAACTAGTGGCATCGAAGACAACCGATGTAATTGTAGTTGTTGGTTGAAAGCCAAATGATGTTACTGAGCTTGTTTGTTCAGTAACTGAGGATAACGAATTTGATGTAGTTGGTTCTATACTTATCGAGGTTGTGCTGGTTGATTGTTCACTAGTTACGGAAGTTGAAATAGTAGTTGGCTCGACGAAAACAGATGTTGTCGTTATTGTTAGTTGGATATCAACTGAAATTGTCGTAGTTGTTTCTTCAACAACTGAAGTGGAGGTCAATGAAGTAGTTGGCTGAACCAAAGCTGACCCTGTGATTGAAGTTGGTTTAATGGAAAATCCAGTTAAAGAGCTAGTGGCATCGATGACAACTGATGTAGTTGTTGTTGTTGGTTGAAGGCCAAATGATGTTACTGAGCTTGTTTGTTCAGTAGTTGAGAATAACGAAATTGACGTAGTTGGCTCAATAATACTCGAGGTTCTGCTTGTTGTTTGATTACTAGTTACTGAAGCAGAAGTAATAGTAAACTCGACGAAAGCTGATGTTGTCGTTGTTGTTAGTTGGACATCAACTGAAGTTGTCGTAGTTGTTCCTTCAACAACTGAAGTGGAAGACAAGGAAGTAGTTGGCTCAGCAAAAACTGACGTTGTGATTGAAGTTGATTCAAAAGAAACTCCAGTTAAAGAACTAGTGGCATCGATGGCAACTGATGTAGTTGTTGTTGTTGGTTGAAGGCCAAATGATGTTACGGAGCTTGTTTGTTCAGTAGCTGAGGATAACGAAATTGATGTGGTTGGCTCAATAATACTCGAGGTTCTGCTTGTTGTTTGATCACTAGTTACTGAAGCAGAAGTAATAGTAAACTCGACGAAAACTGATGTTGTCGTTGTTGTTAGTTGGACATCAACTGAAGTTGTCGTAGTTGCTCCTTCAACAACTGAAGTGGAGGTCAATGAAGTAGTTGGGTCAACAAAAAATGACGTTGTGATTGTAGTTGGTTCAATAGCAACTTCAATTGAAGAACTAGTGGCATCGATGACAACTGATGTAGTTGTTGTTGTAAGTTGAAAGCCAAATGATGTTACTGAGCTTGTTTGTCCAGTAACTGAGGATAACGAAACTGACGTATTTGGTTCTATACTTATCGAGGTTGTGCTGGTTGACTGTCCACTAGTTACGGTAGTTGAAATAGTAGTTGGTTCGACGAAAACTGATGTTGTCGTTGTCGTTAGTTGGATATCCACTGAAGTTGCCAAAGTTGTTCCTTCCACAACTGAAGTTGAAGTCAAGGAAGTGGTTGGCTCAACAAAGCCTGACGTTGTGATTGTAGTTGGTTCAAAAGCCACTTCAGCTGAAGAACTAGTGGTATCGATGACAAATGATGTAGTTGTTGTTATTGGTTTAAAGCCAAATGATGTTACTGAGGTTGTTTGTTCAGTAACTGAGGATAACGAAACTGACGTAGTTGGTTCTATACTTATCGAGGTTGTGCTGGTTGACTGTTCACTAGTTACGGTAGTTGAAATAGTAGTTGGCTCGACGAAAACTGATGTTGTCGTTGTTGTTAGTTGGATATCAACTGAAATTGTCGTAGTTGTTCCTTCAACAACTGAAGTGGAGGTCAATGAAGTAGTTGGCTGAACAAAAGCTGACCCTGTGATTGAAGTTGGTTCAATAGAAACTCCAGTTAAAGAACTAGTGGCATCGATGACAACTGATGTAGTTGTTGTTGTTGGTTGAAGGCCAAATGATGTTACTGAGCTTGTTTGTTCAGTAGCTGAGGATAACGAAATTGACGTAGTTGGCTCAATAATACTCGAGGTTCTGCTTGTTGTTTGATCACTAGTTACTGAAGCAGAAGTAACAGTAAACTCGACGAAAACTGATGTTGCCGTTGTTGTTAGTTGGACATCAACTGAAGTTGTCGTAGTTGCTCTTTCAACAACTGAAGTGGAGGTCAATGAAGTAGTTGGCTCAGCAAAAACTGACGTTGTGATTGTAGTTGGTGCAAAGGCCACTTCAGCTGAAGAACTAGTGGCATCGATGACAACTGATGTAGTTGTTGTTGTAGGTTGAAAGCCAAATGATGTTAATGAGCTTGTTTGTCCAGTAACTGAGGATAACGAAACTGACGTAGTTGGTTCTATAATAATGGAGGTTGTGCTTCTTGTTGAGTGTACACTAGTAATGGTAGTTGAAGTAATAGTTGGCTCGACCAAAAAAGAAGTTGTCGTTGTTGTTATTTGGATATCAAATGAAGTTGTTATAGTTGTTCCTTCAACCATCATTTTGGAGAGCAATGAAGTAGTTGGCTCAGTAAAAACTAACGTTGTGATTGTAGTTGGTGCAAAGGCCACTTCAGCTGAAGAACTAGTGGCATCGATGACAACTGATGTAGTTGTTTTTGTTGATTGTAAGCCAAATGATGTTACTGAGCTTGTTTGTTCAGTAGCTGAGGATAACGAAATTGACGTGTTTGGCTCAATAATACTCGAGGTTGTGCTTGTTGTTTGATCACTAGTTATGGAAGTTGAAGTAGTAGTTGGCTCGACGAAAACTGATGTTGTCGTTGTTGTTAGCTGGATATCAACTGAAGTTGTCGTAGTTGTTCCTTCAACCATCATTTTGGAGATCAATGAAGTAGTTGGCTCAGCAAAAAATGACGTTGTGATTGTAGTTGGTGCAAAGGCCACTTCAGCTGAAGAACTAGTGGCATCGATGACAACTGATGTAGTTGTTTTTGTTGATTGTAAGCCAAATGATGTTACTGAGCTTGTTTGTTCAGTAGCTGAGGATAACGAAATTGACGTGTTTGGCTCAATAATACTCGAGGTTGTGCTTGTTGTTTGATCACTAGTTATGGAAGTTGAAGTAGTAATTGGCTCGACGAAAACTGATGTTGTCGTTGTTGTTAGCTGGATATCAACTGAAGTTGCCAAAGTTGTTCCTTCCACAACTGAAGTTGAAGTCAAGGAAGTGGTTGGCTCAACAAAGCCTGACGTTGTGATTGTAGTTGGTTCAAAAGCCAATTCAGTTAAAGAACTAGTGGCATCGATGACAACTGATGTAGTTGTTGTTGTTGGTTGAAGGCCAAATGATGTTACTGAGCTTGTTTGTTCAGTAGCTGAGGATAACGAAATTGACGTAGTTGGCTCAATAATACTCGAGGTTCTGCTTGTTGTTTGATCACTAGTTACTGAAGCAGAAGTAACAGTAAACTCGACGAAAACTGATGTTGCCGTTGTTGTTAGTTGGACATCAACTGAAGTTGTCGTAGTTGCTCTTTCAACAACTGAAGTGGAGGTCAATGAAGTAGTTGGCTCAGCAAAAACTGACGTTGTGATTGTAGTTGGTGCAAAGGCCACTTCAGCTGAAGAACTAGTGGCATCGATGACAACTGATGTAGTTGTTGTTGTAGGTTGAAAGCCAAATGATGTTAATGAGCTTGTTTGTCCAGTAACTGAGGATAACGAAACTGACGTAGTTGGTTCTATAATAATGGAGGTTGTGCTTCTTGTTGAGTGTACACTAGTAATGGTAGTTGAAGTAATAGTTGGCTCGACCAAAAAAGAAGTTGTCGTTGTTGTTATTTGGATATCAAATGAAGTTGTTATAGTTGTTCCTTCAACCATCATTTTGGAGAGCAATGAAGTAGTTGGCTCAGTAAAAACTAACGTTGTGATTGTAGTTGGTGCAAAGGCCACTTCAGCTGAAGAACTAGTGGCATCGATGACAACTGATGTAGTTGTTTTTGTTGATTGTAAGCCAAATGATGTTACTGAGCTTGTTTGTTCAGTAGCTGAGGATAACGAAATTGACGTGTTTGGCTCAATAATACTCGAGGTTGTGCTTGTTGTTTGATCACTAGTTATGGAAGTTGAAGTAGTAGTTGGCTCGACGAAAACTGATGTTGTCGTTGTTGTTAGCTGGATATCAACTGAAGTTGTCGTAGTTGTTCCTTCAACCATCATTTTGGAGATCAATGAAGTAGTTGGCTCAGCAAAAAATGACGTTGTGATTGTAGTTGGTGCAAAGGCCACTTCAGCTGAAGAACTAGTGGCATCGATGACAACTGATGTAGTTGTTTTTGTTGATTGTAAGCCAAATGATGTTACTGAGCTTGTTTGTTCAGTAGCTGAGGATAACGAAATTGACGTGTTTGGCTCAATAATACTCGAGGTTGTGCTTGTTGTTTGATCACTAGTTATGGAAGTTGAAGTAGTAATTGGCTCGACGAAAACTGATGTTGTCGTTGTTGTTAGCTGGATATCAACTGAAGTTGCCAAAGTTGTTCCTTCCACAACTGAAGTTGAAGTCAAGGAAGTGGTTGGCTCAACAAAGCCTGACGTTGTGATTGTAGTTGGTTCAAAAGCCAATTCAGTTGAAGAACTAGTGGTATCGATGACAAATGATGTAGTTGTTGTTATTGGTTTAAAGCCAAATGATGTTACTGAGGTTGTTTGTTCAGTAACTGAGGATAACGAAACTGACGTAGTTGGTTCTATACTTATCGAGGTTGTGCTGGTTGACTGTTCACTAGTTACGGTAGTTGAAATAGTAGTTGGCTCGACGAAAACTGATGTTGTCGTTGTTGTTAGTTGGATATCAACTGAAATTGTCGTAGTTGTTCCTTCAACAACTGAAGTGGAGGTCAATGAAGTAGTTGGCTGAACAAAAGCTGACCCTGTGATTGAAGTTGGTTCAATAGAAACTCCAGTTAAAGAACTAGTGGCATCGATGACAACTGATGTAGTTGTTGTTGTTGGTTGAAAGCCAAATGATGTTGCTGAGCTTGTTTGTTCAGTAGCTGAGGATAACGAAATTGACGTAGTTGGCTCAATAATAATCGAGGTTCTGCTTGTTGTTTGATCACTAGTTACTGAAGCAGAAGTAACAGTAAACTCGACGAAAACTGATGTTGTCGTTGTTGTTAGTTGGACATCAACTGAAGTTGTCGTAGTTGCTCTTTCAACAACTGAAGTGGAGGTCAATGAAGTAGTTGGCTCAGCAAAAACTGACGTTGTGATTGTACTTGGTGCAAAGGCCACTTCAGCTGAAGAACTAGTGGCATCGATGACAACTGATGTAGTTGTTTTTGTTGATTGTAACCCAAATGATGTTACTGAGGTTGTTTGTTCAGTAACTGAGGATAACGAAATTGATGTAGTTGGTTCTATACTTATCGAGGTTGAGCTGGTTGATTGTTCATTAGTTACGGAAGTTAAAATAGTAGTTGGCTCGACGAAAACTGATGTTGTCGTTGTTGTTAGTTGGACATCAACTGAAGTTGTCGTAGTTGCTCCTTCAACAACTGAAGTGGAGGTCAATGAAGTAGTTGGTTCAGCAAAAACTGACGTTGTGATTGTACTTGGTGCAAAGGCCACTTCAGCTGAAGAACTAGTGGCATCGATGACAACTGATGTAGTTGTTGTTGTTGGTTGAAGGCCAAATGATGTTACTGAGCTTGTTTGTTCAGTAGTTGAGAATAACGAAATTGACGTAGTTGGCTCAATAATACTCGAGGTTCTGCTTGTTGTTTGATCACTAGTTACTGAAGCAGAAATAATAGTAAACTCGACGAAAACTGATGTTGTCGTTGTTGTTAGTTGGACATCAACTGAAGTTGTCGTAGTTGTTCCTTCAACCATCATTTTGGAGATCAATGAAGTAGTTGGCTCAGCAAAAACTGACGTTGTGATTGTAGTTGGTGCAAAGGCCACTTCAGCTGAAGAACTAGTGGCATCGATGACAACTGATGTAGTTGTTTTTGTTGATTGTAAGCCAAATGGTGTTACTGAGGTTGTTTGTTCAGTAACTGAGGATAACGAAATTGATGTAGTTGGTTCTATACTTATCGAGGTTGTGCTGGTTGATTGTTCACTAGTTACGGAAGATGAAATAGTAGTTGGCTCGACGAAAACTGATGTTGTCGTTGTTGTTAGTTGGATATCAACTGAAGTTGCCAAAATTGTTCCTTCCACAACCGAAGTGGAAGTCAAGGAGGTAGTTGGCGCAGCAAAAACTGACGTTGTGAATGTAGTTGGTTCTATAGAAACTCCAATTGAAGAACTAGTGGCATCGAAGACAACCGATGTAATTGTAGTTGTTGGTTGAAAGCCAAATGATGTTACTGAGCTTGTTTGTTCAGTAACTGAGGATAACGAATTTGATGTAGTTGGTTCTATACTTATCGAGGTTGTGCTGGTTGATTGTTCACTAGTTACGGAAGTTGAAATAGTAGTTGGCTCGACGAAAACAGATGTTGTCGTTATTGTTAGTTGGATATCAACTGAAATTGTCGTAGTTGTTTCTTCAACAACTGAAGTGGAGGTCAATGAAGTAGTTGGCTGAACCAAAGCTGACCCTGTGATTGAAGTTGGTTTAATGGAAAATCCAGTTAAAGAGCTAGTGGCATCGATGACAACTGATGTAGTTGTTGTTGTTGGTTGAAGGCCAAATGATGTTACTGAGCTTGTTTGTTCAGTAGTTGAGAATAACGAAATTGACGTAGTTGGCTCAATAATACTCGAGGTTCTGCTTGTTGTTTGATCACTAGTTATGGAAGTTGAAGTAGTAGTTGGCTCGACGAAAACTGATGTTGTCGTTGTTGTTAGTTGGACATCAACTGAAGTTGTCGTAGTTGTTCCTTCAACCATCATTTTGGAGATCAATGAAGTAGTTGGCTCAGCAAAAAATGACGTTGTGATTGTAGTTGGTGCAAAGGCCACTTCAGCTGAAGAACCAGTGGCATCGATGACAACTGATGTAGTTGTTTTTGTTGATTGTAAGCCAAATGATGTTACTGAGCTGGATTGTTCAGTAGCTGAGGATAACGAAATTGACGTGTTTGGCTCAATAATACTCGAGGTTGTGCTTGTTGTTTGATCACTAGTTATGGAAGTTGAAGTAGTAGTTGGCTCGACGAAAACTGATGTTGTCGTTGTTGTTAGCTGGATATCAACTGAAGTTGGCAAAGTTGTTCCTTCCACAACTGAAGTTGAAGTCAAGGAAGTGGTTGGCTCAACAAAGCCTGACGTTGTGATTGTAGTTGGTTCAAAAGCCACTTCAGTTGAAGAAGTAGTGGCATCGATGACAAATGATGTAGTTGTTGTTGTTGTTTTAAAGCCAAATGATGTTACTGAGGTTGTTTGTTCAGTAGCTGAGGATAACGAAATTGACGTGTTTGGCTCAATAATACTCGAGGTTGTGCTTGTTGTTTGATCACTAGTTATGGAAGTTGAAGTAGTAGTTGGCTCGACGAAAACTGATGTTGTCGTTGTTGTTAGCTGGATATCAACTGAAGTTGCCAAAGTTGTTCCTTCCAGAACTGAAGTTGAAGTCAAGGAAGTGGTTGGCTCAACAAAGCCTGACGTTGTGATTGTAGTTGGTTCAAAAGCCACTTCAGTTGAAGAACTAGTGGCATCGATGACAACTGATGTAGTTGTTGTTGTTGGTTGAAGGCCAAATGATGTTACTGAGCTTGTTTGTTCAGTAGCTGAGGATAACGAAATTGATGTGGTTGGCTCAATAATACTCGAGGTTCTGCTTGTTGTTTGATCACTAGTTACTGAAGCAGAAGTAATAGTAAACTCGACGAAAACTGATGTTGTCGTTGTTGTTAGTTGGACATCAACTGAAGTTGTCGTAGTTGTTCCTTCAACCATCATTTTGGAGATCAATGAAGTAGTTGGCTCAGCAAAAAATGACGTTGTGATTGTAGTTGGTGCAAAGGCCACTTCAGCTGAAGAACTAGTGGCATCGATGACAACTGATGTAGTTGTTTTTGTTGATTGTAAGCCAAATGATGTTACTGAGCTTGTTTGTTCAGTAGCTGAGGATAACGAAATTGACGTGTTTGGCTCAATAATACTCGAGGTTGTGCTTGTTGTTTGATCACTAGTTATGGAAGTTGAAGTAGTAGTTGGCTCGACGAAAACTGATGTTGTCGTTGTTGTTAGCTGGATATCAACTGAAGTTGCCAAAGTTGTTCCTTCCAGAACTGAAGTTGAAGTCAAGGAAGTGGTTGGCTCAACAAAGCCTGACGTTGTGATTGTAGTTGGTTCAAAAGCCACTTCAGTTGAAGAACTAGTGGCATCGATGACAACTGATGTAGTTGTTGTTGTTGGTTGAAGGCCAAATGATGTTACTGAGCTTGTTTGTTCAGTAGCTGAGGATAACGAAATTGATGTGGTTGGCTCAATAATACTCGAGGTTCTGCTTGTTGTTTGATCACTAGTTACTGAAGCAGAAGTAATAGTAAACTCGACGAAAACTGATGTTGTCGTTGTTGTTAGTTGGACATCAACTGAAGTTGTCGTAGTTGTTCCTTCAACCATCATTTTGGAGATCAATGAAGTAGTTGGCTCAGCAAAAACTGACGTTGTGATTGTAGTTGGTGCAAAGGCCACTTCAGCTGAAGAACTAGTGGCATCGATGACAACTGATGTAGTTGTTTTTGTTGATTGTAAGCCAAATGGTGTTACTGAGGTTGTTTGTTCAGTAACTGAGGATAACGAAATTGATGTAGTTCGTTCTATACTTATCGAGGTTGTGCTGGTTGATTGTTCATTAGTTACGGTAGTTGAAATAGTAGTTGGTTCGACGAAAACTGATGTTGTCGTTGTTGTTAGTTGGATATCAACTGAAGTTGCCAAAGTTGTTCCTTCAACCATCATTTTGGAGATCAATGAAGTAGTTGGCTCAGCAAAAAATGACGTTGTGATTGTAGTTGGTGCAAAGGCCACTTCAGCTGAAGAACTAGTGGCATCGATGACAACTGATGTAGTTGTTTTTGTTGATTGTAAGCCAAATGATGTTACTGAGCTTGTTTGTTCAGTAGCTGAGGATAACGAAATTGACGTGTTTGGCTCAATAATACTCGAGGTTGTGCTTGTTGTTTGATCACTAGTTATGGAAGTTGAAGTAGTAGTTGGCTCGACGAAAACTGATGTTGTCGTTGTTGTTAGCTGGATATCAACTGAAGTTGTCGTAGTTGTTCCTTCAACCATCATTTTGGAGATCAATGAAGTAGTTGGCTCAGCAAAAAATGACGTTGTGATTGTAGTTGGTGCAAAGGCCACTTCAGCTGAAGAACTAGTGGCATCGATGACAACTGATGTAGTTGTTTTTGTTGATTGTAAGCCAAATGATGTTACTGAGCTTGTTTGTTCAGTAGCTGAGGATAACGAAATTGACGTGTTTGGCTCAATAATACTCGAGGTTGTGCTTGTTGTTTGATCACTAGTTATGGAAGTTGAAGTAGTCGTTGGCTCGACGAAAACTGATGTTGTCGTTGTTGTTAGTTGGATATCAACTGAAGTTGCCAAAGTTGTTCCTTCCACAACAGAAGTTGAAGTCAAGGAAGTGGTTGGCTCAACAAAGCCTGACGTTGTGATTGTAGTTGGTTCAAAAGCCACTTCAGTTGAAGAAGTAGTGGCATCGATGACAAATGATGTAGTTGTTGTTGTTGGTTTAAAGCCAAATGATGTTACTGAGGTTGTTTGTTCAGTAACTGAGGATAACGAAACTGACGTAGTTGTTTCTATACTTATCGAGGTTGTGCTGGTTGACTGTTCACTAGTTACGGTAGTTGAAATAGTAGTTGGCTCGACGAAAACTGATGTTGTCGTTGTTGTTAGTTGGATATCAACTGAAATTGTCGTAGTTGTTCCTTCAACAACTGAAGTGGAGGTCAATGAAGTAGTTGGCTGAACAAAAGCTGACCCTGTGATTGAAGTTGGTTCAATAGAAACTCCAGTTAAAGAACTAGTGGCATCGATGACAACTGATGTAGTTGTTGTTGTTGGTTGAAGGCCAAATGATGTTACTGAGCTTGTTTGTTCAGTAGCTGAGGATAACGAAATTGACGTGGTTGGTTCAATAAAACTCGAGGTTCTGCTTGTTGTTTGATCACTAGTTACTGAAGCAGAAGTAACAGTAAACTCGACGAAAACTGATGTTGTCGTTGTTGTTAGTTGGACATCAACTGAAGTTGTCGTAGTTGCTCCTTCAACAACTGAAGTGGAGGTCAATGAAGTAGTTGGCTCAGCAAAAATTGACGTTGTGATTGTACTTGGTGCAAAGGCCACTTCAGCTGAAGAACTAGTGGCATCGATGACAACTGATGTAGTTGTTTTTGTTGATTGTAACCCAAATGGTGTTACTGAGGTTGTTTGTTCAGTAACTGAGGATAACGAAATTGATGTAGTTGGTTCTATACTTATCGAGGTTGAGCTGGTTGATTGTTCATTAGTTACGGAAGTTAAAATAGTAGTTGGCTCGACGAAAACTGATGTTGTCGTTGTTGTTAGTTGGACATCAACTGAAGTTGTCGTAGTTGCTCCTTCAACAACTGAAGTGGAGGTCAATGAAGTAGTTGGCTCAGCAAAAACTGACGTTGTGATTGTACTTGGTGCAAAGGCCACTTCAGCTGAAGAACTAGTGGCATCGATGACAACTGATGCAGTTGTTGTTGTTGGTTCAAAGCCAAAAGATGTTACTGAGCTTGTTTGTTCAGAAACTGAGGATAACGAAAGTGACGTAGTTGGTTCTATAATAATGGAGGTTGTGCTTGTCGTTTGTACACTAGTTACGGAAGTTGAAGTAGTAGTTGGCTCGACCAAAGGAGAAGTTGTCGTTCTTCTTATTTGGCTATCAAATAAAGTTGTTGTAGTTGTTCCTTCAACCATCATTTTGGAGATCAATGAAGTAGTTGGCTCAGCAAAAACTGACGTTGTGATTGTAGTTGGTGCAAAGGCCACTTCAATTGAAGAACTAGTGGCATCGATGACAACTGATGTAGTTGTTGTTGTAAGTTGAAAGCCAAATGATGTTACTGAGCTTGTTTGTCCAGTAACTGAAGATAACGAAACTGACGTAGTTGGTTCTATACTTATCGAGGTTGTGCTGGTTGACTGTCCACTAGTTACGGTAGTTGAAATAGTAGTTGGTTCGACGAAAACTGATGTTGTCGTTGTTGTTAGTTGGATATCCACTGAAGTTGCCAAAGTTGTTCCTTCCACAACTGAAGTTGAAGTCAAGGAAGTGGTTGGCTCAACAAAAGCTGACCCTGTGATTGAAGTTGGTTCAATAGAAACTCCAGTTAAAGAACTAGTGGCATCGATGACAACTGATGTAGTTGTTGTTGTTGGTTGAAGGCCAAATGATGTTACTGAGCTTGTTTGTTCAGTAGCTGAGGATAACGAAATTGACGTAGTTGGCTCAGTAATACTCGAGGTTCTGCTTGTTGTTTGATCACTAGTTACTGAAGCAGAAGTAACAGTAAACTCGACGAAAACTGATGTTGTCGTTGTTGTTAGTTGGACATCAACTGAAGTTGTCGTAGTTGCTCTTTCAACAACTGAAGTGGAGGTCAATGAAGTAGTTGGCTCAGCAAAAACTGACGTTGTGATTGTAGTTGGTGCAAAGGCCACTTCAGCTGAAGAACTAGTGGCATCGATGACAACTGATGTAGTTGTTGTTGTAGGTTGAAAGCCAAATGATGTTAATGAGCTTGTTTGTCCAGTAACTGAGGATAACGAAACTGACGTAGTTGGTTCTATAATAATGGAGGTTGTGCTTCTTGTTGAGTGTACACTAGTAATGGAAGTTGAAGTAATAGTTGGCTCGACCAAAAAAGAAGTTGTCGTTGTTGTTATTTGGATATCAAATGAAGTTGTTATAGTTGTTCCTTCAACCATCATTTTGGAGAACAATGAAGTAGTTGGCTCAGTAAAAACTGACGTTGTGATTGTAGTTGGTGCAAAGGCCACTTCAGCTGAAGAACTAGTAGCATCGATGACAACTGATGTAGTTGTTTTTGTTGATTGTAAGCCAAATGATGTTACTGAGCTTGTTTGTTCAGTAGCTGAGGATAACGAAATGGACGTGTTTGGCTCAATAATACTCGAGGTTGTGCTTGTTGTTTGATCACTAGTTATGGAAGTTGAAGTAGTAGTTGGCTCGACGAAAACTGATCTTGTCGTTGTTGTTAGCTGGATATCAACTGAAGTTGCCAAAATTGTTCTTTTCACAACTGAAGTGGAAGTGAAGGAAGTAGTTGGCTCAGCAAAAACTGACGTTGTGATTGAAGTTGGTTCAAAAGAAATTCCAGTTAAAGAACTAGTGGCATCGATGACAACTGATGTAGTTGTTGTTGTTGGTTGAAGGCCAAATGATGTTACTGAGCTTGTTTGTTCAGTAGCTGAGGATAACGAAATTGATGTGGTTGGCTCAATAATACTCGAGGTTCTGCTTGTTGTTTGATCACTAGTTACTGAAGCAGAAGTAACAGTAAACTCGACGAAAACTGATGTTGTCGTTGTTGTTAGTTGGACATCAACTGAAGTTGTCGTAGTTGCTCTTTCAACAACTGAAATGGAGGTCAATGAAGTAGTTGGCTCAGCAAAAACTGACGTTGTGATTGTAGTTGGTGCAAAGGCCACTTCAGCTGAAGAACTAGTGGCATCGATGACAACTGATGTAGTTGTTGTTGTAGGTTGAAAGCCAAATGATGTTAATGAGCTTGTTTGTCCAGTAACTGAGGATAACGAAACTGACGTAGTTGGTTCTATAATAATGGAGGTTGTGCTTCTTGTTGAGTGTACACTAGTAATGGAAGTTGAAGTAATAGTTGGCTCGACCAAAAAAGAAGTTGTCGTTGTTGTTATTTGGATATCAAATGAAGTTGTTATAGTTGTTCCTTCAACCATCATTTTGGAGAACAATGAAGTAGTTGGCTCAGTAAAAACTGACGTTGTGATTGTAGTTGGTGCAAAGGCCACTTCAGCTGAAGAACTAGTAGCATCGATGACAACTGATGTAGTTGTTTTTGTTGATTGTAAGCCAAATGATGTTACTGAGCTTGTTTGTTCAGTAGCTGAGGATAACGAAATGGACGTGTTTGGCTCAATAATACTCGAGGTTGTGCTTGTTGTTTGATCACTAGTTATGGAAGTTGAAGTAGTAGTTGGCTCGACGAAAACTGATCTTGTCGTTGTTGTTAGCTGGATATCAACTGAAGTTGCCAAAATTGTTCTTTTCACAACTGAAGTGGAAGTGAAGGAAGTAGTTGGCTCAGCAAAAACTGACGTTGTGATTGAAGTTGGTTCAAAAGAAATTCCAGTTAAAGAACTAGTGGCATCGATGACAACTGATGTAGTTGTTGTTGTTGGTTGAAGGCCAAATGATGTTACTGAGCTTGTTCGTTCAGTAGCTGAGGATAACGAAATTGATGTGGTTGGCTCAATAATACTCGAGGTTCTGCTTGTTGTTTGATCACTAGTTACTAAAGCAGAAGTAATAGTAAACTCGACGAAAACTGATGTTGTCGTTGTTGTTAGTTGGACATCAACTGAAGTTGTCGTAGTTGTTCCTTCAACCATCATTTTGGAGATCAATGAAGTAGTTGGCTCAGCAAAAACTGACGTTGTGATTGTAGTTGGTGCAAAGGCCACTTCAGCTGAAGAACTAGTGGCATCGATGACAACTGATGTAGTTGTTTTTGTTGATTGTAAGCCAAATGGTGTTACTGAGGTTGTTTGTTCAGTAACTGAGGATAACGAAATTGATGTAGTTCGTTCTATACTTATCGAGGTTGTGCTGGTTGATTGTTCATTAGTTACGGTAGTTGAAATAGTAGTTGGTTCGACGAAAACTGATGTTGTCGTTGTTGTTAGTTGGATATCAACTGAAGTTGCCAAAGTTGTTCCTTCCACAATTGAAGTTGAAGTCAAGGAAGTGGTTGGCTCAACAAAGCCTGACGTTGTGATTGTAGTTGGTTCAAAAGCCACTTCAGTTGAAGAAGTAGTGGCATCGATGACAAATGATGTAGTTGTTGTTGTTGGTTTAAAGCCAAATGATGTTACTGAGGTTGTTTGTTTAGTAACTGAGGATAACGAAACTGACGTAGTTGGTTCTATACTTATCGAGGTTGTGCTGGTTGACTGTTCACTAGTTACGGTAGTTGAAATAGTAGTTGGCTCGACGAAAACTGATGTTGTCGTTGTTGTTAGTTGGATGTCAACTGAAGTTGTCGTAGTTGCTCCTTCAACAACTGAAGTGGAGGTCAATGAAGTAGTTGGCTCAGCAAAAACTGACGTTGTGATTGTACTTGGTGCAAAGGCCACTTCAGCTGAAGAACTAGTGGCATCGATGTCAACTGATGTAGTTGTTGTTGTTGGTTCAAAGCCAAAAGATGTTACTGAGCTTGTTTGTTCAGAAACTGAGGATAACGAAAGTGACGTAGTTGGTTCTATAATAATGGAGGTTGTGCTTGTCGTTTGTACACTAGTTACGGAAGTTGAAGTAGTAGTTGGTTCGACCAAAGGAGAAGTTGTCGTTCTTCTTATTTGGCTATCAAATAAAGTTGTTGTAGTTGTTCCTTCAACCATCATTTTGGAGATCAATGAAGTAGTTGGCTCAGCAAAAACTGACGTTGTGATTGTAGTTGGTGCAAAGGCCACTTCAGCTGAAGAACTAGTGGCATCGATGACAACTGATGTAGTTGTTTTTGTTGATTGTAAGCCAAATGGTGTTACTGAGTTTGTTTGTTCAGTAACTGAGGATAACGAAATT